>JANBXA010000728.1:8690000-9237500 GCA_030556225.1 Cricetiscus sungorus | reverse complement strand
ATCTGCCTAGGGGGCTGCTCAGCAAAACACCCATGCTGAAACATACAAAGGCCAAAGGCGCAGTGTAGCAGCCACCAGAGGGTCCCCACCTTCAAACCCAAGAATCCATCCAGACTTCAGCAAACTGACAAAGCAAATGGCATCAATGACAGCAGCAGCTCTGCAGGGGTCATTGAAAAGGAAGCAGGCAGCTGGGTGCTGGTGGCAAAGGCCTTTAATCCCAGCACTCCCGAGGCAAAGGCAGATGGATCTCTGTGAGTTCCAGACTGGCCTGGTCTATAGAATGAGTTCCAGGGCAGGCTCCAAAGTTAGGGAGGGAGAGAGAGAGAGAGAGAGAGAGAGAGAGAGAGAGAGAGAGAGAGAGAGAGAGAGAGAGAGAGAGAGAGAGAGAGAGAGAGAGAGAGAGATCCCATGGTATCATAGGCGAAATCCCTGGTAGACTGTGGAGCAGTCTGTCTGCCAGTCTGTCTGCTGTTTGCAAATGACAGGAGACAGGTTTGGCGTGTGTCTGATAACACCCAAGCCTGCAGCTTTCATTAGGGTCTTCCAGCCTAGGCTCAGCATGGTCTTGAAGCATAGCTGAGGATGGGTAGAAGTTCAGACTCTGGGGCCAGTGGGGCCTGGCCGTAAATCTTAGCTCCTTACTATGTAGCCTTAAGTGAAGGACTCAACTCTCCAAACCTGTTTTCCCCTCTCTAAGATGGGCATGATGGAAATAGATGACCAATAGCTAATCAAGGACCATGGAGACCTCTCAGGGACTTGAAGGTTTCACCTTTGCAGAGATACATCTTTCTGGTGCTACAATGGGTCCAGGGCATTAGAGATGGGAATTTAAAAGGCCTGTGCTGTTTGTCCTGTCCACAATCCACTCATATGTCTCCTTGCCCCCTTTTTGCTTCCTTTACAGCCTTTGAGGGACCCTTCCTATGCTTTCCACATGCTAAGCCTTGGAAACAGGAAAAGAATTTGACCCTAGACATCACACCCATCTCCACAGAACAGAACTCCAGAGCTCCCAGGAACTCCTAGCCCCAGTGAGGTAACTTGGGGGAAGCCCCTGACAAGCTCTGGGTTCCTACTCAGCACCCTGGTAACAAGCCTGCAGCTTCTAGGTGACTTTTGAAGATTTTGCCTATGGAGGACATATATCCAACCTTACTGTTCCCAAAATAAACCTGCCAGACATGTAGTAGAAATGAACTCCTTTATCAGACTTGAGTCACAGCTGGTTTTTTTTTTTCAGTTTTTTACTTCATTTATTTATGTGTGTGTGCACATTTGTTGCAGGGGTTTCTATGACCACCACAGCCAGCAGAGTAATGATCCTTGGGAGGCAAGAAAGTAGTTCAGTTCAACATGACTAAGTAGCTGGTATAGGCCCACACTTCAGGAGTGACCGACCCCGAGTAGTTTATTTTAGGCATATTTAAGCACAGCACAACTTGGTGACAACTTTCCAATTAACAATAAAGCAAAGATGTGATTATATCAAAACTCTTTGTAAACTACATGTGACCTCTTCCATAAAGATGAGTTCTGAAGATTGAGGACATGTGACACCTTCCATAAAGATGGGTTCTATAGATTGACAGGCAAACAGAAAAGCTTTGCAGAAGGATCTGGTGTAGCCTCAGCCACACAGATAGCGAAAAGGTCACCAAGGTATTAACCACATTGCCTCCCAGTCTTCTGGGCAGATAACAGGTTATGCATCCCTTCCTTTGAAAGAACAGCCCTGTGTGTTTAATATTCCAGGTTCCCCTAGGGCTTATCTGTGCAGACAAGGACCTCCATGCCTCCCACAGTCTGTGAGTGTATAGAGTTCAGAAAGCAACTCCTTCCACCTTGTGGTGGGGATTGACCTAGGCTTGTCAGGCTTGGTGTCAGCATCTTTTCTGCTGAGTCATCTCAAGCCTGAGTTGGGGCTTTAACTATTTAATATCTTCAAATGAGCCGTGCTAGCGGCTACCCATTGGCGCCTGGCCAGGAGGGCAGGAATGCTGTGTCTCCAGAGGCCGGAGACCTCAGTGCATCTCCTCACAGTAAAGAGGGGCACGGGGAAGCTGGGAAGAGTAAGAGATCTAGGAGCGGCCCCAGGCCAGAGGCCTCTCCTGGGCCAAGTCCCTTAACAAGGACTTCCCTGTGGGAGCAGACTTAATTAAACAATCTCTTTGTGCTCTGCTCCTGCTGACCTTGGCCCAGTCCTCTCTGGGGTTTTCCATCAGCTCTTCCAGTTTTAACTCCCCACATCTGAACACCTGACCTTTTTTTTATTTCCTAGGACATTCTCACAAGATCAGTATACTGGGTGGTGTTAAGCAAAGAGCAGGTCGGTTCCTTCCATGGCCATAGGGCGGGATATACTGCATCTATGAGCCCCAGGGAGGGTCCTCTTGTGCTGCTAAACGAAGCAGTCACATGATTCTGGGTAAAGCGGACAGGACCACTCACTATCCCCGGAACCCTCCCTTGCTACAGGCACAGTGACCTAACCTGGCAGAGTTGAGGGGGTGCACTGTGTCTGTGCCCTCCGGTGCTGTGAGATAAGCCATGAATGGACTCTAGGAATGGAGCTGAAGAGGGCTTCCTGGAGCTGGGGAATGTCTGAGCTAAGTTTCTGAGTATTGGTCTCTGGGGCTGCCATCCCCAGGGGTCACCAGCCAAGTAGCTAAAGATAGCGAAACTCGGCACATGACTGAGCCTGGCTTAAGAACCTGACCCTCACCCTGTGGGCTTGTGCAACTTCTCTGGCCTGTCCAGCCCTTAAAACAATGAAAACCGCACCTCCCCTGACTACTGTGGGATTAAGTGAAATGCCATCAGTGAAAGGTTCAACCCCAGAAGGTTAGACAGATCTGAGGGGAGGGGAAAGGAAAGGGAGGGGAGGAGAGGGGGCAGCTCTGGACCATGTCCCAGGACTGGCTTCTAACCCACATGGCAGTCCAGGCAGTGACTCCAGGGTCCTCAGTAGCTGGCTCCCTTGACTTTGGTTTGGATTTGCTCAGTGAGTTTATTTTGTTCGTAAGCAACAAAGTTGAAGCAACACAACCTCTGGGTTGGGACAGGCTGGCAGATGGACTCTGTGAAGTCTGTCAGAACCTCCTTGCAGCTACAAGCTGGGAATCTCCTGCCCTGACCCTGACAGTAGGGAGAGAAAGTCCAGCAGGCCACAGTCACAGGCATATAGAGCTCCTTGGTGGCCATGCCACTCATGCTTACAGTGTCATAGCTGGGGACAGGCACAGCCACCTCCCAAATCCACACCTGTCTCTCCTGTTCATGGAGACTCTGGCTTCTCACCGGGTCACACTCAGAGCGGTTGACAGGTGCCTGGAGATGGCAGCACCCTACCCATTAGATGAAGGAGTGCCACCCTAGCCGGTCTTGGAGACAGGGGAAAGGAGGAGGAGAAGCATGCCTGTCTCTCATTTCACTAGTCACACCTGTTCACCACCTGCATGTCATCAGCAACCAGCTGCCACTAAAGTGCCACGGGCATTTTACCTGTTTACCCAGGCTCCAATCAAGAAGTCAGAATGCTCCCTCTGTGAAATCAACAAGGTTTATTACTAACATATTTCAAATATAAACTGTTGGATTATAGACCTGACCCTTAAGACTATGACACAGTCTCCTCAAGATTATATAAAATCTTAGAGATTGATTTATTTAATATTTATTTAATAGTTATTTTTCTACTTATACATGTATGTGTGCACATGTATACATATATATATATACATGTGTATGCATACACATACATGTATGTGTATGAGTGTGTATATTTCACAGCTGAAGGAATAAGGTCACCAATGAATTTGTTGTTCTGCTTAGTTTTTTTGTTTGTTTGTTTTTGTCACCTTGACATAAACTAGATTTATCTGGAAAAAAGAACATCAAATGAGAAGATGTGCCCATAAGACTGGCCTATAGACAAAGCTGTGGGGCACTTTCTTGATTAATGATTTATGTGGGAGGGCCCAACCCACTAGGGGGCATTGCTACCCCTGGGCTGGTGGTTCTGGGTTCTAAAGAAAGCAGGCTGAACAAACCATGAGGAACAAGTCAGTAAGGAACAGCCTCCATGGCCTCTGCTGGAGCTCCTGCCTCCAGGTTGCTGCCCTGCTTGAGTTTCTGCCTTGGTTTCTCTCAATGGACTCTGACCCAGAATATGTATGCCAAATAAACCCTTTCCTCCCCACGCTGTTTTGGTCCTTGTTTTATCACAGTAGTTGAAAGCAAACTAGGACCCTTGCAGAACATGGGTGAAGGGTTACTTTCAGGTCATGGGTGACACCAAAGGAGACACATCACTGAAAAGTGTCACCCCACCATGGGAGACTCCTTCCCCTTAGTTGCACAGATGGAGTTTCCCCTTTGGTTACCTTCCACCCTCTCTTTACTCCAGCACCTCCTAAGGCCATGAGCAACTGGCCCAGTATCACAAGCAGCTAGAAAGGGGGTGTGCAGAGCCAGGGACCCAGTCTGACCAGGGGGTTTGAGAGGAGACAAAGGCCTCCTTGCTCCTGACTCAACTTTCCACAAGTTCAAGCAGTGCGAAATTTATCAACATAACGCCCATTACAGCCTCAAAGGCTAATGGAGGACCCTGTAGCTTGTGGGCGCCCATGAACAGCTCTCCATTGACGAGCTCACAATGGACAGTGATGTCCCCTCCCCAGCCAGGTCCCAGAGTAGCTCAACTCTACAGACTCACTGTAGGGGTCAAGAGATGCTTACCCTCAACCATCAGCGGTGCCCATCACAGCAGCATGTGGCTGGAGGCCCTGAGCTCCCCTTGATGCCCAAGCACACCTGGCAGCCCAGTTGGGTTCCCCAGGCTTTCCACACTAGGGATGTTCATGGGTCCTTTGTGATAGTCTGTACCCCATATGGACTGACCCTTTTGTAAATTAAGAAGCTGAGACTGAGAGTAAGGTATGTGGTCCAAGGTCCCAATGATCCTAGGAGTCTCTCTGGGGCTGGAACTCAGCCCTGCTGTCGTGTGGAGGCTGTGATGCTTAGCTTTTGCTAGGGAAGGGAGCCACCTCCACAGGTGTTTCCTCCAGAGCAGGCCAAGAGAAGCTTGTTGATTGCTTGCTTGCTCTTGTTCTGGTCCAACCAAGAGCCTTAGATATTATGTAACAGTCCCATGCCTAGAGCATCTACACTCCCCCAACAAGACCCCTCCAAGGTCATCAGACCCATTGCCACCACCCTTTCCTGGACCTCCCAGATAGACCAACATGGCACTGTGTTCTTAGGTCCTGCAAGGTGACACTGTGACCCTTGCTTCATGGCTTCCTTTCTCCTGGACAAAGAGAGAGTCCATGCATCTCTGATTCCAACATCTCTCCAGGTATACAGTAGGTCATTGACAGTGATGTTGAATCAGTGACTGATCAAGGGGACAGATCAGACCTGCCTTCCTAAAAAGACAGAGTGCTTCCAAGGAGGGACCCAAGCATCAACATGGTGCTGGTTCATCTCCACACTCACCCTGACCCCCAGCCTCCTACCAATGCCTGCAGGAGTCAGTGAACTAGTTTTCCAGACAGACAGGTGGATGGAGAGTTCTGCAGATGGACTGGTAGATATGGCCCCACCTGGGGGTGTTGTGGCTAGACAGTCTACAGACATCCAAGCCACGAAATATGGCTATCCCTCTGTTCTCAACTGTGTGGCTATGGTAGTTACTCAGCCACTCTGTACCTCAGATCCTGTCTCTGGTTCCCAGAAAGTCTGGACATGAGGCTTGGAAAAGAGGGGCCCATCATTGTTTGATACTATTTCCTTTGCTGTAGAATGGGATGCCAAACTGCAATGAGGGTCAGAACCTAAGCACAGAGCCGGGTTCCATTCTGCAGGGTTGCCACTGATGTCACTATCCAGCCACAAGCCCCTCTATCCTTTGGCTCTCCGTAGACATAATGTTATTGGTTAAGACAGGTTGTTGGTCCCTGCTCTTCCTGTATTGTCCAAATTGTGGACCAAAAGTCTCTCTGTGGGCTGGGTGTGTAGTTTAATTGGTACAATACTTCCTTACCATGCTAAAAGCCCTGGGTTCAATCCCCAGTATGGCGGAAACTGGCTTCTTGGGTAACACCTGTTATCCTAGCAGCTGGGAGGCAGAGGCAAGAGAGTCAAAAGTTCTATTTCATCCGTGGCTACATATTGAGTTAAGTCTAGCTGCAGAGCTCTCATTTGGTTATCTAGCAACAGACCATAAGCACCCACTGTGTGCCAGACATTCTTCCAGAGGCTGGGGTACCATTGGGAAAAGGCAGATCCTGCCTGGCTCTCATGGGGCTAACAGCCTGTGGGGGGACGGAGTTTGCAGCACTCTAGGTCACATAGTTGGACAGAGGCATTCTGTGGGGGAGGACACAGAGGAGCTCAGAAGGGGAGATGAGCATGCATGCTGTTTCTTCCTGGGTTTTGTCCTAGTTAGAGACACTATGACCATGGTAACTCTTACAAAGGAAAACATTTAATTGGGTGGCTTACAGTTCAGAAGTTCAGTCTATTACCATCATGATGGGACATGGTGGTGTGCAGGCAGACATGGTGCTGGAGAAGGAGCTTAGAATTCTACATCTTTGATCAGCAGGCAACAGGAAAACTGAGACATGGGGCATGGCTTGAACATGTATGAGACCTCAAAGCCCACCCCCACAATGACACGTTTCCTCCAACAAGGTCATACCTACTGCAACAAAGCCACACCTCCTAATAGTGCCACTCGCTATGAGCTTATGGGGGCCAGTTACATTCAAATTATCACACTTTTGGAATAATTACAGAGTTACTGGAGATGGACCCCAGATGTCCAGAGGCAAGAGAGGATGTGCAGGTATGGGGAATCTGGCAGAAACTTTCTCCCCAACAGTTATATTTTACCCAGGTATAGCTATGGTGCAGTGTCAGACCCAGGGACATGGTCTGACTGCAGGGCAAATGTGTGGTCTCTGTGCCATTGGCTGACTTGTATGGGTGTACATGACTGTCACTTCCATCAGAACAGAATGGCCCATAACGCCTATGTAATACTGTCCGGAGCCTGGCTTCCCTGTGTCTGTACTGCCACTCCATGTCATTTCCAGGATAGTACATAAGGAGAGACCCACAACAACAACCTTCCGAGCCACAAGTGTCCTCTACTGGTCCCCCTCACTCTGTTCTCTCGTCTGCCCTCTCTCCTTTTCTCCCTCTCTCCTTTTCTCCCTCTCTCCGATTCCATGATCATGAGCCGCATTTCACTGGGCAGCATTGCCTTCCTTCTGGAATGTTCTGCAACCTCTTCCTGATGCCTAATGGCTACATTGTTTGAAGAAATGAGCCAGTGAGTTCCTGGGACACTTTTCCTTTGGGACTGTCGTTCCCATTGTGTAACACTGTGAGGTGGCTATGGCTGACTCAGACTCAGAGCAGCTGTGATCACCCAGACTCCTGAGGACCTTGGTAGAGTGGGGATGGGGGGACATCAGACCCTCACCAGGAAACACTAGAAAGTTCAGGAGGAGAAGGCTGACAGGATGGGGACTCATCTATGCATCACCCATGCTAGGGTGGGAATTGTTAATGATGTAGCTACCTTCAAGGTAGCCATGCTTCTGGAGATAATCCCAGTACATTCACCAGCTCACCAAGCTGGACATGAGCGACCCTGATATTCTAACCATCTTACCTAGCTAGACATGAGTGTGCCTGATATTTCCACGGCTTGTCAAGCTAGATGTGTGTAAAATCTTCTCTTCAGTCTATCACTGCCCTCTCTGGGGTGAATAGAAAGATTCCCCAACAGCTGGGCAGTGGTGACTTGTGCCTTTAATCCCAGCACTCAGGAGGAAGAGGCAGGTGGATCTCTGTGAGTTTGAGACCACCCTGCTCTACAGGGTGAGTTCTAGGACAGCTAGGACTTTTATATAGAGAAACTTTGTCTCTGAAAAAAAGAAAGGAAGGAAGAAAAAAAGAAAGAAAGAGAGAGAGAGAGAAGAAAGGAAGGAAGGAAGGAAGGAAGGAAGGAAGGAAGGAAGGAAGAAAGAAAGAAAGAAAGAAAGAAAGAAAGAAAGAAAGAAAGAAAGAAAGAAAGATTCCCCAAGAAGACTCGCTCACCACCACAGGATTGAGATTCAGGCTGGGTTTTTAGGCAGGAACATCCTTGAGGTGGCATGTGCCCTCCTTCATGCATCTGTCCTACAGGGGCATAGGATACCTTGTCCTTTCCGGGTGACAGCTAGGTTGGCTCCTGCTAAGTGTCTCCCTGTGAGGTGACTGCTTTCCCTTTGCTGTGACTGGCAAGTGCTGTGGGCACATGTCTCATGACCTTGCAGAGGGCTTCTTTCTTACTGGCCTGCCTGCTTGCACTTACAGAACTCACAAAGATGCAGAATTTAGCTGGAGGCGTGCACACTGCTGGACTTTCCCAGGGAGATTTTTCATTCACCTCAGATAGAGAGGACGGTAACACACTAAAGAAAGGAATCCGTCCCGGTCCCTGTGGGAGTCAGTGACCACACTGGGGTTACCTACAGGAGACTGGGAAGTCCACCCCAGTACAGGGGACAACTCACAAAACCCTCCCTCTCTGGAGTCTCAGACAGTTTGTAGGCAGCCCCACCGGAGAGCCCCCTCTCCCCAGAGATTGCTCACTGCCTGTATAACCTCAGGAGGGGCCTTACGATTACTTTACATTTCTTGTGGTACTCATGAGCCTCCTCCCTCAGCGAGAGGATCTTTCAACCTGGAGAAAACAGGTGTACAGTGACCAGAGGGAACAGTGACAGTGGGATTCCCAGAAGGCTTCTCTGAGAGGGAAACTTTATGCCTACACCCGGAAAAAGAGGGGAAACCCCACAAACAGCTTGGGGTGATCATGCCTGGCTGAGAAACCTGTGAATATCAAAGCCGGAAGGCAAGGACTAGCCAGCTCTCCTTTGAATGGCAACCTGGAATGAGTGACATGGGCTGGAGGGGGTGACAAAGGAGTCTGAGGTCTGGACTAGTTGTTAGTTACTGCAGGGAGACACCTGTGTCCTGGCTCAGGGCTCAAGGTTTTCCCAGAACTGCAGGTTTGGAAAATGAGTTCAGGGGGAGCCATGAAGAACAGCCATCTATTTCTAGTTTTTATTTGTATGTGTTCTTACATATACATGCATACAGAAGCCAGAGGCCATGAAAAATGTCTGGGTTTTTGTTGTTGTTGTTGTTGTTGTTGTTTTTGAGACAATCTTTCTCTGTGTAGTCCTGGCTGTTCTGGAACTTGCTCTGTAGACCAAGCTGGCCTCAAACTCACAGAGACTGGCCTGCCTCTGCCTCCTGAGTGCTGGGACTAAAGACATGTGCCAGCCATCATTCCCGGAGACAAGTGTGTTTTTTAATTACCTGCCTACCTCCCCTCATCTTCGTCTTTGTATGTGAGAGTGGGGGTGCATGTGTACCAAAGGGAAGCCTTGGGTATCAGTCTTCCCCTTGACCGTGTTTGAGATCTCTTGTTCACTACTGCATAGAGCAAGCTGGCTAACACAGGCATCTCTGTGTCCTGTCTTGCTGTAGGGGTGCTGGGATCACAGACACACTATTGTGTCTTGCTTTAATTTGGTTCTTGAGATCTGAACTTTGATCCTCACTCTTGCATAGATAACAAGCACTTGCCCTGCTGAGCCATCTCTACTGAGTGAAATGGACCAGTGAAGCCATTTCTACTGAGCCACAAATTCCTACCACACCATAACACTGACCTGTGAAGGATGTGTGAAAGAGATTTCAGAGATTTTTATCTATATCTCTACCTTCTAGGAGGTGCCTTGAAGTCTTCCCAGCCAAGCTCTGCCTTCTTCCTGGAAAAAAAAAATCTTTTGTTAGATAGATGCATTTATGTGTCAGGTGTCAAAAATTATGGTGGCTACTAATAATGATGAAGGAAGGGTTCCCAGGCCTACCCCAGCCTAGAGAAAATGACCCTTTGCTGTGACCTGGTGACCAAATAGAGATGCCTATGGCTGTGGGAGGAGGGGGCAGGAGCCAGGCATCTGAGCTATGTGTTTATCCCTTGGGCTCCAGTGAGTCCAGGGACACCTTCACTGGGTCCCTGGTGTCACATGCACAGGCTGGCGCTTATCCCTCCGGTTAGGATGGAAACTCTGCAAGACCACTGGTGTCACCCAGCTGTGGAGAGGGGTCACAGCAGGACAGGTCTGGAGATGAGTCTACCAGCATGACCACAACTGAGAGCAAACAGGAACTGGGTCTCACAGCTGAGGCACAGGCTGCCAGTCCTTTGCTTCTGACATTGGCTGTCCCCTTTGCTGCATAGAGTCCACCCTCCCCCAGGACCCCTCTCCCCACAGTTCTCTGCCCCCAAATCCCCTCCTAACCGTGAAGGCCCCACCCAGGCCACCAAGCTTATTTGTTTTTTTTTTCTTTTAAAATATTTGTTATTTTATTTCACGTGCATATATGTTTTGCCTGCATGTATGTACACGTATCATGTACAAGCCTGATGCCCAGAGGCCAGAAGAGTATGCCAGAGAAGTTGGAGTTTCAGGCAGTAGTGAGCTCCTTGACATGGGAGCTAGGAACTGATCTTGGGTCCTCTGGAAGAGCAAGTGCTCTTAGCCACTGAGCCCTCTCCCCAGCCCCCACCCCCCACCCCACTCTCCAGTTTTTAGCATACTAATGTCATTATGGGGTTTCATACCCTCCTCATCTCTCCACTCCCAAGCCCTGCCCTGCTATGCCTTTCCACCCCTCAGTATTCTCCTGTCCACTTCCACACAACAACATGTGTTCCACTGCTCTCCATGTCACACGCCCTCCCTCTGTCACAGGGACCCTTTTTCTTTTCCTGGCCTCCACTCTCACCCACAGGCACTCATTTTTTGATAATTAGAAGTTAGGTTCTATGTGCGAGAGTGAGCATGCAGTATTTATCTTTCTGAGCCTGGGTCACCTCTTTTTAATATAGCATTTTCTTCATGGCATGGCTACGTGTCCCTAGCTCTGGGCTGCAATAGTGAACAGCACCTACCTGCATGGCCCAAAATCTCAAGTATTTGTTCTCTCAGTTCCATAAGTCACCGTCTGATACCTGGCACTGGCAGGACCGCACTCTCTGCAGGCTCTGGGGCAGGATCCTTCTTGCTCCTTCCAAGTTTGGGTGACCCGGGATCTTCCTTGGTGATACTTCAGCTTCTGAGCCTTCCTCACCACCCATTTCCCCTTCTGTCACTTCTGGTGACATCACCGGTTCTGGAGTCAGAACAGTAACAGGGTCCTAGACTTAACAGGTCCTGAGACCTTAGCACAACTAACTCCATGATGGAAGTGCCATTTGGACTATGAGACTCAGCATGTACCTCACCATCTGCCAAAACCCAAACAAAAGGCTAATCCATCAAAGTGCATAGTTCTGGAAAAGTTTCTAACTGCACTAACCCTGCTTTTTAGCTTCTGTACTTCCACTTCTGGCTCCCTATTCTTGGTGACTGAAATTTGTCCACCCAGAACATGGCTTCTGTGCTTTAAAGTTCACCCATAGAAAGACTCAGTGCAGCTGGGCGTGGTGGGTCACATCTTTATTCCCAGCACTCGGGAGGCAGAGGCAGGTGGGTATCTATGAGTTTGATGCCAGCCTGGTCTGCAAAGAGAGTTCTAGTACAGGTTCCAAAGCAACACAGAGAAACCCTGTCTCAACAAACCCCCCCCCAGCAACAAAAAAAAAAAAAAAAAAAAAAAGGCAAGATGCTACAGTGGAATCCTGAACTCCCAGTGAAATCACCAGCTGGCTAATAAACGCTTTCTATTGGCTTAAGTCCATGTACCAGCAGTCTTCTCTGGGGAACACCCCACAACCAGGACAACAGTCAGCCCAGATTGAATTTACCCTCAGAGGTTTAGGATAAGTGCATCTATGAAGATCCTCATTCCAGATAGAGACCCACTCTCGAATGTGATAGCTAACATGATAGGATTCAGCATCACTTTGATAGCAAAGCTCTCAACATGTCTTTGAGGGGGTATCTAGGTTAACTGAATCAGGAAGAACAACCCTTCCCTAAAAAGGAGAAATCAGCTGAGTGCCAGCATCCTTCTCTTGCTGCTTCCTGACTCTGGGGACAATGTGACCAGCTGCCTCAGTCTCCTCCCACCATGACTCCCCCCCCCACACACACACAGCCCCCAACAAACAAACAAACCCTTTCTTAAGTTGGTTTTGTCAGGCATTTTGTCACTACTTGACAAAATGACACATGAGGGCTGGACATGTATCCCCCCAGCCATTAGCCTGCTACCTCACTGCCTAGTGTTGTACCACACATGTTCACCACAACCTAGCATCCGGTTTCGCCCACCGGGAGAGGACAGGGACAGAGCATGCTGTACCTGTGGATTCTTCCCCATACCCTGCACAACAGACTTAAAGCGTGTCTGAGATACACCTGTGGGCAGCAAGCCCTTTCTGAATGGGACGCCCTCAGTTGTCAAACCTGGGAGTGCAGTTTACAACCAAATAAATTTCAGCTGCCTCGAGACTGTGTCAAGCCTGCTCTGAGAGCTGCATTCTTGGAAATAGAATGAAAGGGCTCCACTTCCAAGGAGAGAGTGAAGGGAGTTGACTGGTATGACTTCACACATTGCTCAAGGTGTCCAGAGCAGACATTTCAAGAAAGGCAGCATGTTTCTGGTCAGGCTCCGCCCTTGGCTCTTAAACCTGGCCCTGCTGTCAGGGCCACCTCCAACCTGAACACCTCAGGAATTCCCAGCTGGTTGCTTTGTCTGAGGATATTCCTTAAAATGTGGGTTCTAGAGTCTTCCAAGGTGAAGACAGAAGTAAAACAATCAAAACTTCTCAAAGGAAATATAAAAACCCTCAGGGTCTATAGGAGCAACCTTAATATGCCAAGTGACAAGGCTAAGAAAGATTGAAAAGAAACAGAAGCCCCAGGTTTCACTGCTGAAGACACCTGTACAAGAGCCCGGCTTACTCCAGATCAAAGTAACAGATGAAAGACGGAAAGCATTCACCTCTAAAAGCAGTCATGAAGCGTGAGAGAGGTGGAGAGAGGCCAGCCAGACACATTAATATGGGAAGAGCAAACTCAGGTGGGACAAGAGAATGGCTGGAAAGGAAACGTCACAACTCTCCCCACTTGTCAAATCACATGGCCACCAAACAAACAAACAAACAAACAAACAAAAAACAAAACAAAAAGCCCACAGGACCAGAAAGTTCCCACTGACAGTCAGCTCACCAACCGCACTTTGCATGTAGCTAACAGTGCCATGGAGCTGGCCTAAGAACATGGCCTGCACTGCAGTGATAAGGGTTCAGTAGGTTAGACTCTAGCAGTGGTGAGTGCACAATGCAAACTGCAACCTCGGTGTGGGAAGCTTGAGTGTGCCTACCCAGTCACCATGCCCATCTTTTCACGATCTGCTTCATTTTGGGGGTGCCCCGTGACGTGCACCACCCAGTGTCCCATCTCACATTTCCTGCATTCTCATGCCTACCCACAAATTCTAGCCTCCACACGTCTGGTAGGAGTGGGGCTGTGGTCATGGGACCCAGGAGCTGGGCCGTACAGGGGAGTTGTTGACCAACCAACCCACTGCTGCTGAGGCCAGTGTCTGCCTTGCCCTATCAGCAACACCCCTGGAAAGGTACGAGGGTCCACGCCCCCCCCCAGGCACCCTTCTTAGAACCGGAAGAGGCAACCTGCAGAAGACCTAGGACTTAGCGGAACCAAGTTCCTCAGTGTTGTCTACACAAGCCTCAGACTCGGGAGAACTCCTGTGGGGCGCTGCTAGGCAGGGGCACAGGTTTCCCACTGCGTAAGCGTTCACCAGCCACACGACAGGCCCTGGCGTTTGTCCTGGAATTTTCTCTATTGTTCCAGAACACCTTCTAACCCTTCTCCTAGGGACTCGGCGCACGAGGAGGCACTGATGACTTTCCAGCTTCTGCTCAGAGCCACTTTCTTCCCCCGAGGCTCCCACTCGCACACTGGCTCTCTCTCTCCTCTCTAGGTGCCTTGTCTAGGAGGCCCTCCACGCACAGCAGCCAGTTAACCCTACGCCACTTCCCCTGTGTCCACATCTCTGGGGACAGTCTCCCTTCAGCTCTCAGGGTGCCGTTTCCTCCTGGGATCCCGGTTCACACAGGTCATTCTCTCTCCATGAAGGAGTAAACTGATGTTGAGGGAGGTGGGAAAAATCACCCACGCTCACACACATCTGGGAGTACGTGGCCTAGAGTGTGAAGTCAAGGGAGTTCAGTAGTTTCTCCTTTTTATGGACCTGGGGGTAGGGGTGAAGTCTCACAAGGGAAACAGGCGTGTGGCGGGGAATGGGCAGCGTGGTGGAGGTGCTTTGGTGTTAAGAGAGGAAGACACAGGGGTGACATGAAGCCACCTCAAGGGTCCCATCAGATTTACCAGGACTGGAATGGCCACCACTTGGGGGAGTCAGTGAGACAGGTGGCAAATATTTGCTCAAAGGGGACAATTTCGTCACAGAAACAAATTGCAGTCAGTTGGTTGATTGCCTATGGTCAAAGGTAAACCCAGGATGGATCACGGCCCAGCCTTCTCTAGGGCCACCTCTGCTCTGTGGAATTAGGGACCCTGGTCCACCCCAGAGCCTTCTGGCCTTCCTCTGCACACACCGGGCAACCCGAAGCAGTTACAGGGCACATGTGCTCCAGCAGCGTCTTTGGCATTGCGTGACACCCCTCTCGCCACCACAGTGTACCAGCATGCTGCTGGCACAGCATGCTCTGTGTGAGCCCTGCAGGATGCCCGCATCACACTGCCTTTAGGACCCCCAGGTTCCCTGTGAAGCAGGTGCTATCCCGATGGCTATTTGGCAGGGCAATAAGCAAAGATTCAGGAAACATTCAACACTCACCCACCATTTATTTGCAAGGGAGGAGTGTGCACGACAGGTGAACTTAAAAGTTGGAGGTCTCGGTCTGGAGAGACGGCTCAGAGCTTAAGAGCACTGCTTGCTCTTCCAGAGGTCCTGAGTTCAATTCCCAGCAACCATATGGTGGCTCACAACCACCTATAGTGAGATGATCTGGTGCTCTTTGCTGGGATGCAGACATACATGCAGAACACTGTGTACATAATAAATAAATAAATCTTAAAAAAGAAAAACCTAAATAAATGAATACAATAAATATTAAAAAAAAAAGTTGGAGCTCTCCCACAGTTTCCCTACTCCCAAGGGCACACCTAAATAGGTATAGTATATGTAAGGTTCCTGAGGATAAGGTCTCAGCCTTCTGCTCCATTTCAATTACAGATGCAGCCAGGTGGCTCAGAGAGGCCAGGTAACTGGCCCAGAGCTACACTACCCCAAGTAAGGCTTTGGCTCAGGACCCTCCCCCTTCCAGGTAATTCTTATGCTCTGGCAGGTTTGGACAAGAATCATAGCTCTGAGACCACACAGTGGCTTCCTGGTCTTTCCAGAACCCCTGCGGATGACCCTGGGAGTTTGGGGTCCTGGAGCCGGTGGGGCGGGCCACCTGTGCAGAGGGCGGCGCTGCTGCGGCCCTGCCCAGGGGCGGAGCTCACCTGGGGACCAGGTAGGCAGTTCCCGGGCAACACGGCCGCCCGGGAAGCCAGGGCGCGCAGCAGCGGCGGCCTCGCTCGAGGCCCCAGGGACGCGGGTAGGGACTGCGACCGGCCCCACGCCCGGCTGTGGAGCAGCCTGGACACCCGCTCACCATGGGGAGACGCCTCAAGTTTCTACAAAAACTGGCCTTCCTGGGTCAGGACCACCGGTACAAAGCGCTGGAAAGCGACGAGGTGGAGACCCTGGTGAGTCTGAGCGATCTGGTATGAGGCAGGGAACTCCACATTGTCCCCTGGGGTCCCGCATCTGGCTCGCGGGACCCCATATGTCACTGGGACTGGGATTCTACTCCTTCGACTCTAAAGAGAAGCTGGCTTCCAAGGAAGCAGCTCCTCCCGGCTCAAGGCACAGAACTCACAATTTATTCTGGGTTGGCTAGCCCATTCAGGGAAGGAGAAACTGAGACCTGTGCTCCCTCCTTAAGAACGCCACCTAGCCAGGAACTTAACGCTCCTCTGACTCCAGGGAATTTAAATGCACACATAGGCAGTTGTATGGACTTTTAAAAGCTGTTGGAATTGAAGGGAATTGGGTACTGGGGGGGGGGGCATAAAAAATAAATAAAAAACAAAACAAAACAAAAAAACACAACCACACACCCACACAAAATCTTGCCCAAGTTTAATAGTGAAAACTAAAGCGGCACAATAGGGCTACTGGCTTCGTTTCCTCTGCTTCAGTGTGGTTTTTAAAAGCTGCTCTGAGCCAGGTGCATGCCTTTAATCCAGCATTTGGCAGCAGGGGCAGGTGGAGCTCTGTAGGTTTGAGACCAGCCTGGTCTACAAAGTGAGTTCCAGGACAGCTAGGGCTATGTAGAGAGACCCTGTCTAAAAAACAAAGAAAAGAAAAGAAAAGAAAAGAAAAGAAAAGAAAAGAAAAGAAAAGAAAAGAAAAGAAAAAGAAAAAAGGAGCCAGAAAAAAGCCACTCAGCTGAGCTGAGCTGTAGGCTGACTTTGAACCTCCAGGGACCCTCTAGGATAGTCCTTCAGGTCTGCAGTACCGGGAGTTCCTCTCCAAGACCAACAGTGGTGGGGCAGCTGGTGGGGCAGCTGGGGTACAGCCAGTGCGTTGGTGAACCAGCAGAGTATCTCCCCCACGCCAGCTTTGTAAAGCCTGAGAGTGGAAGCCCATGCACACCCAGAACTACCATGCTTGTCCCTGGAGAAAAACACCCCCCCTTCCCCCCGGCACACACACACACACACACACACACACACACACACACACACACACACACCACAATATGGTCTTTTCAGGTGTGTGTGGAGTGCCGGGTTCAGGTTAAATTTGTTTTGTAATAACAGAAAATGTTTTATAACATTTCAATTTTATTTTCTCCCAAAGAATGCCATAATCAAAACAGTTGATGGTATGGCTCTTAAATATTTATGCATTTATTTACAGCCGTTATTGTATGCACCAGTATCGATGTAATTTTGGTGTTAGGGCTGTGAACTGCACTACTCAAAACCATGTGTGTTTGTCTGCAGCCTTGTGGGTTAGTGGTGTGCCATAATCCTTTGCTGATGCCAAGTGTGTCCTTACATGTTTGTAACGTGTTGTTAGCATGGGGTTTAGCGTGTGTTTGTTAACACAGATGGCCTCCTTCCACCTTTTTCTATTTTTGCCACTCTATCTTTTGGTGTTTTGCACCCGGCTGGTCATCCTGGAGTACTCTTGATGCTTAGCTGATTGTCATCAGGGAGTCTAAGAGTGTGCAGGTGTGAGTTTGGTGTAACCCACATGCTCTGAGCCAGGAGGCCTTCACTCCCCTGAGCTGTTCAAAGGCAACCTTCCTGCAGGCCTGTTCCCCACCTGGCCTTGTTCTCTGCAGCACACTGATGGTGAGGCTTGCGGTGACCAGCACTGTAGACTTATGGGGAGGCTGGCGATCCTGGCAGATCTCAGCCAAGGCCAGTTCTTGCAGGTGTACTGTCTCCAAAGCTGGCCTTAGAAACACAAGGTACACAATATGGGTACATAGTCAGGGTCTTGGGACAGTGGAACCCAGCAGTGGGTCAGTGTGTAAGGGCCTGGCTTCGCTCCTCAGTACCATAAGAAACCAAATGACCACACTAAAAACCAGTCCCTAAGAATGAGGTGAGGGAAGGCCTGCATTCCACAGGGCTTAGAACCCTGTCCCTAACCCAGAGACTTTGGGTAGGAAGTCTTGTTCGCTCTGGGGTCACTTCTGCAATTGTCCTGACTCAGCTTTATGAGCACTTGGTGAGTGCTGTGTCCCAGGTACTGTGGGCTTCACAGCATACACAGCTGTGAGAGGAAACAGTCCTGAGAACTGATTGGGTCCCCTCACAGGCCTCCAGGCTCCAGATGAGATTTATGGCAATTTTGGGAGAAAAGAGAACCAAGGTTCCAGGCTGGCACCAGCTGGTTATTGCTGAATATTGACTGGACAGTCTTGGCCAGTGCAGAGGATCAAGGTATTCACAGACCAGGTAGTGGGAGGCGAGGAGAGTGACAGATGTGCTAAAGAAGAAAGCCAGAGACTGGACAGAGGCAAGAGGCTGAGATACGGACATGGAGACATCGCCAGGTCACAGGTGTCAGCACCCCGCCTGGGAAGCTAGCTCTTTTTTGCTGTGATTCCAGGGTGACCAGTAGAAGGGAGTTTGAAAGACTCCTTGGTGTTGATGCTGGACAAAGCTTCTCTCTGATGTCCTGCACAGTAGGAGAACATTAGACTAGAAATTCCTGTTTCTGGGCAGGCCAGGTGCCAGCTCTGCCCTTGAGGCTGCTCCTGAGGTGGGTGTGACTCCCACTTGTCCTGCCATCCTGGATATTGACCTTGTCACCCTTCTGGGCTCTCCAGATCCAGGCCTGGGTACCAGTAGATGGGCACGTGCAGTGGGCAGGCCGTCATTCAACCCAGACTCCAGCACCTGCTGTGTGCTGCAGCGCTGGGGAAAATGAGCCCATTCTCCACCCTTAGGCATCCACTGTGGTAGGTGGAAGCAGGACATGGTTGACCTGAGTGTGAGAGCTGGGAGGGAGTAATGTCTGATTAACAGGAGTGGAAAGATGAGTGAGCTTGGCCGAGTTCCCCACCCGAGGACAGAAGTACAGGGGCTGAGAAGATCAGGCTACTCGGGTGACCCCAGGAGTCTTGTCAGAAAGAATCTGGCCTTTCTACTTACAGCAGTGGGCCCTTTGAATATGCTGTTGTTCACATATTCATATTCATGCCAGGCTTTACTGACTCAGGGAAGACAACAATCACAGATTTGCATGTTTAAGATCTGACAAGCCCACTGGTTGCTCTTCCAAAGGACCCAGGTTCAATTTCCAGACCCACTGGCAGTTCACAGCCATTTGTAACTCCAGTTCCAGGGGTCCATGCACTCTTCTGAGCTCTGGGATCACTGCATGCATGTGTGGTGCTAAGACACACACACAGACAAAACACCTATCCACATTAAAAAATAAAGATTAATTTTTAAAGTTTACTTTTTTATGTTCATTGGTGTTTTGACATGGGTGCTGGGTTCCCTAGAACTGTAGTTACAGACAGTTGTGAGCTGCCATGTGGGTGATGGGAATTGAACCTAGGACCTCTGGAAGAGCAGTCAGTGCTCTTAACCACTCACTGAGCCATCTCTCTAGCCCCCAGCTTAACAAAAAAAAAAAAAAAAAAAAAAAAGACCTGACACTTGTCTAGCATGTTCAAGGCCCTGGGTTACCCGCTATCACATATCACAGGACTTATACATACATATTATTCTTAGCCTGAGGTTGACCCACACCCTAAAATTTCATCAATATGTGGGGTATGTTAGAGAAAAGAATTGCATCTTCTACCCTTTGTCATCGTCAATAATTCACACTGAGGTCTGACTTCATCCATATTAACATTCAACCAGCCAATCAAGGGAGCCACAGGCTCCCCACTCAGCTGTGGACACAGGCTTGTGAGTATGAAGTTCAAAGATGCTTTTAACAGGGCCAGAAAAGACAAAGACCCAACCCAAGATGTTTGGTGCCTGGTTTGTTTTCCATCCCTGGCTGAATAACACTTTGTCCCCAAGCCTGCAACAGGTACTTGTGCTTGTCTAGCCCAGTGTTCCTGGCTCAGGGCCTCTCACAAAGTGGTGCTCACATTGTGTATAGGATTCACCTGGAACATTCACTTCTAAGCACTTCAGCTGTGGCAGGCCTGTTTCCTGGCCATCTGATCCTTTCCACGGGGTTCCTTCTTACACAGCAGACAGACTACAGAGTATGAATGACTGAAGGCAGACTTAGAAGAGCCACAACTTGTCCTGAGAATGAGGACTTACAACTTCACTGTACCTCTGCCATTCTATGGAGGAAGTCTAGGCTTGGTCCCCTCCATAGGGAAGGAATGACACTGCTTGAGTGACTACCAGGGGACAGAGGTGGTAATTAGGGGCTCCCTCAGGTCGCCCACCCATAGTACTATGAAGAATTCCAGCCAGATGTGGTACATATCTGTCATCCCAGCATTCCAGAGTTGGAAACAGGAGGATCTACAGTTAAAGTCATCCCTGGCTCCATAGACAGCTCAAGGAATGCCTAGGCTGCATGAGACCCTTTTACCCTCCAAAAAAAGAAAAGAAAAGAAAAAGGCAGAAAAGAGAGGAGGATTTTTTTTTTTAGCTGAAGTGATTCCAAGTAAAAAGGCCACACACACACACACACACACACACACACACACACACACACACAGCCTGATCAGAAATTCCCTAGTTGTGTGATGTTTCCTTTGATGTTATTGTCTCTGAGCTCAGACCCTGGAGTTTTTGGCTCATGCCAAAAATGGCCATTTCCACATGTGTGTGCTTAATAGGACGTCAATATGCAGGAGCTTGCTAGTTTAAGGTGATCAGTCTCAGGCCTGTGACACCTGGCGGCAAGCAGGCTGTGACCAATAGCTGCAGAACTGGCTTGGCCACTTGCAGAGAAGGACTAGATAGACGGTGTTTCTACACTTCAGTCTGTTGTGCTTAATAACTCACTCCAGGGCTCCTTGCTGGTGGCAGGCAGGGAGCTGTGAACAAAGACAGGATTCCTGTCAGTCACCTGCTTGTAGCCTGGCTGCCCCTCTCTGCCCTTCTCACCTCTGTAGTTAATACTTGAGAGTCCCCAACTGAGATCTAGGATGTCTCCACTCTCCTGTTAGCAAGGTGTGGTGAGACTGTTGTCACTGATGCCACCAGGTCTGTGCTTATCAGGCCAATCACTGAAACAGATTCTACTTAGCAAGTTCTCAGGAAACCTGAAGGTCCTAGAGAATCAGTCCAAAGATGACACCATGGGATCTGTCTAGTCCTAGTGCCACAAGCCTTGTCCTTGGTAAAGAAGCCTGGACTCTGAGCTCTGAAGCCAGGATCTATACAAGTGAAGTGTTTGGTGTGTACCTGGGGGAAGGGGGTGTAGAGCTGGGGGTTGGGGGCCCTGAGCATGCTCAGTGAGAACAGGATTATCCATCAGAAGGATGGATGTAGTCTGTTCCCACCCTCCACCAGGGTAGGAACTTGTCTGTCTCCCATTCAAAGCTGTCTGACTTAGAGAGTACCCAAGTGCTCAAGCTTTCCTCCTGCTCTGACAATGACCAACTGAAATGAGAGCTGGCAGGAAGTGACCCTGGCAGAGTCAAGGGCTAAGGGTTGCGGTGACTGGATGAAGTTAGTGGCTGTGAGTGGAGGTCCCATCAGACCCCCAGCCTATCACATGAGGTGCCAGTGGGGAGAGGATGGTTTGGGGACACAGGCTGCCATTCTTAGGCTTCCCTGCTCCCAGTGCTTCCTGACAGAGACTACTTTGGGTCATTACCATAGGGACTGTGGGAGTGAGTGGCTCAGGAGAGGGGCTCAGCTCAAGGTAGTTGTGGTTGGTATAAGAACAGAGCTGGCTGCCTAATTCCTGGACTGGGTATGAGAGAAAAATGCAGGGTTCCTATGCACAAAGGAGAATGTTTTTCTATCTTCATGGAGTTCACAAAATTATTTCATTTATTACTCTGTATATGGGCACAGCACACTCAGAGAGGTCTGAGGATAACTTTGTGAAGTTGGTTCCATCTTTACAAGGGTTCCAAGCTTAAAATGCAGGTGCCTTTACCCACTAAGGTATCTCATCTGCCTCGGTTTCTTAAAAATGTGATTAATGGGCAGGGGCCATGCATGCCACGACACATACAGGAAGGTTAGAGGACAGCTTTTGGGAACTGGTTCTCTCACCATGTGGGACCTTGGCATTGAACTCCAGTCATCAGGCTTAGTAGCAGGCTCACTAAACCATGACAATGGCCTTGTCATGGGTGCTGACTGCTTCTTAGTATTTTGTACCTTGTAGATTAACTACATGGCATAGGCAGAGACCCCAGAGGGAGGGTGGTCACAGCCACTGGAATAGTGGGTGATGGGAAGTGGAACCCTGCATGAGCAGAGCCTCCCAACCCCAAGCTAAGAATGCATCCTTGTCACCTTAGACTTCTATGTGGCACAAACTTGAAGATAAATCAAGATGGCTAGCATGGAGCAGTAAGCTCCAGGTACCACTTCTTCTCCCATCCCTTAAGAGCTGGGATATCTGTGCACCTGTGGTCTCACACCCAGAAAACCACCAAGTGGGACATGCCTTGGGTTCCCGCTGGAGAGCAAGGGGAAGATTAACACAGAAGCACAGTAGTTGTCTGTACTGACAGGAAGAGGAAGACTAATTTAATACCAAAGCACAATAGTGACCTGTGCTGCTCAGGCTGCACTGGGAAGCTCCTGTGCTGTTTTTAATTGACTACACTTATGTATTATTTTATTCATGTGGAGGTCAGAGGACAACTTGTGGGAGTCAGTTCCCTGCGTCTACCATGTGGGTCCAGGGCTCAAACTCAGATGATCAGGCTTGACAACAAGGACCTTTACTCACTGAGCCATCCCACCCATCCCATTGTAGGGCTTTTGACCTGTTCAACACTATGAGTGACAGCAGAGAGTGCAGCACCCTTCAGTGGGGCCTGTGGCCACTATGGCCTCCACAGCTAGAGGGTCTTTCTCTGGCCTCCTGCCTGCTTCCTATCTATAGTATCCAGCTGAGATGGGGGTTCAACAATGTTGCTCATGGGTGCAGATGCTCTGGGGTGGTCCAGCCTTCCCTTGGAGGAGGTGCTGTTTCTCTGCAGATTGCTATGGCTCACACTAGAGGCCCGAGACGGAGGTATTGATGGCTGACTAAAGAGCACCATCTCCCTCACCCGGTCCTGATCATTCTCTGAGGTTGTGTTGTATCCTGAGCTCCTAAGAACTCCAACCTGATAAACTGCACTTAGTGACCTTGCTTCATCTCAGTCACCTCTTTTAAAGCCCTGCCTGTGGAGACGTCATACCCCAAGGCTGGGGAGGTGGTGGCCATGGGAGGGGATGCAACACATAGCTCCAAGTTCCCTATGGAAAATTCTCCTAAACAGTCCACTGCCCTGCTGGGCAGTGGTGGCAGGCAGATCTCTGTGAGTTTGAGGCCAGCCTGGTCTACAAAGCAAGTTCCAGGACAGCCAGGGCTGTTACACAGAGAAACCCTGCCTCAAAAACAAAAACAACCAAAAGGTCATCCTCCTTCCAGAAGCTGCAGCCATCATGAGAAAATCATTGCCTTCCGTGGAGGTTGCAGAGAACTAGAACTCAGGTTAAGCCCCCATTTGTCCCCACATCTAGACAGAAACTGTGCTCTTAGAGGGCCCTTCCAGAACCTTCTGCTGATCTACTAGAGGAAAGAAAGCCCAGCAAAGCACGGTCAATTGTAGTCAGGGAGGTGTGCCCAGGACTTGTGGTTCTGAAAACTTCTAGAAGCAAGGTCAGTGTAGCACACAATCTCTCTTGAGTATGAGAACGTGGCCTGGTTAGTCTGTGCATCACCCACAAGACCACTCATGTATTCCCCAGGATCCACAAGTCTTTGCTTCTAGACAGATCAAATATGGCAGTCTCATGGGTGTTGGGGGAAAGAGTACTGATCTGAGGCCACCCCCGACCCAGATCTCCAGCTGTAGTACCTGGAGGGTCTGCCCTTTCTTGATGTATGACAAAGGAGTCTGCCTCGTCTGGTATATCCCTGTGTCCTACTGTGTAAGGAGGCACTTGTCATAAGAGGCAAGGAAAGTCTTCTGGATTCTTCCTTTGTCCACTTCCTAGCTCCTCTTAGCATTTAGGCAGCATAAGCAGAGTCTACATGGGCCTTGCACACCTATAGACCTTCCCTTGACACCCATGGAGAGTAAATGGAATAATCAAGGCACTGCACTGACTCCAAGCAACCTTGGGAACATGTGAAAAGGACTCCAGACCTCAGACACTGGCACTCTGGCTCTGCTGGCCTTGGTGGCTCTAGTGCTCCCTGAGCCATGAGACCCACTCAACGGACCAGCAGTTTCTCATCGGTTAGACATCACCCTCCTGTGCTCCCTCTCTGGGGTCAGAGAGCCAGCAGACTGCCTGTCCTAATATGTGTTATCTTGAGGTAGGTCCCACAAGGCAGGGTACAGACAGACAGACAGACAGACAGACAGACAGACAGACAGACAAAGTGAGTTGCTTCTGCTGTGATACAGACACTCTTTAGAGGAAGGGATGGGGCACAGAGAACTGAGGTTAGAATCTGACATGGGTCATACTTCACACAAGTCATAGAACCCACAGCCTGGCTATGGGGGAGGATTCCTGGGAAATTAAACCCATCTTTCTCCCCCTCCTTGATTTGAGAGGTACCTGCTCCCTGGAAGCCCTGTGGGATGGTCCCCCACTGTGTCACTCTCCCTTTGGTTTCTGAAGACTTCTCCCAGCTGTTCCCAAACAGTCCCCCGAGTGTCAATGTAGTGAAATTTCAGCCTGTCCTGACTCCTCTGCCCATGTCCATTGTTATTAACTATTGTCTCGGAACTTCCTAGGACTGAATGTGACTCTGCTGCCTGTTTTTCTTTTCATTTCCCCTTTCTACAGCTGTCCTCCTTTTTCCCCTTTGTATACCTGTAATTTTTTTTTCCTTCTCAATGGGTACAGTGCCACACCTCACCCCCACCTCACATTTATGTTGGTCCCATTTTTCTCCCAGGCACTGCTGGTTTGTCACTGTGTGACAATCAGACTGTAATATGCAGGGGCATTCTGGTTCTTTCTCTGGGCTGCTCTAAAGGCTGTGGGCTATGTTACAAGATGCCATGGCTGTTTTGCTATAGACTCTATCGCTACACCTGGCCCTGTAAGAGCTTGTGTAATGTGTTCATGTCCTCATGCCTGAATCTACTCTCTGCACAATGGGATAAACTACATCCATCAGAGCTGCCTTCTGAGAGAGAGTGATTATAGGATTAAATATTTAAATCATTAAATAGTAATGAAATATTAAATAAGGAGTGCGGGTTGAGGGTGCCACCTGTGGGCAGTTCACGTGTATGCAGATGCAGGTACCTGTGTGGTGGTCAAGACACAACCTTGAGTTTATTCCTCAGACACCATTTTTCTCTCCCACTGGCATGAAGATTGCCAAGTAGGCAAGGCTGGCTGGCACGAGAGCGATCCACCCGTCTCTGCCTCCAACCTCGTGGTTTCTGGAAACCGAACTGTGTCCTCACACCTGAAAGGCCATCTCCCCAGTCCCCATTGTTCCTCTTTAGTTACAGGACAGTATTGTTACATGACTCTGACTGTATATTTTCTCCACCTGCAGAGAGCCACCCCAGTTACACTGCCCCCGGGCTCCCGCACCACCCCCGAGTCCAGCATTAGTAGCTAGGCACACATTGCCCCACACCTAGCTAGTTTTCCTTTTCTGCTTTGAGCCCTTAAGAGAAAATCCCCCTGAGAACCAGAGTTTACAAAAATGTCAAGAGCTTGTCTAGAGTGAGACGACCTGCCTGGGAGTTGGAGGCTGGTCCTCTGATTTCTAAGTTTCACTCTCTGTGCTGCTGGCTAATCTCTTGGGCTATTGAAACAGGTTCTTTCAAAATGTTTTATGCAAATAGCCCCTGGCACTTGGACTGACTCTCAAGTGAGTAATCCAATCATGCTTCCTGTCTCCTCCTGGCCAGGTGATTCCAGAAGCCCAGCACTGCTACAGCCAGGGATCTGGGCCAAATGCTCCTAAGATCAGGAGTCAGAGACCTAGCATCACTGAGGTTTAGGGTCAGATACTGCCCACAGGGAGGCCCTTGGCATTGCAGGAAGAGCCAGGAAGGTTTTCCCAGGGCTAGAGGAATCAGGCTAGCCACACTGATCTCCAGAAGTGAGGCTCACAGGAGTGGCCTCAGGACGGGCAGGCAGAACCTGAAGCCAGAAGTGTGATTGTGCTTCCAGGAACACAGGTGCAGTGCTTCCTGGAGCCCTTTCCCTATCATCCAGGGCCCAGCTACTTCCTGCTGCACAGGCCACAGTACGTCCCAAGGAAATCCACCTTGCACAACTGAACCCAGAATGCATGGGTGAGATGGAGGCCCAGCTCTGTCTGAGAGGCGGAGAGGTAGACTGGAGGGCCCACTGCCCAACAGAAGGGTAGGCTCAGTCCTCACTCAAAACCTGCCTACTGCGACCTTGAAGTCTGGGACTTTACCCTTCAGCAAAGTCGTCACTGCACATCACCAGCTAGCCTAGCCTTTGGTTAGACTCAGGAGCCAGGGCATGCAGAACTGACAGCTGTGCAGGGCCGGATGTGCTCAGGGAATACAGGCTGGGTCTGCAGCTACAAAGGGGACTGTTAGGAGACCATAAAACAGACACTGAAAGTCCTTCACTGGGCCCCTTCAGTTAATACTCAGCCATGCTGATTACCTTACCTTCATGCTTGCCACCCCCATTTGGGCATAAATTACATGATGACCCATTGTCCCTAAACACTCGAAGACATTCACTCCTAATTACAGGGCAGTCCTTGCAGTCCACTTACACCATGACCCAGCCACAGGCACATTCATGTGGTACGTGGTCACGCCCAGGTCTGGAACCTTGTGAATTACATATTCCTTGTCCCCTGTATGAGTAATGTGTTGGGTTTTTCTGGTCTTTGAAATACCTGGTATTCTTAGAGATTCCAAGCTCCCAACTTTGTGGGATGTTTCCCCGGACCTGGGTTGGTCTGATATTTCCTCAGGTAGACATTGGCTCCATTCTCGTGAGGGACCCCCTGGAGGGCTCAGTGATACCTTCCACTCTATGCACTGTGTGGAGAAGCCTGAGATGGTATTTGGTTCACTGTGTGTGTGCAAAGGCCAGAGCTTGATGTTGGGTGTTTCCCTCCATTTTCCACTTCACTTCTTCAGTTTCTCGCTGAACTTGGAACTTGCTGGTTCAGCTAGATTGCCTCTGCTTCTCCAGCACTGGGATCACAGACTTCCCCTGCCATGCCTGGCTTTTACATGGATGTTGGGGGCACTGAACTCAGATCCTCATGTTTGCATAGCCAGCCTTTTACCAACTGAACCATGTCCCCAGGATCCTTGTGATGCTGTCTATGTCATTGCTGGTGGTGGCAGCTCTTATACTCAGCTGTAACTAATGTGTCACTCTCTTAATTCAGCCTGCATGGCTGACTAAAGGCGTCACCGAGTGATTTCCTAATCCCACTATTCAGCAACTTCCTAGCTGCCCACACTAGGGAAAGCGTCCTCTCCTCCCCAGCCCTTTAAGTCATTCACACCTGTGTGAACGCGCATTCCTATTTCTGTTAATGTCTGTGCTTGACAGTATTCATTTCAGTGCTCTGCTGCCCTGATCTGGCTTGGGAGAAACCATTCCTAAGGCTTCCATGCCCTCCCAGCCTTCCCTAGAATCAAATGAGGCTGCTGAGATAGGAAGAAATTCTACACTTAATCTCCCACCATCTCTCCCCAGCCCCGGAAGCAGCCGTGGCTCCTGGATGTGCATTTTGCTTGGGCCACTGTGTCAAGAAACAACAATAACAAAAATCTATCGCTATGTTTGTCTTTGCTAGTGGGAGGAGGGTGTGTGTACATGTATACACTGTTAATCTATATTCAGTTTTGTGTCTGTGCACATATACACTTGTACATCCCAATCTAATAAATCCCTAACAGCCAATGTCTGCTCTCTGAGTACTTCCCTGAGAACACCAGTCACCATGGTTATCAGGCGATTTATGAGTCATATAATCTCCCTGTGTGTGAGCAGTCTCCTCCCCTTGTTAGTTCCTAATTATATTGGCTGCCACTCAGCCCCACTGTGTCCTCTTGTTCCTAACTATGCTGTACCTCTTGAATAACACACATAGTGGGCCATGGTGTGTCTTGCTGAGAGCTGGCTACTCCCTTAGACCTTATACACACATGTATGCACACATACATACATACATACACACACACACACACATACACTCATACACACATACATGTGCATACTCTCACACATGAGTATACATGCACACAAGCACTCTAGACACCATTGCAGTCCAGGAAGGAACTCATAGCCCCACTTGACTAAAGGCCATAGATATTCTCTCTGCAGTCTTGTTGCATGTTCTGGTTGAGTTCATGTCATAGGACAACACACCATGATTTAAGAAAATCATAGGCTTTGCTGAGGGAGGTCCAATTAGCAGGTAGGGAGCCAGAATTTGAATTCTGAGCAAGTGGTTGGCCATTCTATATCCACAGCCGCCTGGGTTGTTGCATCGAGAATTTTCTTTGATACTAAAAAGTACTGGGTGGGCCCCACTGAGCTCACTTGCAACCACCCACCCCCTCCCTTTTCCGATGCACTTAAGCTATGCCAGGTGACCTGCCTCTCAGGGTGTGAGCCTCCACCATGATTCTTTACCCAGCAGCATTCCCTCTGGGCCTGCTGTGGAGGAAGCCAGAGTTTTTCATCTCAAGTCCCTTCCCTAGTGAGCAAGGTCTTATGGCCACTAGGCATTTCTTCCCAGGGGAAGCCACTGCCTACCTCTCTATTCCTGTCCCCAGGCCAGGCAAGACTGGCTTCCCCACTTTGAATCAGTAACTCTTACTTGTAGCTCAAGACTCACAAAAGCACAAAGCCGCTTCCCATTGTCCCTGCTTTCAGCTACCAGGCTTCCTAACCAAAAGGCTACACGAGTTCCCTGATGTCTGCTGGATTCTGCCGGAAGTGAATCTTCCATCTTCTCTTCTCTATGTTTTACATGAGCTACCTTATGCACAGTGGCCCACGCCTCTATTTTTCCTTTTCTATCTATTGTTAATGGTACCACTATTTAGATAAGATTCTGTGGAAGAGTCCATTCTATCTAAATGCCTGCCCTGGGACCTAACAATGCCCTGTATGACGTAACAGCCCAAACAGGACACAGCCTACATGCCAGTTCCTGCAATCAGCTCATAAATCATGATTCCAGGTTGCTATACAGTGCTGGGATGAAATACCCATAGTCCCACACAGCCGCAGAGTGACCCGCCATCACTGGTAGAGAAACAGCCACTCTGACACAGATAACAGGGGACCTGGGGCCCCTGGGTGTGACACTTTATGGGTTTCTGAAGCAGGCAGAACAGATCCATGTGCAAAGCAGTCAGTATGTTTAATCTTTCTAGAAGGTGTTGCATGGGAGGGCCCAGTGGCAGGAAGATTCTGGGAACTGTAAGTTTCTGTCCTTGTTCTGGGTGGTGCTCGCTCAAGCATGCACACATGTGAGTCTCCATATAGCTGTGAGTGACTTACATGCATGACTATGGCAGGTATACACCAATATACAGTTAACATTTCCCTTCAGGGAACTCAGGAGGTCACTAGGTCTCCTTTCAGGGACAGCTTTGCACTACACATTACAGTGGTCTCGTGGTTAGCCAGCCAGCCTATAGTGAGTGTGTGGGTGGATGCCAACACAGAACCACGATGAGCAGAACTGTGAGGCGTGGCTCTGAGAGGCTCTGTAAGAAGGGCCTCTGAACAAGAAGTGAGCAGAGCATCTCCAACTCAAATGATGCCACATGCTCTGCAGGGCAGGACTGTCCTGATTGATGCCCCACAGCTGTGTGTGAGTGGAGACATCTCCTTGGCACCAGTGCCAGTGTGTGGATGTCCAAGGCTTTATCATGGGGCTTGCATTCTTGGTATATACCCCTTACCCTGTTTTCACAAAAGACAAAAGCAAAGCAACGGGCAGTCATCTTCCCCTTCCTCAGCCCAGAGGCCCACATTGTTTTGGTAAATTCTCTGTCTTGGGGTTCTGCTGCAGTTTTATCTTGGGACTCCGCTCACAGCGCTCACGCGGTGTGTTACACAGCCCAGTCCCCTTTCTGCTCAGGACTTGAGTCTATCTCTTATCTTAGCTTTATCTTGTAGTTGGTCCTTTCTCACTCTGCCATCCTAGGAAAAGGCAGGCCTTTGCTTCCTCTTGCACTTGGATGGCTCCCTCTTTGTCCTGTGTTCTCATTTGTTGATTTAAGTGAAGGCGCTTGTGTAATTTCTTGGCATAGCTCAGGAACTGTGGTCTCCCAGGCAGCGGGCAGGGTTCTCTGCGTTCAGGAGGAAGCCAGAGAATAAAGGAGAAAGCCAAGGAAGCATTGTTAGGGTAAACTTGTGCCTGCTGTAGAGGCCACGGCACAGGCGTTGGCCTCTATGGGGATGAGGGTGGTGCCACCGTAAGGGGCACTCTGCATTGTGAATGCCACTCCCTGTCTGTGCCTGTGCCTTTTGACTGTCTTCCTGGCTATGCACAAAGCTGTTAAAGCCTTTAGACCCCTCCCTTTTTAGTGCCAACATTGAGACTGCTCCCGTCTTCTCTTCCTTCTGCAGCATGTTAGAGCACTTCCCATTTCACATGCACTGTGCTGACACTCCTGCATAAGTGGGATTATGGCAGCCCCTCCCATGAGGCCAGTGGAGAAGTGTAGGAGGCCTGTGTGTGGGCCAGCAGGCCCGTGTGTCTGGGTACACGGAGGGGCTGAAGTCTGGATCTCAGCAAGCAGGTGATGACATTAGGGTACCACTGATGCTTTAACATAACACCACACACGTCCATCACTACAAGCCACACCCATGTGTTCCCTGGTGGGTCTCACAGGTAGAAGGCAGTCTGATCAGGGCAGCTCCTTGTGTAGGTTGGGGAGGTGGGGGGAGGGTAGTTCGGTTCCCTGCTTCTCTTAGCTCAGAGAGGTCACCTGCTGTCCTCAGGTTGGGACCCCTCCATTTCTACCACAGAGTTCAATGGCTCCATCAAGGTAGTACCACACTGTTAACTTTTAAAAACAGGACCTTGCTGTGTCACTCACACTAGCCTTAAATTTTCAGCAATCCTCCTGCCTCAGCCTCCCACATGCTGAGATGGCAGATGTATGCCACCATACCCAGTTTGACTAATTTTTTCTTAGTGTATGTGAGTCTCTGGCTGTGCCTGGTTCGCACACATGCAGAGGAATTCCTGACAGCTCATCTGGGTGTCAGAGGGACTGGGCCTCTGTGCTCCTGCTTGCTAAGCCTGGCACTGTCTTCAGGACCCTGATTTCTGAAAGGGACCCTGCTATCCTCTTGTCACCTGTATTTGGGGTTTCTTGATGCCAGGAACTATGTGTGGGTCTTCCTTCTCCTTTTCTTCAAGAGCCTGTTGCAGTTTTATAATGTCCTGCTGTGACGTGCCCTACTACTCAGAGGAAGAAACTGAGGCAGGGGTCCATTTTAACAAATATGTAGGAGGAACACCTGTGATAGCAGCCCTAGAACAGGATAGAGATCCTGGGGTCTCAGTGACACAGATAGGATCCCTGCACTGGACAGAAGGGAGGCGGGGAGGCTGCACCCTGCTGCCCAAATGCTCCCTCTGCCCTGAGCTCCAGGCTGTCTGTTGAGCCTGTGTCTTCCATGGGAGATCACGTCTGTCCTGTGTAGGTCCCTTTTAGGATCAGTTCCAGCCTGAACCTGCTGCTAGGGAAGCTCCTCTGAGAAGTCTCAGTGTTCTGGACTGTTGTTGCCTCAGGGACCCACATGCGAGCAGCAGGCTGTTTGCTGTAGGCAAACAGTACTCTGGGGTCACAGAGGAGACACAGAGGCAGGGAGGTCAGTTAGTGTGAGATTCTATTGCATAAAATCCACAGAGGTTAAACCTCAGAGAATATGAGGCTATGGCTGCTAAGACTGCAGGGGTGGTCCAGTCACCAAAGCCAGACCAAGAGAGATGGGCGTGTCCTGAAAGCAGCCAGGATTTGAGTGTCTCCAATCCAGAGAGAGAGAGAGAGAGAGAGAGAGAGAGAGAGAGAGAGAGAGAGAGAGAGAGAGAGAGAGAGAATATGCATATGTGTAAATGTGTGTATGTCTGGGTGTGTGTATGTCTGGGTGTGTGTATGTCTGGGTGTGTGTATGTCTGGGTGTGTGTGTGTGTGTGTGTGTGTGTGTGTGTGTGTGTGTGTGTGTGTTAGAGAGAGAGGAGGGGTTTCAATATCACAGGACACTGTATTTGGAAAGTGAGTATGGTATATATAACCAGAAGTAGAAATGCAGGTATATTCATACCAGGGCTGTCTCCCATGCAGAGGGAGGAAGAGTGAGGCCTGGATGGGGACTAGAGCCTAACAGCCCAGTGGTGCATTTGCAGCGAGGTCATTATTGGTGTGGGGACATTTGGGGAAACCACAGAACCTGGCAAGGAGCCATGTCCTCACTGCCATACTGTTTACGGGAGTCAGGAGCAGAATCCCACAAGGTGGATGCGTTTGGCGGTTCCTATGGACAAATGGGCCACTGCGAGCTAACTTGCAGTTGGGGAGTAGCATTGGTGGGAAGGGAAGAGGAACTTGGACTCCATCTCAGCTAGAGGAAGTCATTAGCACCTCTCTCCCTTCCGCCTTCCCAGTTCCTGGTGATGGCTTGAGCAGGAAAAGATGCTATCATGTCCCAGTGTCAGAATTCTGGGAAGGACAATGCAAATGTCTTGATGTGCCCTGGCGCTGAGATCCCTCGTTGTCACAGTGTCCCCAGGCGTTTGCTTGCCTGGGGCTCTAGGCACAGGTCCTCAGGCTTCTAGGACCTAACGGCGCCTCCACCCCTTTCCTTGAATTATTTACAAGAATTCACCGTACTAGACTGTGATACCACAGACTGTCACAGGAGGCACTCTTTACAGTTTGCCACGGTGAAGGGGGTCTGGGTTTTGAACATGTAAACCAGAACCCTGATCTGTCAGCCTAATCCCATTAAAGAAGTTTGTTTCGTGCAATTGGACAGGTCATTCAGATGTCAAAGTGCTTTGATACACAAACATGAGGACCTGAGTTCAGATCCCCAGTGTCCACATAGACATGAGTGTGGCAGCACACATCTGTAATACAGCTGTTACCTACTCCAGGGCACAGGTGTGCATGTTGAGCCTCAGAGCTCACTGGCCAGTCTAGACAATGGGTGAGTTCCAGGTTCAGTGAGATCCTGTCTCCAAAAAAAAAAAAAAAAAAAAAAAAAAAAGAGTGAATGCAATGATAGAAAATATTGATAGAGAATATATCAAGTGTTGTTCATACTACAACACACACACATGCACATGCACCACATACACCACACATATACTATACATACACACTAGACTATAATAATAATTTTTAAAAATGTTACTTCCAAACAGATGTATTAATTATAGCCAATGACTATAAATAAGTCCTGCGTGCCCCTAGCAGGAGGGACAGGAGCAGAATCTATGCATGCACCTGTGGAGGGGGCAGTGAGACACCCTGCACACTGTCACTAACATGGAGAGGAACCAGTCAGAGGGTGCTGGGCACATGACCATTTCCACAGAGTTTACACTGGAAAAAAAAATGTGGGCGGTTGATGAGTGAGCTTGGGGACTGATGCTATCCGTCTCAAGATGTGGAAGAGGACCACGTGGCTAGGCGTGTGTACTTGGGGTATGCACACGTTGTGCATGTGTGTCCTGCTTTAACTGGACACCTCACAGTAAGATGTCCTGTGCTCACCAGCCACACTGCTCACTCCACAGATTGATGACCAGTGCGAGCTGAAAGCCATCGAAAGAGAAAAGACTGTCACAGCTCTGCCACCCAGGGAAGCGTGTAAATGCAGCAAAGAGGATTTGGCCAGAGCTTTCCATGTAAGAATTGTGTTTATATCTGTGTTTATTACTTTTCTCATTGTCTTGACAACAGTGCTGCCCAAAGGCAGCTTAAGGGGAGGGTCTTTCTGGCTTCTGGTTCAAGGTGCAGTTTGTCATAGCAGGAAATCCTGGTGACAGGAGCATGAGGCAGCAGTATCTGCAGTCGGGAAGCAGAGAGAGAGATGGATGCTGGTGCTCAGCCAGCACCCCCCCCCATGCAGGGTGGGTCCCATCTCAGTAAAACCTCCCTGGAAATGCCCTCACAGACACAACCAGAAGTGTATTTATGGGGATTCTAACTCCTGTCACGTTCATGAGCTGACCCATCATCACACCTGGTACCATTGTGAAGTAGTTTGTGGATTAAGAGAAAGTACCACGAAGCTGTTAGTGTAGAATGGCTTGGATTTCCACACAATCTCTAGGGACAGTGGTGCTGTCCCTAGAGCCAGTCCCTATATTCCCTGCTAGAGGCCAAGGGTCCTTCCACCACAGTTCCTCCGGCAGGCAAAGAATGATGAGATCCAGAGTGAGTGACCAGCATGGTTAGGAAGCCACACGGCCTCCACGTTTTTGTTGTCATGGCTCAAAATCTTTGCCACGCCTGCCTCTTACTTTTCATCTTTTATGACATGGAGATGCCAGTTATGGACATCAAACTCTCACGAGCACCTAAGGGAATTAGAATTTGTGTGTGTCAGGGGAAAAACCAGCCCTGGCCTAGAGTCTGCCTCTGCCCTCTGGTGCCACAGGATGGAGCTAGCATTATACCATTAGCTTATGTTACTTGGAACTCTAGCAGAAATTGTGGTGCATGTGTGTGTGCATATGTGCATGGATGTATGTGTATGTACATATGTGTGAGGGTATATGTGCATTGGCATGTTGTATGCATGTTCATGTATATATATATATATGCACGTGCATGTATGTACAGGCTTGTGTATGCATGCATGTATATATTATATGGATATATGTGTAACTGTACATGGGTATTGGGGTGTATATGATTGTACATACGATGTGCATGTGGGGGTATGTGTGCATAGGTGTGTTGTAGGTATGTGTATATACATACATGTTCATATGCATGTGTATACATGAGTGTGTGTATACAGCATATATACATTACATGGGCATGTGCATGTCTGAATGGGTGTGGGGGAATATGTGTGTGCATGTGTAAACATGGGTATGTACATATTCATAGCTCATCTTGCTTTTGGAAAAGAAAGTCCAGCAGGAAAAGGGCCTTAAGAATTACCTGAGTCCATCTCAGTCCTGCTTCTTGGTGAGAAGGGGAGGAAGGACTTTTTCCTTGTTCAGACATTTCCTCAGCTAGAAGGTGAGCTAGGCCCTCCTTTCCTACTGAAAACACCCAGAACTCACTCTAGCTTCCCTCTCACCCCCAAAGCCCTGTGCAGCATTCTCGCTAAGTTCCACATGAGCTCAAAGCTCCCCGACATGATGACTGACATTTAAATTGGCTGGGCCTAATAATTCTGTTCACACTGAGGGCCTGTGCTAGCAGCTGTCATGGGGCATATGATATGGTTACTTCAGCCACTCCAATCTCCCAAGGAATGCCTGTTTTGTTTTTAAGATGTAATTTAATGATAGTAAGATATACTACATAAGTCATTTTGGTTTGGTTCTGGATTATTTTTTGTTTGTTTAAGACAAGATCAGTATGTAGCCCAGGCTAGCTTTGAACTTCACAACCCTGCCTTAACTTCCCAAGTATGGCAGTCTCAGGTATACCCACCATGCCTGGCTCTCTTAACCATTTATGTTTTGTTTTGTTTTGGTGTCTGAATCAGAGTCTCATGTAGCCCAGGCTGCCTCAAAATCACCCTGCAGCTGAAGTTGTCCTTGAACTTCTGGTCGACCTGCCTCAGCCTCCCAAATATTTGTATCACAGGTGTGTACTACCTGGGTACCACAGGTGTGTACCCAGGATTTCTTAACTTTTTAAGTGAATGTGTGATTAAAAACAGTTGCCACTTTTTGCCAATAGCACCATTATCCATCTCTGGAATTCCTCCCATCATTTACAACCCTGGGCTCTGTCCTCACTGAACAACAGCCTCCTCCTCCCTCCTGCAGGCCTCACAGCTCTGCTTGCATCCTGCCTGTATGAGCTGTATAGCTTCTCTTAGGAATAGGTTTATCCCCCTCAGTTCTGCTCTCGAGGTCCACCCATTAACAAATGTAGCAACAAAATGATCTTTCTTTCTGAAGCCATGTAGCCTGCCACATATCTACATAGGGCTTATCCATTCACCTCAACAGACATGGACTGCCTCCTCTTTCTGACTGTTGAGATAGAAGCTGCTCCCAGCGTAGGGTTGTAAGCACCTCAGCCTCAGTGTGTCCACATTCAACACCTGTACAGCCAGAGTGGAAAGGCTGGGTCATGTGGAAATTTTGTTTACTATTTTGAAAAGCTGCTAAGTAGCAGCTACATACAAGGTTCTCTCTCTCCCCTTCCCCCAATCTCTCTCTCTCTCTCTCTCTCTCTCTCTCTCTCTCTCTCTCTCTCTCTCTCTCTCTCTCCCTTCCCCCAATCTCTCTCTCTCTCCCCTTCCCCCAATCTCTCTCTCTCTCTCTCCCCTTCCCCCAATCTCTCTCTCTCTCTCTCTCTCTCTCTCTCTCTCTCTCTCCCTCTCCCCTTCCCCCAATCTCTCTCTCTCTCTCTCTCCCCTCCCCCCAATATCTCTCTCTCTCTCTCTCTCTCTCCCTCTCCCCTTCCCCCAATCTCTCTCTCTCTCTCCCCTTCCCCCAATCTCTCTCTCTCTCTCTCTCTCTCTCTCTCTCTCTCCCCTTCCCCCAATCTCTCTCTCTCTCTCTCTCTCTCTCTCCCTCTCCCCTTCCCCCAATCTCTCTCTCTCTCTCTCTCCCCTTCCCCCACTCTCTCTCTCTCTCTCTCTCTCTCTCTCTCTCTCTCTCTCTGTGTGTGTGTGTGTGTGTGTGTGTAGGAGCACAGGCATGCACGCAGAGACCAGACATCTTATACTTTGACACGGGCTCTCTCCCTGGCCTGAGGTTCACTGATTGTCCTCATCTAGCTGGCTGTTGAGCCCCAGGGATCTTTCCGTCTCTCCTCAGTGCTGGGATTGCAATCACATACAACAACACCTAGCTTTTCTGAGTGGGTTCCAGGTTGACCTTTGTCCTCATGCATGCAAGGCAAGCATTGACTAACTCCTCTCCCTAGCTTCCGAGGCTTTTCTTTTCCTTTTCCTTTTTTTCTTTCTTTCTTTATTTTGACTATTTTCAAGACAGGTTTCTCTGTGTAGCCATGGCTGTCCTGGAATTTGCTCTGTAGACCAGGCTGGCATCCAACTGCCTCTGCACGCCTCTGTCTCCCAAGTGCTGGGATTAAAGGTGCCTCCACCACTGCCCTGTTTCTGCCTCTACTCTCCCAGCTCCAGTTCCATTTGCTGATACTGTGGCTCAAGGCCATTGTATGTTGACCTGTGGGATTATTGGGAAAGAATAAGGCTTTGTTTCCCTCTCTCTCCATCCCAGTATCTCTGAGCCAGTCTCTTCTCCATGGATGAGTCCGTTTTCCTAGTCCCCCCTAGAAGATGCCTGCTCTCATTCAGTACATGTGATTTGTTTCTTTGATCCTTGCTGGGCTTGCTACACTCAATATCTCTTTTTAGGTGGACCTGGACAGTGGTCTGTCAGAGATGGCAGTGGCCCAGCGCAGGTTGGTCCATGGCTGGAATGAGTTTGTCACTGATAACGTTGAGCCTGTGTGGAAGAAATACCTGGATCAGGTAGGAGCAGGACACCCTTCTCTGTGTTCACTAGGGGTACGAGCCAGGAAGGGCGAGCCAAGCAGTCATTCTTTAAATATTGATCCTGGGTGCCCTTGGACAGGTCCCACCTGGGGTGTGGGGTGAATGAGTTTCAGGATAAACAGTCCTGTCCTTTTGGATGCTCTGAGCCTCCAGGAGGAACTCTACAAAGGTGACTAAAGATATAGGTAGCCATGACCTTGACTAGCAGTGATGGGCACTAGGGACACTTGCCACAGGCCAGGTGCCAGGTCAAATAGTAAGTAAATAAGTAGTGTTACCTTATTTTAACACCCCCCCTAAAGCAAAGGGAGAGAGTGTGGTAGAGAAGCAGGAAGTCTTTGCTTGGCAAAGACTTTGCATGGCACATAGCTTTGCCAGAGGAAGCAAACAGAGACACAGATGGCCTGGCAAACAGGGATTTCGGAAGACCAAGGAAGAAACAATTGAATAGAAGTGTGCCTCAAAAGATCATAAAAGTGAAGTTACTGTTGGTGTCGGGCTGGGGAAACAGCTCAGTCAATAGAGTGCTTTTGCTGAATAATGAGCACAAGGACCTAGAATCTACTTTTTAAAAACTGAGTTTGGTGGTGTGCAGTTGAAATCCCAGTACCAGGGAAGTGGAGACAGGTGGATCCAGCCAGCCTAGCCTGCCCTGGTGAGTTCCAGACTAGTAAAAGACACATCTGGAAAAGTAAAGTGAACAAACCCAAGAACAAACCAAGGTTGCCCCCTTGCTACACACACACACACACACACACACACACACACACACACACACACACATCACACACACACACACACACACACAATCACACAATCACACACACACACACAGACACACACACACACACAATCACACACACACACACACACACACACACACACACACACACACACTTGCACACTTCCCTTGCTCATCTTGGGTACAGGAGCCCAAAGTCACTCAGAAGTAGGCTGTGATGCAGCCTGCCCCTGAGCACCCACCAATCTCAGCTGCTGGGCTTGGTGCTGGCCTGGTGCTGATGGGCGGGCTACAAGTCAACTGTCTAGCTGGCATTAGGAAAAGAGGAATGACCATGGCCGCTAGTTCTAGTCTAGAAGTCTGTACTTTGCTCCCTGACCAGGCAGAGATCTCTGGCACCAGAACCATCCAGGTAGACAATCAATTTCCTTCCCTTTCTCATTCCAGGCCAGACCTACCCTCTTCCTGTTTGTAGACTCCTGGGCTGTCCTCTCATTGGTTCTATATGTAAAGCTTTCTTGATTGATTGGTTCAAGGACCAATCACACAGTTCAGGTAGCATCCCCAGCTCTCCTTATGACCTTCACCCTGATCATCACTCAGTTCTCAGTGCCTTGCTTTGGCCGTTTAGCACCAAAACTGGCTCATAGGCCCAGAAGGGTCCCGCATTCCACGTTCAGGCAGTGGAGGGTCCTGGAAGTTAAGGCCTAAGGATGGAGATTTAGACCAGCGGAGGTCAGACAGCTCTGTCCCATTGGCTTTCTGCTAGGTGCCTGCCCGTCTTTGTTTCTTCTGAGATCCTCGTCCACGCTCTGCCCTGCCTAAGTTTCTTGGAGGATCTGCTTGCACACTGAAGGCGCCCTGCCCACCCCCCTACAGTGAGGAGCCCTCACATTGCCCCCTCCTGTGACTAGTGGGCTGGCTCTGCTTTGGGTGGCAGGTCCCCTTAAATAGCTCCTGCGGGTCTGTGGAACATGGTGGGGTCTGGAGAGGAAACATCTGTACCCTGTGGCATTGCTCTCAGGGAGAAGGCTTCAGCCTTCTGGATGAATCTATCTGTACTTTGAAGTAGGTCTTGGGTTTTGAGGGAAGCGGGTCCCTTTTCCTCACCAGGAAACTCCACCCCATGTGTCTCAGACCCAAGTGCTAGAGATTGCAAGCATCCCACTGTGTGGTAGGATTCTCTCCAAAAGAACCATCCATTCCTATCCCTTCCCATCTCTCCTCTCTGCAGCCCTGGCAAGGAGGATGAGAAGCCTTCCCGCTAGGTCAAGAGCCATCCCTGGAGCTGCAGAGTCACCATTTATCCCTTCCAGCATTACCAAATATCACTGTATCATCCTGGTTCCATGGCCAGTGCGCACTTATTGAGCCCTGGGAAGGATGCTTTCATTGCCAGGAGCAACTGGGCATAGAGACTCAGACATGTAATCCCAGCACTCAGAGGCTGAGGCAGTGGGTCACTGTGAGTTCTGGGTTAGCCTGTGCTACATATTGAGGTGTTGGCCCAGAAAAATTAAAATAGCCAGGCATGTTGTAGATGCCTGTGACCCCAGCACTTGGAACATGAAAAGAACCAAGAGTTCAAACCCATCCTCGACCATGTAACCAGTTTGCGGTGCCCCTATCTCACAAAGCAAACTGAAAGTAAGAGAGGGAGTGTGAGGGTTGGGGAGAGGAGAAAAAGGAAGACAGCATGCCTGCACCCTGGGAGACAGAGGCTGGGAGACGTCAGAGATGGTTGAGTGTGAGTCAGTGGCGGGGACAGGCAGGAAAAACCAGATTTCCGAGTTCTTGTCCACCACACCATACCACTAGACCCTGTGCTGGGTCATGAACACACTGCTGCATCCAGGACAGGCAGGGTCTGTGACATCAGGACTGTCATCTCCCAACTGTCAAGTAGAGTCAAAGGCAAACCATAACCCAAAACCAAAATGTCTTTGTGCCTCCTGATGTTGAAGAGTTGAGACTTCTGCTAGAGTCAACTCTGAGCTGCTGCCAGCAGAGCTACCCCAACCTACTGGGTAAGGGTGGGGTTCATCCCTTCACATGTCACAGCGGGCTGTGGGACCCACGCACTGAGCCATATTTCCTCTTGCACCTTGGCCATTGGGAAGCTCAGCGGTGGAGATATGCTTGTTGACCCTTCAGGGCTCTCCCTGCTCTCCTGGCTTCTGCTCTTTGACCCTGTTTTCTGTTTGTACTTCTTTCCAATTCTCTGCAACATGAACTGTCTTGATGTTAGGGGTGACAGACAGCAGCAATTGGCTGTTCTTGAAGAAGTCTCTGGGACATCTGACCCTATGTGACACATGTACACATGTGGGGGCTAGAGGTCAACCCAAGAGGAGCATCCTTAGAGTCAACAGTCAACAGAGATTATTACAGGAGCAGAGTGATTGTGGCCCACGGGGTTGGTGTCTGTTGTGGCAAGAGAGGGGCGCTTGGTGATGGTAGCCAGGATGGGCATCCACCATGGATTTCAAGGAAACCCTTGAGGGATGAGGTGTGGCCAGGCAAGAAAAAGAACTCAGAGTTAGGGCCAGGCCTGGACGGGGCAGTGTCAGGAGCAGTCCAGAAGGCTGTCAACAGAGGGCTTCCTACAGAAGAGGAATACCAGATAGAGCAGTCCCTCTTCCCAAGCCTTTAGCCACTGTAGGGAAGATGTAAGCCCAGCCTCACATGAATGTCTGAGCTGCCCACCAGCTGCAGGTAGGAGCATTCACTGGCCTTTGTGAAATAAGACCTGCCCTGTTGTTCATCTTCCAGTTCAGGAACCCCCTGATCCTGCTGCTGCTGGGCTCGGCTGTGGTGAGTGTCCTCACCAAGGAGTATGAGGACGCCATCAGCATCGCCCTGGTGAGTGACTGGCAGCTGCAGCCTCCGGACAGGGATGCCCAGGGCTGTCCGTGGCTCTGCAGCCAGCTGTTCTTCAAAACATACTATGGTTTGTGTATGTGTGTGTGTGTGCATGTGGGAACACATGTGTGCACACATTCAGAGGCTAGAGTCAACCTCAGCTGTCATCTCTCAGGACCCATTCTTCTTGTTTTCGGACACAGGGTCTCTCACTGGCTCAGAGCTTGCCACTTAGGCTCACTTGGCTGGCCAGTAAGCCCCGGGACCCACCTATCTCTCCTCCCCAGCACTGGGGCTGCAGGCATGCACCACTATGACTGCTGGCTTTTTACTTGGATTCTGCGGCTCAAACTAAGAGCTTCATACTCGCAAGGCAAGCCCGCTGCTAACTGAGCCCTCTCCCTAGCCCTGTAGCCACTTAGCACACAAGAAAAAGGGGTGGGAGTTTATTGTGAACAAGGAAAGAAAGGACAGATTAAAAACAAGCAAATCCACCACTTGCTCTTCTGCCAGTACTGAGAGGTCTTTGTGGCATAGGCAGCCCCAATATGAAGGGGTCTCATTGGGGGAAGACTGCTTTACCATCGTCTCCCCTCCCTATAGGATCTGAGTGTGTTATAAAATGCAGCCACTCCCTATTAGTTGCTTTTCTCTCTGCTGCAATCAAATACCAAAAAGAGGCCTTATTTTGGCTCAGGCTTTGAAAGGGGTCAGTTCAGCAGGTGGTGAAGGCATGGCTGTGAGAGCAGTGCCTGGCTGTGGCTGCAGAGGAGCGAGGCAGCCTGCTCACATCTAGGCAGATCAAGAAGCAGGACTGCAATATAAACCTCCACTCTCCCCAGCCACCCACTCCCTTCGGCTAGGTCCCCACCTGCCAAAGGTTTCACAGCTTCCCAGAATAACACCACTATCTGGGGATCAAGTATTTAAGCCCATGAGCCTATAAAATGTATCTCACATCCAAGCCACAACACCCTTAACCCATCATTACCTAGGGGAGACTTCACCTTTTATTTTTTTCTCATTTGATTAAGATATGTATTAAAACTGATCATTTTAGTCAGGTGTGATGGTGCATGCCTTTAATATCAGAACTCTAGGCAGAGACAGTCAGATCTCTGTGAATTTGAGGCAAACCTGGTCTACACAGCAAGTTCTAGGACAGCCTGGGCTACATAGAGACTGCTCAAAAGAAAATTCCAATGGTTTTAAAGTGAAGAATTCAGTGGGATTTTGCACATTCATTTGATCACCTCTTTCCAGTTCAAAAGCACTTTCATTGCCCCAAAAGGAATGTCATGGCATTGGCAGTCATTTGTACCCCACCCGCATCCCAACGCCCCACCCCTGTGCAGCCCTGATGGCCTCCACTCCTCACATCTCTCTGGATTTAATCACTCCTGTGTCTGAGCCTGCAGATGATTTGGACAGCTCTCAGTACACTTGTTTATATCCGCAGCCCAACCCACACATAGAGGTCAGCATTTTCTGCTTTTCTCTGGACACTGAGGGCAGAGCCACACCTGCAGGTGGAGGAGAGGCCCCGAGCTTCGGGGAGAAAAGAGCAGACTATAAGGGAATAACACGTCTGTGTCACATGATGTCATGATGATGACAGTGTGTCTGCAAAGAAATCCAGAAGGGCTCCCCAGTGTGGGACCCCTGGGGAGTGGGATGTGACGGTTTTTCTGGTACTGGGCAGGGGACACTTGGCTGCTTGCTGAGTTTCTATACAGAGCAGCTGTTCTGCAAAGAGAACTAGCAATGTGTTCTGTCCCGTTGGTGCTGTACCTCACACATGCAGGACAAGTGCCCTGCCCCTAATCCACGCTCCCAGAATGCACTGGGGATCCCAGGCAGGAACGCTAGCCCTGGGTGACCCCCCAACACACACACACACACACACACACACACACACACACACACACACGCATGAGCAGTCCTCTTTTTATAGGTTGAGACATGGTCTTACTAAGTCCTGCCTCAGCCTCCTGAGCAGCTTGGATCACCGGCCTGCACCTCTGGGCTTGGAGTGCAGTGCACTTTCAGAGCCCTGTGCTCCCGTAGTTGGCTCTGGCCTCACTGTCACTGGAAGTCGTGCTCAAATCCTCCCTTCCTGGCACCCTGTCTTCCAGGCCGTGCTCATCGTGGTGACTGTTGGCTTCATCCAGGTGTGTACATCCTGAGATCCCATCTGTGTGGGGTAACCGGGACATGATGGGCACTTTTGCCTTGTTGGGGTTCCCACCTTTGAACGGCACATCTCATGTGCTTCCTGCCAGGAATACAGGTCGGAGAAATCTCTGGAAGAGCTGACCAAGCTGGTGCCTCCAGAGTGCAACTGGTAAGTCAGGGCTCCCATGAGCCTGTGGTCTACGGCAGAAGCTGATGGACGCACTGATGAACATGACCAGTGCTTGGCTAGATCGGTCTTCTGGATGGTGTGACATGGGGAGGGCTGTGTCAGTCGCACTGCAGCTGACAAGAGCTGGTGTCTGCCCTGGTGGTGGCTTGCTGTGTGGTCATAGAAAGGAGGCTCCACCTCTCCAGGCCTCTGCTCTAGCAGCAGGGTCTAAGTTGGGGTGTGTGACCTAGGGCTGCAGGTAGAAGGGAATAGCCTGGAAGATAAAGCAGAAATCTAAGTTTTGCTTGTAGATAGGGGCCAGGGGTAGCCATGTTTTCAAAATGAAGTTAAGCCTGGGGCAGTAACAGGCCCGGTAGCAGAGCACGGTGTAGCTGTGGCAGGACTGTGTGCTCTATTGCTGTGATGAGACAGCAACAGAGTTTATTTGGGGTGTAGTTTCAGAGGGTGAGCCCATAAGCATCATGGTGGGAGCCTGGTGGCAGGCATGCATGGCTCTGCAGCACTAGGTTAGAGCTTACGTGTTGAGACAACAACCATGAGGCAGAAAAGGGGAGAGCCAAGTGGGATGGTATGGGAATCCCCCCAGTGACACACTTCCTCCAACAAGACCACACCTCCTAAGCCTTCCCAAACTGGGAAGATCTATAAACTGGGCCCAAGCATTCAAACATATGAGACTAGGGGCCATTCTCCTTCCAGTTACCACAAGGGTGCTCTCTGATTGGCTCAGCAGCTCTGAGCAGATGACACCCTCTTGCCAGCCCACAGGTTCTTCCTCTGCCATTTACCACCCCCAGCTCCAATCAATGATGTTTAAAAGGGGAAATAACAAAAGCACCCATCTGTCCTTTATAATATTTCAAACTAGTGCAACATGCAGCAATAGAAACTTCCAGAAGTGTCCTCTCGCCCACCCTGTACAGTGTGGGGTCATTAACCGTGGGTGCATAACAAGAACTCTGAATGTGGCTGAGCGAGGAGATGGCGTCCCATTTTCTGTCAGTTTATTGGTGTTTATTGGAGTGAGTGTGTAGGCCAGATGGGACGCTTGGACAGAAAGGACACCAAGTGCGCAAGGGGCCAACTTCAAAGACAAATTTTGACGTTTACTTATTTGTGTGTGTTTGTGTGAGTGTAGCATGCCATGGTATGTGCAAGGTCAGAAGACAACTTTCGGGGAGTCACTTCTCTCCTGACGTGATTTCCAGGGGTCAAAGGCCAATGGTCAGGTCAGGCCCCACTGAACCATCTCATGGCTCTGGGGCCAGCTTTTAAGGACATCATGTAGACTTCACAGTCCACCTCTGGCCCTTCCCCCACCCACCAACCCAGCTGAGGGCCCTGAATGCTGCAGAGTCCCCTCAGTCCCTGTGCTGCTCAAAATGAGGACTCAAGTCCCCATGTGGCCTGAGACTCTGACACTCAGCTTTGGGACCTATGTGTAGTTTGCAGGGCTGAGGACACAATGAAGTACATAACAACGAGGCCATCACTGTGGGAGGAGAGAGGAGGGAGGAGGGAGGAGGGAGGAGGGAAGAGGGAGGAGGGAGGAGGCTCAGGGTCCTGTGATGGAGCAGGGGTGAGGTAGTGAGCTGAGAGACAGGATAACTGGAAAGCAGCTGTTGTTCCCCAGGTGACCACTGCCCAAAACACACACATCAAATCAACAACAGTCACAGGGGTGTTGCAGTGATAGGAGAGGGACAAGGGGACAGCCTTGCTATGACACTGGAGGAAAAGCCGACACTGGAGGAGGAGCCATGTAGCAGCAGGTGTGTGTCTGATGCTCTTGGCTACAAAGAGTGGAAAACTTAATTACATAGGACGCAAGGAAGCGACATTGTGTCTCGGAAAGGGATGGGGAGGTGTGGTTGACATCGTGCCATGGGCTTGCCTTTGCCTCCTTTGCCATTTCCCGGTTGTTGGCATTGCACTCTGATTGGCTTCCCACAGCTCCAGACATCACAGACACAAATCTGTGAAAGCCCCATTGAAGAGACTGTGTCTCTTCAGAGGAAAAAGAAACCTTTGCTGAGAGTTCCAACCAGCAGCATCTCCGTCTCATAAGCTGGAGCTCTGTGACGTATTAGTGTCTGTCACAGGCAAGGATGGACCACTCTGATGATTGTGCCACATGTTTATAGCTAAAAATGTGCCTGTAGGGAATGGTGGAGGCCTAAGCAAGATCGTGTCCCCTGCCAGGATAAAGGGGAGGCCTACCCTAACTGTCAAGGTCTATAAAGACCCTAAGACCACAAAGTGGGTATGTTTAAGACTGCAATGGAACCAGGAATAGCAGCAGGTCAGGCGGCAGATTGTGGGTTTGCCTCCAAGCCAAGAGAAAGCGCTGGAGTGTTTGGAGGAATGAGGGAAGTTGTCCTAGCTCTCCCTGGCTGATGGCCAGCTGAACAGGAGGCCAGAGGGACTAGGAGAGGAGGCATTGCAGTAGGAACCTGGTGGCCAGACAGCCACTGATTACCCCAGGGCAGGTGGCTATGCACTGAGGAGGGCCAGGCTTCCCAGGAATTGAAGTTGCCCAACCCTCCCCCCACCATGATGTCCTTCCTTCCTGGCTTCCAAGCCAGGGTGGTATGTCCTCTCAGCACCAAAGAGTGTTTTCCCAGGTGTCATTCAGAGGCCATAAAGCAGCTGGCCTCCAGCAGCAAAGGCTTCTGGAGGCGGTAGCCTCATTTCTCAGGTGAGACCCAGGGTTTGTCAGTAGCCATATGCCTTCCCAAAGTATTTTGAGATACAAGCGTTTAAAAAACAGAACTGTAAAATCTCAAGAGTTTTCCTGCAATAGAAACCCCAAGTTGATCTCTAAATCTACTTGTCAAAGGGAATGAAATGGGGTTCACCATTCTGCCTTCTCTCCCACACAGCCTGAGGGATGGCAAGCTTCATCACATGCTCGCACGAGACTTGGTTCCAGGAGACATCGTGTCCCTGTCTATCGGAGACCGGATCCCAGCCGACATCCGACTCACTGAGGTGAGCTACATGTAACAGCTGGTCCTGATGAGCAGGCAGAAAGAGTGCTGGCACAAGGCCCACCCCCCAAAGTCATCTAAGTGGCTTATCTTCCAAGCACAGAGATGCCCCTTGCTATGTGTCTTCCATTTCTATAGTTTGTTACTCACGGTCAATTGTGGTCCAAAAATTTTAGTAATTTTCTTCTCTCTCCAGAGAGAGAGAGAGAGAAAGAGAGAGAGGAAGAAAACATTTATTATAATCTGTCCTGATAGTTGGACATCCTCTGGGGAACTGGGAACACGGCCCCATGGCTGAGGGGGACAGCCATCACAGGCCTAACACGTCTTGGTCATGTGGAACTTCGTACATATGTGCTTGATTTCATGTGTGTACATGTGAGAGTGGAGGCTGGAGACCCACCTCGTGTGTCATTTCTCTGGTATGGTCCACCTTGGTTTTTGAGACAGAAAGTAGCCTCAACTGGCTGAGCAGTTAGCCCGGAACCTGTCTCCATCTGCCTAGCTCTTCATTTATCACCACACCCTGATGCCACAATCCCCGCTTCCTCCTCCTCTTCTCCCTCATCCTCTTCTTCATCTTCTCTTTTTTCTCTCACTGCATGGGTCTGGGACTCAAACCAGTACTTTACCAGCTAAACTATCTCCCAGCCCTGGTTATATGGTGAATAGAACAGATCGCAATCGCAAAATCATCCAGGGCAGGACTAGGCGAGGCTATGGGCTGCTTCATTGCAAGGAGGGAAACTGAGGCAGAGAATCATCAAGTGCAGCCAAGGCCTGATTTTGGTGACTCCAGTGGGGCTGGCTCCTCTCACACCCTAAGGGTTCAGAGTTGAACCATACCTGGGGTTCTATGAGATGATGCTGCATTCTGGAGAAAGAACTGGGTGACAGAGTCACCTGAGTGACAAATTCTTCCAAGGACAGGCAAGAATTGTTTGGACTCTTAGTAAGCAGGTGACTAAGGAGTTTATTCAGAGTCCTGAGCATGCTGCACAGCCAGTCAGGAACCGTGTCCTTGGGAGGCAAAGAGGCAGAGCTGTGAGAGCCGCTGCACATAAGCCTGGCTTTGAACTCAGCACCTGAGATTCTAACTGTGTAACCTGGAGCTCTTTGCTTACCCTTGCTGTGCCCGGTTTCCTTATACTGTAACACAGGAGGTGATAACAGCCTGGGGCAGTTAGAAGGATTAAATAGCTTTATGGATACAGAACTGTGAGAGCACTGACCAGCTCATAAGAAACTCAGTGTGTGTCAGGGGCAAGAGAACCTTGTATTTTAGGTCCTGGTTCTGTGTCTCATTACATAACTGGCATTTGTCCATCCTGCACAGAGTTACTGTGCAGACAGGCAATCCATGACCTGTAATGGCCCAGATACTGGTAGCCCTGACTAAACCACAGGCCTTTAAGTACCTTCCCTTACTGCTACCGGCTCTTAAGTCTCATGTTCATTTCAGTAACACTCTGTGCATGTTCAGAGTGCAAGAGTGACACCATCATGCCCCACACATCTCCCTGCTGGCATTTTGCAGCTCCCAGGGACAATCGGTGGCTTTGTTTATTATCATCAGAAAAAAACTTTATCGCTGATTAAGCTCCAAGACTCAGGAGTGGCCAGCTCTGACCACTGAGTTCCGAGAACAGAAGGTTCACAAGCCTGAGAACAGGCCCCACAATAGCCTGTGCATGCACTGCTGCATGGGGTCATAAAGCCTTACCTTCTGTCCCCTGAGTGGGGACAAAGGCAGAAGTTCTTGGCTGTTCTTTCCAGTGGAGTCTACAGTGAAGACAATCGAATGGAGTTGTCAGACATCCAAGAAAATCCTAGCGCTGTGGATCAGTGTGCAGAGGAGTGGAGAGGACAGGAACACACACACATGTGGCTGGAAAGGGAGGGAGCCTCCATGGGCCCCGGCCTCCAGCACAGCCACCTTGGTCATTCTGGGGCTATGTGGGTTATGTCCCCAGTTCTACCTCAGATCCACTGCTGTCTCCCCACCCTCAACCCCTGCTTCATATCCCTGGAGATTGTGCCCCCCTCCCCACAACTATCTGTTCCTCCTTATTCGGATGCTCTGTCCAGGACGCCTGGGAAGATACCAGTGTGTATCTATGATCACATACTGCAAACTTCAGTCTAGGCCATCAGAACCATGTGCACAGTAGTGGCCCACCAGACTTGGCACCCTAGTAATGTTACAGCCATCTTGGCTTTGTCAGCATACTCGGTGACATCGGCTCAAATTTAAGTTGCGAGAAGACACATTTGTCAGAGTGTCTTCCCAGTGTTAACACATGTGGCTGTGTTTGTACATGAGGAGCCTGTTGACACTGTAGGAGTCCCTCTTGTCACCACCTGGTGACCTACATGGCTATACAGCCTCCCGAGGTGGCACTTGGGGTGGCATTGTACCTAGGTTGGGAGGCTCCAAACTGCTGTCCTTACCTCCCTCCTCTATGACTGTTCTTCTAATGACCCTTCTGCCAATCAGGGACGAGCAGCTGTTGTAACAAGACTGAGTCCAAGTACAGGTAGGCCATGCTTCCTCCCAGCTCTAGAGACTAGTAGCTTCCCAGTGATGGGAGGTGTCAGTCCATGGCTCCTTCCAACCCTTAGCCCCTCTGTGATCTCTTGTCCTCCCCAAGGATCTTGGGGTGCCATTTCCCTACTTTCTGGAATCAATATAATCTCCCCATTTCAGAATGCCTTTCACTCCCACCAGTTTGCCTCTGATAAACTGGGTGATGCATCTGCCTGTTCTGAAGATGGGGATACAGGTGTCTTGGGAGGATCTACACCCAAAGACCTTCTTTGACTTCTTTCCGTACCAGAGCCCTGTGCATGCTAAGCCCACGCATACCACACTGAGTTACATCTCCTGCCTTTGTTCTGCTTTTGAGACAGGTTTCATGAAGTTGTCCAGGCTAGCTTTGAACTTTTGGTCCTCTTGTCTCAGCCTCCCAAGTTCTGAATGACAGACTGGTCCTGCCAGGCCCAGCTGGTCTAAGGTGTCTATGCACAGGGCACTATGCTAAGAACCAAGGTCTACAGAGAGCAGCCCTGACCCTGAGCTTGGGTTTAGAGCCCAGAGCAGCAGGCTTGAGCCTGTCCTTGCAGGTAGCTGTTCAGTGGCTGTTGGGAGAGTGTGACGGAACATCCTGGACTTCCTGGAAACAACTACTTTGGGGATAGCCTTGAGGTCAAATGGACAGGAATTGTCTATCTGGGGCAGAAAAGGGCTCAAGTTACAAGCCAGGCCTGACCTCCATACCAGAGACATTGCTGTCTTCACACTGGGGCCTTGTCTGCTGCTGGGACTGTGTCTGTGTGTCCCCTTCCTTCCCACCCTTGCCATCTTGAGGGTTCAGCTCAGGTCTATCTTTCTTCCCAGTCTCCTCCAGTGGCCTTTCTCCCTGTCCTGTGACTTTAGCAGCTGAGCCATCTCACTGGCCCTGACCCACCCTAATAACAACTCACTGAGGGAATTGAATCACAGCACACACAGAGGGAAGATGCTCATTCCATATAGAGCCGAGCTTTTGTTTATCATGCCAGAAGGCTCTCACAGTGGTGGAAGGTGCTGGGTGAGAAGCACCTGGATTCTTGGACAGAAAAAGACACATTCCAATCAGCAGTTGAGCCATATTTTCCAGTGATTCTGACATTGCAAATAGCATTAAACAAAATGTGAGACTTGTGTGTCTTCCCGGAGGGGCTCAGAGATCTTGGCGTTTTTGATTTTATGATTCTAAATCTGGGTTTCCAAGGATCCTTCCCTACTTGACATCTTACAGGGCTTTTGGTGTTGTTTCAAGCTTGGAAGCATAGGAAGGGCCAGAAGGGAATCTCAAGAGTTTCACCTTTGACCCTAGGTCACAGACCTCCTGGTGGATGAATCCAGCTTCACAGGGGAAGTGGAGCCATGCAGCAAAACAGACAGCCCGTTGGTGGGCGGTGGGGATCTCAGCACCCTGAGCAATGTGGTCTTCATGGGGACACTGGTACAGTATGGGAAGGGACAGGTAAGCAGAGCCCCTGGGGGCCTGGAGCCCTGGGATCCTGGCGGTGCAGCTCCCAGCCCTGTGTTACTTCCTCTCTCCTCTACACAGGGAGTTGTGATTGGAACTGGGGAGCAGTCTCAGTTCGGAGAAGTATTCAAGATGATGCAGGCAGAAGAGGTGAGGGCAGCAGGCCATGGGTGGCCACTGCTTGCATCAGGGTTGTTCTAAGCCAGAGTCAGCCCTGTTCATCTACAGAAAGCCAGAGGCCACTCGTGATAGGAGCATACTTTTCGCTTTTAATTTTAAAACTTAGCATGTGTGTTGGTGAGAAAGCTCAAGGGTAAGAGCACTGGCTGCCAAGCCTGATGATTTGACTTTGATCCCACATATGGGAAAGAGAAAAAAACTCCCCAAAGTTTTCCCCAGAACTCCACGTGTGCAGCCCTCAAATAACAAATAAGTAAATGTACCATATTTATCAAATATGGGTGCATGTGTGTCCCACATAGTCATCACTCAGAACAGTCAAAAACATGGGGTCCTAACATACCATTGTCCTTTCTGCCCCCCCCAACCTGCAGACACCTAAAACCCCACTGCAGAAGAGCATGGACAAGTTGGGCAAGCAGCTGACCATCTTTTCCTTTGGCATCATTGGTGAGTTGAGTCGTTTCCTGCTGGGTTCTGGGGAGTAGGGCTGTGCTGGTGAAATTTCAGGGCTCTGTATTGGGCACCATACATGCCTGGGGAAACAAGGTCCCTTCTTTGGGTTCTCAGTCTCATTAGTAAAGGAATTTTAAAATGAACTTGGAAGGGAGCTTGAAGACATTTTTATTAGAGTTTGAGAGAAAATAATAAGGCATTTTTCCAGGGGGAAGGCTGGGCAGGGGAGACAGAAATCCATGCCTTTCTAGAGTTAGACCAGAATGTTCTGCCATGAAGGACAGCAGGCAGCCTTATGAAAAAGAGGCAAGGTCAGGAGTGGCTTCAGAGTAAGAGCTGGAAAGCCCAAAGCACCAGAGAAAATGTTTCAGTTTGGCTAGTGCGCCCCCCCACTCCTGTCCCCCAACTACAGCAAAAGACATAGAAAAGCATAAAAGGGCAGGACTCAGAAACGAATTGCCTGGTGAGGCTCCGTGAAGGATTGCAGCAGCAAGGCAGGTTTTCCCAGGAGGGAGAGTACAAGGAAAATACTTTGTATCCTTAAGGGGATAATTATTCCTCCCACCTCCTTAGAATGACTTGAGGTGGATCGTGGTCTCTAACTGGTGATTGACAGACCCAGCTGGACTACCTCTTTTGGAGTAGAGCCATTAGGACATGGCCTGCCCTCGGTGGCCTTTCCAGACTGGTAACTATACTTGGTGGAGTGACTCAGATGAGGGAAGTCACCTGCTGAAAGGAATGAAGCTTGTGGGTGGGGAGAGAAATAGTGTCTTATTCAGGGAGATAAAGGCAATGGAGAAAGGAGGGGGTAAGAGAGCGACGAAGGAGCCCATACAGAAGCTCTGCATCTTTCCATAGGCCACCACCTCTCATAGTCTCTTACACAGAGCCCCTCTCCGGGAGATCTCACATCTATGTGCTGCTACCTGCTGCCCTGACAGGGAGGGATTTCCAGTCTTTCTAACTGGCTCATAAGCTCTGGGGATCTGACTTTCTCTGCCCCACAGGGCTGGACTTAAAAGCACAGACAGCCATGCCCAACTTCTTATGTGGGATGAGTTCGCTAGGGGTTCAAACTCAGATCCTCATGCTTAAAGAACCTTGTCAAGGAGGTGACAAGAGCAGGCTTGTCCACAGGATGAAATTTCTTTAATAATAATAACAATAATAATAATAATAATAAAAGGTGATGGAGGCAAGTATGGTGGAATACACCTTTAACCCCAGCACTCAGAAGCAGAAGCAGGCAGATCTCTGTGGTTTGAGGCCAGTCTGGTCTACATAGTGAGTTCTAAGCCAGTCTGGGCCACACAGTAAATAGATAATGTTGGTCCTGGGAGTTAGCCAGTTTGTGAAGTACTTGCCTTGTAAGCATGAGGACCTGAGTTCAAATCCCCAAACTCTCATTTTAGAAGCCAGGTGTGGGCCATTGGTGTGGATCAGTGAGTAAAGATTCTTGCCACCAAGCCCAATGATGACCCAAGTTCAATTCCTGGGACCCACAAGGTCAAAAGAGAATTGACTCCTGCAGGTTGTCCTCTGACCTCCACATGAACGTCATGGCTTGTGCACCCAAACATACACATGCAGGCACATACAGCACACACAAAGATATTTGTAATTTGAAAACTTTTAAAGAATATTCAAAATAAATTCTGGGTGTATTTTGCAATCCCAGCACTGAGGAGGCGGAGACAGATGGATTCTCATGGCTCTCCAGCCAGCAAGCCAAGCCAAGGCAGCAAGCCCTAAGTCCCCATAAGAGACTACATCTCAAAAACTAAGACACCCCCTGAAGAACTAGGCTGAGGCTGTCCTCTGGCCCCCACATAAACACCTGTGCACACACAAACAATCATATGCACACAGATGTCCCAGATGGAAGGCTAACAGGTGACTGCCTCATGGAATCTTATTCCCCGAGTTAAAATAGAGCTTAATCCCATGGCATGCCCACGTCAAGCAGGATGCACTCACTGGGGGATTCTTCTCGGAAGAGCCCTCACCTCCAACAGACTAGGGATGCCAGCTGAGATCCTGGGTCTCCTGGAGGCCCCTGGCGGAGGTCCTCTAGGAGGTGATGGTGTCTGCTGATTCCCTCCGTTAGATCCTCTTGGCACAGCCAACTTCAAGTTATCCATAGCAGGTCACTGAAGGTGACCATGGGACAGATGCACATGGAGGACCCTCACAAGGCCTTGCCAGCCAGCACCAGCATTTTCTGGTTGCAAGGGAAGCTTCCAGAGGGGGCTCTGGATTCCCTGCCCAGCCCCCATTTCATCTTAATTCATCTGGGTCCCAGCAAAGGTTTCAGTAGGGGGCTGAGTTCTGCAGCTAGTCACATCCTGTGAACTCTACACACACATCCACATGCATGCACATGCACACAGCAGCATAGGCCATTCCCAGTTTCCTGTGTCCTGCAGAGCAAAGCTGGCATCCTTTAGCAACTCTCCTAAGTGCAGTCAACAAGCCACCTGCCCCTTTCCTTCTCACTGTTATTTATATCAATGGCAAGGACAGAAAGGTGTGATCATGCTCCCATTTTACGGGTATAGAAATTGAGGCTACCTCTGGCTATCCCCCAGTACTTTTCTGCATTGTTGGAACATCTTGTGAACTTGTTCATGAGTCCTAGCAGTTGCTCAGGGCACTTCTGTCCCCACACCTCCAGGGCTCAGCACAATCCCCGGTATTTAGTAAACATTTAATGACTGATTGGTGAAGGAGGAAAAGGAAATTTTATCTGGACATAAGACATTGTTAAAAAACAATGGCCCAGGAGTTGGGGTGCAGCTCTGTGGTAGAGAGCTTGCTGAGGTTCTGGGTGTCATCCCAGCATTGGAAAGCACACACACACACACACACACACACACACACACACACACACACACACACACACGAGAAAGCAACAGAGTCTTACCCATCCCTGCAAGAGCAATAGGGAATATAAATGGGAATGACCCAGTGTGAAGTGGTGGTCAGTGTCTTCACCCTAAGCTTCTGAACTGGCCCACCCCCATTCTGGAGACTGGACCTAGGGCTTTGTGCATGCTGGACCATCCTTTGCTCCATCCCAGAAGCTTCAAGCTCCTGAGATCACTACTTGCTTCCAGCATTTGAGGTCCCAGAAGGGCTAAAAGCGTGGTGAGGCAGTGGGGACACGGGCCCAGGCTGACACTGTCATGTCTCTTGTAGGTCTCCTGATGCTGGTTGGTTGGATTCAAGGCAAGCCCCTTCTCAGCATGTTCACTATCGGGGTCAGGTGCGTTGTCAAGGCTCCTAGGCCACTTCCTAAGCAGAGCAGATAGTGGTCTACAGGGCATTCAGAAAGCAGGGAGACACTTTGACCCCACCAAAGTGGGTCTCCAGTGGTTGGGAGGGATGCACTGTATAGAGCCTGGGATCCCCTTCTCCTCCTTTGCTGAGGGTTTGGATCTATCCAGCCTAGGGCCTGGGCCACACAGCAGCCTGCCTAGAAAAGATTGTGCCTCATAGGAGGCAAGGTGTGACCTTTGTTACTCAGTTTCTAGTAACTATGACAAAATGTCTGAGGAAAGGAAGTAAGGAAGCAACAATGTATTTTGGCTCAAGGCTTCAGAGGGTTCTATATGTGGTCACCTGGCTCATGTGATGGGCAGGACAAAATGGCAGAAGGTGAAGCAGGCCAGAGCTCCTCCTGGCAGCAGAAAGTGGGGAGACATATAGTGCTCCTGGTTCCCTCCTCTCCCCTCCATTGCATCTGAGCCCTTTGGGGTGGTGCCACCCACACACAGGGTGGATCTTTCTGTTAGTCAATCCTCTCACACATGCCTAGAGGCATGATTTACCAGTCTCCTGGCTATTTCTCCATCCAATCAAGCTGATAGTCCGGACTGACTCTAACAGGGGCTAGGATGTAGGTTGGTGGTAGAACAACCACCAAGGCATACACAAGGCCTTGGGTTCCATCCATCGATCAATCTCTGTCTAAGACGGGATCTCATGCAGCCCAAGCTGGCTTTAAACTTCTTAGATAACCAAGGATGGTCTTGAAGCTCTGATCCCTGCGTGTAGCTGTTTTAAGCCTTGTTGGGAATTGAAGCCAGGGTTTTGGGGTGCCTAAGAGTGGGAGTCTGGATCCTAGCTGGACCTTGCTCAGTTCCTCAAGGTCACACATGCTCCATCTTACAGTGGGGAAACAGATTCAGGCACCAGAGTTGCCCATGGCTACAGAATCCAGGAGTGGAGGATAGATGCGGAACCACCCATCATGGTGCCTCTAGGCAGGATGGGACCCTTCACTTGCTAAGGTTCAGTTCCCACCCTTGGCAGCTGGCAACCATCGGCCCACAAACATTGACTGAGCATTGATGGGCTATCTGTTACAACATCAAAGCACTGACTGAGTCACAGGCCTGGGCCCTCATGGGGCTTTCAGGAGATGAGGAAAGTAATTGTGAAGAATTTAAGTGTGGGTTAACAAAGGAATTACAGTTTAGCATACATACTATGTTGATTGCCCATGGGAAATGGACAGTGAGAGTGACTGAGAGGGAGATAGGAAGGAGTGTGGGACTGGGAAGGTAATCAAGGATGTTTTCTATGTGATATTGAATGTAGGGAGTTAAGGAGGACCACTTAGGAGAATGGGGGGGGGGCTGGAGAGATGCCTCAGCAGTTAAGAGCACTGGCTGCTCTTCCAGAGGATCTAGGTTCAATTTCCAGCATCCTCATGGCAACTCAAAATTGTCTGCAACTCCAATTCCAGGGAAGCTGACATCTTCACACCAATGCACATAAAATAAGTTAAGTAATTTCTAAAAATAGACAATAGTAGAAAGGGAGCACCAGGCAGGAAGGGAGCACCAAATAGGTATCAAAGCCCTGGGGTTTGGATAGTGCATGGCAGATCAGTGCTACCAGGAGGGTACCACTGACACTGATGCTATCTCTAATAAGCTCCCAGAAGTGCTGAGGTGACTGCCCTAGGGCATACTCCATGGCTTGGATTAGAACCTTCCCCAGTCAGGCCTCAGCATAAACAAAAACAGAGGTGCAGGTCTTAACACCCCAACAGTGGAGAGAGGTAGAGGAGGAGGGAGGGAACTCTGGGCCTTGAGGGGCTGCTAAGACAGCAGAGCCCTCAGGAGTCAAGCTAGTGAAATAGCACTCTCCACAGAAGGGTGTAGCCTGACCATGCAGAGCGCAGGGGCAGGGGACTTGCCTGGTATGCAAAAGGCTCTGGATCTCATTCAAACCAATAAACACAAAAAATTACTACTGTGTATTTTCTCCCATCTTATAAGCCATCAAAAGTTGCAGAAGCCTAAAAAAACATCATGTTTGAAGGATAAAGAACAAAACCCCAGTGTCCACAATGACCCAACCCACATGGCTCATGGTGACCTGGACAAGAACCCATTCCTTTCCCTGGGACATTGAATAGGCAAAACCTTCAAGCTTTGTGATAAATTAGTCATCCCCAACTACTGAAACAGAAGATAGAAAGGGCAGACGAGTCAATGAGGAAACTTTCCAAAATAAATAAAAGTAGAGAATCATTCTAAAAACCTCACCTCTGGCCCTGGTGGCCGGAGAGTTAGTAAAAAATATCTAAGGAACTCACTATTCCTGATCTCTCCTAATCTTTATTAGTTTGTGGATTAATTTTTTATTGCTATGAACATACCCAGGTGTGCATACTGCACCCATCTCTTGACATTTGGGGGTGTCCCCCTCATAATCTAATGTAAATGTTTGCTTAGCTGGTCTGGCCAGCCCAGGCCATAAAACCAAGGAAGTTGGTTTCACTGTCACCATGGAAACGCCCCCACCCCACCCTGAGCTCCTTGACCAAATTCAGTAATCTTGGTTTATATAACTTGTTTCTGAATGGCCCATTGTCTCCAGTTGAAAGTTCACTATTCATATTCGCTCTCTCTCCTTTTTTTGTTTTGTGTTTTTTTAAGATCAGGCTGGCCTCACACTTGTGATCCCCCTGACTCTACCTCCTGAGTGCTGGGATTGCAGGTGTGAGCCACCATGCTTGTCCAGGAGGCAGCTTGTACCAGTGTGATCGCAACCCTATACTACAACACACATAACACTGATTTTTTTTAACATTCATTTATTTGGGGGTGGGGGTGCTCAGCACACATTTGGAGGCCAGGGGTCAAACTGCAAGAGTCAATGTTCTCCTTCTGCCACACAGGCTCCCAGGGAAGAAACTCGGATCCTTGTGGCAGATCTCTTTATCACCTAAACCATTTCACCAACCTCTCTTTCCTTTCTCAGTGAGACACCAAATAGTCACAGCCTTCACCATTTAATGCAGTGAGGTCCCATGGGTGATGAGGGTCGTGTGAACCCCCGACAATTTTTCTGACTTTTCACTCACCTGAGCTGCGTATTCATGAATTCACATCTGTCCCTTTAGTAGGTGTCAACTGAACACCTCAGCCTGAGGAATACAGAAGGGGAAAAGCTGTCCCTGCATCAACGTAGCCAGGAATGGCTTTTAATCTGAATTCTGTTATATTTAAAATTTTTGTTACCGATGCTTAAAAATTATGTCCTTGTAAGGCTGGACATGTGGCTCATAGTTGAGTGCTGGCCTAGCATGCATGCAGCCCTGGGTTCCACTGCAGAGGCTCGGGAACCAGGTGTGCACATATCTCATCCCAACACTTGTGAGGTGCAGGAAGTAAGATCAAGATTATCTTTGGCCACTAGGTGAGTTCAAGGTCAGCCTGAGCTACATGAGTCCCTGTCTTGTAAAAACAAATATAGTCACTGTGTTAAAATGGTGCCTGGCCTCCAGTTTCTTGGGGAGGACAGTTGGTTTAGCAATACTCTTGTCCCAGACCTCAGGGTGATGGCTTGTCTTAGGCAGGCCTGGCCTGGAGGTCACATGTTCAGCATGGCTTGGACTGTCCCCTCTTCTCTCTTGTGTGGCTTCTCAGGCAACAGAGCTTGCCCTGTCACTCTCACACCCCAAGTAGTCCCTGTCTAGAAATTACTGTGGGAGGTTCCCTCTAATGAAAATACTTGAGGTTTTACTGTGGTTACAAGTCTCACATCTCCACCTTCACTCTAGGGCCAAATGAGGGGGGCTGTGTGGTGGGTGTGGCCAGCTTCTCCTAAGATCTCAGCTTGGGGTTCACAGCACTGGAGGGGGTGGGCATCAGATCTACTCTATCGTGAAGGTGGGGGTTCACTCTGCTTTGGTTTCTTCAGTCTCCACGGGAAAAATAGCTAAACCACTGGACAGTGACAAATGGTATTCAAGGGACCCAGAAAAGAGTCTACACGCCAAACCCCCTGCCACTTTCTTTCCTTCCCTCTTTTTTTTTTTTTTTTTAATTCTGTCACATATTACATCCCAACCACCGTTTCCCCTCCCTCTAATTCCCTCACTCTGGAATTGCCAAGTGCTTCCCAAGCTCTGTCTCTAATAAATGAGAATGGCTGGAGTGTAAAAAGGCATAACAGGCACCCAGTTCACACTAAGACGTGACTGCTCGAGTGGAGAGGTCCTGTCCCAAGTTGGGGATGTAGTTGACCAGGGAAGTGGTCCAGGCAGAAATAGCGAAGGAGGCGAGTGCATTGTGGGATTAGAAATTGGATAGAAGGTCCACAGGGGCAAAGACAAGCTTTGCTAGAAGAAAGCATCACCACCAGTGTCCGCCAAGCTGCTCATCATCAAGCCTGATTTGACTCTTCTCCTCAGCCTGGCTGTGGCAGCCATTCCAGAGGGGCTGCCCATTGTAGTCATGGTGACGCTGGTCCTGGGAGTGCTGCGGATGGCTAAGAAGAGGGTCATTGTGAAGAAGCTGCCCATTGTGGAGACTCTTGGTGAGGGTCCCCCTCTACAATGCAAGCTGAGTCAGGTGGAGGTGTGGGGCTGGGATTGCTCACACCCAGAGTGTTCCACGAACCCCAGGCTTGGTGGTGACAACTCATTTCTCTAAACCTATTCCCATGGTGCCAGGCTGCTGTAATGTCGTCTGCTCTGACAAGACAGGCACTCTGACAGCCAATGAAATGACAGCGACCCAGCTCGTCACATCTGATGGGTTCCACGCTGAGGTGAGCCTCGTGCTATCTCACAAGGCAGGAGACAAAGAGGTACCCTGCCAGCCCTCTCCTGCCCAGAGAGATCACACAGACTCTCCTAGAACAGCGAGGAAGAAATAAATGCCTTGGTGGTCTGTCTAAGAAAGTACCAGTTGAAGATGGCCTCATTGATTTTTTTTTTATTATCCAATTTTATTTTTTACATTTTTTCAGGATGGAAGTAAGAGTCTCCTCCATGATAGGCAGGCACTGTACTACTGAACCACACTCCCAACCCCTCGTTAACATCCCACCCCACTTGTGTGGTTCTGGGCATTGCCTGGAATGCTGGGTAAACACTCTACCACTGGGATGTCTCCCAGCCTTCACTTTCATTTGGACACACGGTACCCAGGCTGACTTTGAATTTGAGATCCACCTACCTTGGTCTCTCTAGTAGCTGTGATTACAGCTGTGATTACTAGGTTCTGCTGCTTTGGGGTTTTTTGAAACCGGGTCTCACTCTGTAGCCTGGGCTGGGCTGGAACACATTATGTAGCCCATGCTGTCCTGGAAATTGTGGTAAATCTTCTTGTCTCAGCTTCCCACATGCTGGGATTTCCAGCCATGAGTCACCACACCCAGCTCGTTACAAAATTTAAAAGCTACAGAAATACTTGTCACCGCCCACGACAAACTGACCCTGTGTCACTGTGTGTGCTTCTCTGTCTGTCACATGGCACAGTTGCAGGCTCACTCAACAATTCTGTGTCTGGATATTTTCCCACAGAGCTTTCTGGAGTAAAGGATGAGCAAATGGGGGCCCACAGGCCATAATCTTCTCTTGTCAATGATGTTTTTTCATTTTTAAAGAGTATTTTTTGAGACAGATTTATTAATGTGTGGTGTATCTTTATGCCTGTGTGCTGGTGTAGGCACATAGTTACAGAGCCCTTGGAGGCCAGAAGAGGGCATTGGAGCCCCTGAAGCAGGCATTACAAGCAGTTTGGAGCCATCTAGTGGTGGTGCTGGGAACTGAACTTGGGTCCCTTAAAGACCGGTATGCACTCTTAACCACGGAGCCACCTCTCTGGCCCCTCAATATCATGTTCTTGGCACACTGTCATGCCCGTCTGTAAACATTCCATGGCTGGTTGCTTTTTTAGCCCCAGGCTGCACTGTCTTGACTGACAGGTTTATGAGCTGCAGAGGCCTGGATATTTCCTCTTGGCTTAGGTGCAGCTTCTCCCAAGTGTCTCCAGCCACACCTTAGCTTACACAGCCCTTGTGTAGCCACGGCCTCCACCAGAAGCTCTATGCAGTTTATCATGGTGCATGTACCCTCTACTGTCAGAAGGGTCCTGGGCAGCAGACAGTCTGCAGGGTCACCCTCATGTGTAGGCTCGTGGCTTTGAGGCGGATCCTAGGAGAGGGAATGGGTACCGTCCGGGGTTTGAGGTTCGGCTCTTGAAAACACCCTCCATCTGCTGTGTCCTTCCAGGTCAGTGGAGTTGGGTACAGTGACAAAGGGACTGTGTGTCTCCTCCCATCCAAGGAAGTAATCAAGGGATTCAGCAATGTTTCGGTGGGGAAGCTGGTAGAGGTGAGTGTTGGGTAGCCATAGTGGAACAGTTCAGCCAGCCTGGCATGATGTAGGTGACTGCCCAAAAGGGTTAGGCTGTCACGGTAGCAGACATCGTGCCCAGCTGGATGGGAAGGGGGAGGGGAAGGGGAAGGAGGGGCCTGACGGGGCCTGTGGGTGCTGATCATCGTTCGCAGCCACTATTGGCATTACCGTGCCAGGTGTGGTTCTCCTCCACATACGCCACCTGCGCTCCCTGCATGGCAAGCCACCTCCAGGAAGTCGGGGCCTCCTCTAGAACAGTCCCTCCTCCAGGTGGGCCCTGCTCTGCTGCCTCCCCTCCTCTCAGCCCCCTCAGAAACAGCCTCAGAGAAGCCACTGGAGGGCTGAGCTCAGCTCCGGGGTGGCAGGGAAGTGGCAGTCACCCACGCTCTGCTAGGATTCTTGATTTTTCTGTGAGCTAGCTGTGTGTGCAGAGCACTTCCATATAAAGCCTGTGGCTTGATGGATGCCCGCCTATCCTCCCTGCAGCCACAGCCACTCTCCAGCCCCAGAGCAGTGTCACCTCCCAAGGGGAGACACACTAGATGTTAACTAAAGACAAGTCTGGGGTTCAGTTCAGTGGTAGAAGGCTTGCCTAGCATGTGAGAGGCCTGGTTCAACACCGAAAGACGGGGAGGGGATGACACACATCCTTACTTGAATAAGACACTGACTTACTTATTCGAAGGAAACTCTTCTTGTCTGGCCCAGCTTGAAGGCCATGCCTGCAGTGTCATGGTATGTGTGAGCCCAGGGCCCGGGCGCTGGTTCCCAGTACTGACTGCAGATATTCCAACCCCCCCCTTTCAGGCAGGTTGCATCGCCAACAATGCTATCATTAGGAAGAAGACTGTGATGGGACAGCCCACAGAAGGGGCCTTGATGGTGCTGGCCATGAAGGTAAGGGGTCAGAAGAGGATGTCTCTGCGACTCCACCTGTTCCCTTCAGACAGGATCTCTCGCTGAACCTAAGCCAGGCTGGCAGCCAGCAAACCCCAGCCATCTTCCTGTTACCCGCCCTGTGGTCCAACAGCACCGAGGGTGCAGACACACATAACCACTTGATGGCCTAGAAGTTTTGGCTTCAAAAGGAGGAGAGTCCCTGCCAGGAGACACAGCAAACATTTGGTTTCTGATGCCCTGAAGCCAGCAGGCTGAGAAAGGAACAATGGTAGTGGGATCCTGATTACCAAGGGGAAATTGGATTGCTTCCCCACAATGGTGGTGAGAAAGATGATGTCTGGAGTACAGGGGATCCTTTAGGGCATCTCTTGGTGCCACCATGTCCTGTGATTAAAGTCAATGGGAAAATTCAACCCAATCCTGGCAGGATGACAGAGGGCACAGACCCATCAGGAATGAAGGTGTGAGTCACTTACTTCTCCAGGGAAAGACCTGCTGAGGTGCTTGCTAAGGTTAGAGGAAATACAGAATGGGTAGTAAAGTAGTTATAAATACCAGCTAATGTCACGTGACCAATTACAGAAACAAGGTTTATAACGATATGTTCTGTCATATTTTGTTAGAATGTATTTGTGTATAGATACACATATATTAAGCAGATACTGTTTTCTTTCTTTCTTTTACATGTAATTATATTGATTCTATCAATTCTGATCCTTTAGAGAACCCTGACTAGTATACATGTGTTCTGGGGATTTGAAATCAGGTCCTCAGGATACACAACAAGCCTTCTTATCTGCTGAGCCAGCTCTCCAGCCATAGACATTATGTTTGTGATTTGCTACCCCTTTTACATCACTTTCACAATTTTATTAGTTTCTGGTAATGAGAATGGAACCCAGGGCATCAGATCTGCCTGAGCCAAACTCCAGCCCTTTTTACTTTGAGAAATGCCCTTACTGTGTGGCCCAGGTCGACCTTGAACTCACAATCCTGCCTCAGCCTCTGAGTAGCTATGATTACAGGCACATCTCGCCAGCCACCACATCTCCATGTTTTGTCTCCACATCCCCTGGGGTGACACAAACATCTACTCACCCAGATAGGGTATCCCCAAAAGAATCAGTTCCACCCAGGCCCAACTCGGTGGGCCTTTCCTTGGGTTTTCCCAGAGTAGCATGGTGACCCCAAACAGCCGCATCCCTGTGGAGTGCAGTCCTGACCCGGTGTCTTCCCTGAAGAGAACCACAAACTCTAGCATGTCCCCTGCTGCAGCTGAGGAAGGGTTGAGGAGGTGAGGGTCTAGTGTCTGCCCTGCCCCTCCTTCTGAGGGAATGTAAACAGGCCTCATTTTGAAGGTATCTTGGGATGAATCGTAGCTTCTAGGATGAAGATAGTGATGGCGGCCCTTCTCAGAGGCCTGCATTCCACAGTACAGCCACTGTTCATCACTGTGGGGGCTGCTGACATATGTGGGCTTTGAGAGGGATGGGGAGAACTCTTTCCAGGTATGGTGGAACACACGTTTAATCCCAGCACTGGGGAAGCAGACGTAGGCAGATTTCTGTGAGTACAAGGCCAGCCTGGTCTACATAGTAAATCCCAGGCCAGCCAGGGCTATCAAATTAGACTCTGTCTCAATGAGGGAGCAGGATCCTCAGAACCCTTCCTTCCCCAAGCCATTCCCACTTATACCGCTTTCTGGAATTCCTTTCTCTCCCAAACACTGTCCCTAAGGCATGAGATACCTGCTAACACTGGTTTGCTTTTGGAAAACTGAGTTTGACCTTTGGGGCAATAGGTCCCAAAGTCATCAGGGACCTTGACCACACAGGTAATGGTCCTGCAAGCCCCAGGCTTCACCTCCTCAGGTGTCCTTGTTCCCCAGAAGTTTTCAAAGGTAATGAGGCAAAGACTTGGTTCTGGGACGAGAGAAAAGAAACTGTTTCCTGGGTGAGCTGGTTGAAAACAGGCAGCCTTGCTGTAGCTATTACTTGGGTTTCCATACTTTGGATGCTGACTTACATAGACAGAGCTTAGCATACAGCAGTGGTTCTCAACCTTTGGGCCATGACCTTTTTGGGGAGGGGGAGCAAATGACATTTTCATAGGCATTACCTAAAATCATTGGAAAACACATATTTCCAATTTCTGATTTATAGCTACCAAATTACAGCTATGAAGTAGTAACAAAAACAACTTTATAGTGGGTCAGCTCAACATGAGGAACTGTATTTAAAGGGCTGTGGCATTAGGAAGGTTGAGAACCACTGGGCTACAGCCTGGCTTAGGATGACTCCCTGAAAATATGCCACCTGACACCCTAGATGAACTTAGGTGGTGCCAAAGATTCCTACACTCGGAGAAAGGAGATTCCCTTCAGCTCAGAGCAGAAGTGGATGGCGGTGAGATGCAGCCCAAAGAATGAGGTAAGTTTGGCCTTTGCTGAGACAGAGTGTCACTGTGGGGCCCAGGCTGGCCTGGGAGCCTCCTGCCTCAGCATGGAGAGCTGGGATGGCAAGAGCACAGCATGGCTGTGCTGTCCCCTCCCTTACCTCGGGAAAGACGGTGGCATGCCCAGCACCTTCCAAGAGCTTCCAAAGCGTGAAGTGACAGCCAGGAACCTGGCACTGTGGCCCGTGGTGCCACTGTGGGGACCCTGAGCCAGCCACACCTGTGTCCCTGGGGATCAGCAATGTGGAGTCTCAGGCTCCCATGACCCTCCATTGGAAAGTCCGGGTGTACCCCAGGGACCTGTCTGTTGGGGATTCTGGTATAGGCTCACGTGTGAGGCAGTTGTCTATGTACGAGGGATCACCCAGTGACCGCAGATTTTTTTTTCCTTTTCTTGTCCAAGGTTGGGGAAGACATTTACTTCATGAAGGGGGCCTTTGAGGAAGTGATCCATCACTGTAGTATGTATAACAATGGGGGCATCCCCCTGCCTCTGACGCCCCAACAGCAGACCCACTGGCTGCAGGAAGAGAAGAGGATGGGATCGCTTGGCCTGCGGGGTTGGTGTCCTGGCTCCTTCCCCTGCCCACTGGGGCCTTGAGTTTGCCTGTGGTGTCGCTGGGATGCACAAGATTGGGGTCCTGGGTGGATCTACCTCCAGCCAGATTGCAGGCAGGGGTGAGCTGACAGCAACTCCCAACGTGAAACCTCACCCCTTGCCACCCATGAGACCCGCCAATCCAGGTGTGGCTTGTGAATGGAGGGCATGTTGCTTGCCAAGTTCTCTAGGGCATATGAAGTTTATGCCACACACACTAATTTCAGGCACCTTTTCACTCCCTGCCTTATGAAAACCTAGAGCTCTCAGATGAAGGGGCATATGCAGTTTTCAAAGCTGCAGGGTCAGTATCTTCTCCATCAGGCTGATGTTAAAACCCTTGTGCCATTGGCTGCCCTGTCCCTTGTTGAAGAAAACATTTCCTAACACTCTGGACTGTTTGTGTTCCATGGGGGCAGGGCCAGGAGGGGCACTGGGCTCGTGCTATCCATGACCTTGACAGATGAGTGTGCATCGGGCCCCTGGCAGATGAAACTTGTCACAGATGCTTGTCTGCCATCTTCCAGGGGCTTCAGCTGGACAAATCAGCCTTGTGTCACCTGAGTTATTTCTCACACCTCTTCCTCCCTATCCAGTGTACCTGTGCTGCCCTGAGGGTCACAATAAGGCTTCCTAGGACTAAAGATGGTCACCAACCTGTCCTTGTGTCTCTGTCACAGTGCTGGCCCTGGCATCCGGGCCCGAGCTGGGGAGACTGACATTCCTGGGTCTTGTGGGCATCATCGACCCCCCGAGGGCTGGTGTGAAAGAAGCAGTCCAGGTGCTCTCTGAGTCTGGTGTGTCAGTGAAGATGGTGACCGGAGATGCTCTAGAGACGGCCTTGGCCATAGGTAACCAGAGTGAGGGGCCAGGAGTGAAGGGGCCTCACCCCCAGATGAAAGTGCTCTGAGCTGTGTAGACCAGTGTTCCCTGCTCCAGCTTGTGTCCCAGATGGGGAAAGGTCCACATGTAAACTGAGGACCCACTATGTGTTTAGGGGCTTCTCAACTGTGATCTCGCTGTACCGGTGGCATCCCACACCATGTAGTTCCAGTCTGGCTTCATCCGTTGGCTGGGTATGGTTGACACGTCTTAGAGCCACTCCGCTGCACAAGTCTCTTCAACAGCAGTGGGCTGACAGGCGGCCTCTCCTCCTCTAATCATTCCTGTTAAGGGCTTTGCCCAACTCAGCCCAGTGCTGTGAGGTCACGGGCCAGCATATCAAGCCCTCATGTGAGATGCCAGTGACATGTCCCAGCAGGGTAGCCTCAGGGAAGCCAATTCTCATGTAGTTTCCTCATCATGGGAAAATTTAGGTTCACCATGGTTATCAGACACTGAAATGGGCTAAGTTCAGGTGTGTCACATGCTGGGTGGGACAGGACCACAGCTCAGGCCCTGAAGGTGCTCCTCAGCCCTAACTCCTCTTCCAAAGGAAGAACCATCGGCCTGGGCAATGAAAGGCTGAAAGCCATGTCTGGAGAGGAGGTGGAAGGCACGGAGCAGGACGCACTGGCTGCCCGAGTGAGGCAGGTGGGTTCTCCGGGGGCAGACAGGGCTGGGATGGAGGGGCCCTCCAGCTCCTATGTCCGCTGATGACACTCTGACCTCCCGTGCAGGTGTCTATATTCTTCAGGACCAGCCCGAAGCACAAGGTTAAAATCATAAAGGTAACTGGGTAGACTGACAGGGGCCATTCAGGGTGGGACCATCCAGGGTGGCAGGCTCTCAGTTGGCCAAGTGACAGGGATGGTCCAGGGGGACAGGTTGCTAAGCTGGCCTTGGCCACATAGCTTTATTTTCTAGGTTCTAGACGGCTGCATGCATCCCATGTATCCATCCCTGCTTGCTGGCCAGAATGCCATCACATGGTTAGCTGCAAAGGATGCTGGGAAATGCCATCTCTAGTGGGATGGGCACTTCACAGTTAAAACAGGGGTGGGTCCTCTTATGGGGCTGTGGGGAGGTTGGGGACCACTAGCCACAGACACTGGGAACAGCCCTGGGAATTAGATGATATAAAGAGAAAATATTCAGGTGCCGGCCGTGGTTTCTCTTTGTCAACCAGCAGCCTGTGGGTTTCAGAGCTTTCCGTACGCCTGTACCCAGCAGCTTGCTGAGCTGTTTGGTAGCCTTGTTTTGTTCTCAGGGACAGTTTGATGGGGTCCTGGGGTTTTAGTTTTCAATGGTGAAGAATAAATGCCAACCACATATAGTGGCTCACAACGGTCACCCCAGTACTCATGAGGCTGAGGCCAGAGGATGATGAACTCCAGGACAGCCCGAGCTACACAGAAAGACTGTTCAAAAGAGAGAGAACAAATTTTGTATATATGAATATTGGTGCATACAAGTGGAGATCAGGAGATCAGTTTTCTATTAATCATGTGAGTATATGACTCGGGTCATCAAGATTGGTGGCAAGCTCCTTTACCTGTTGAGACATCTTGCCAGCCCAGAGACATGACTCCATTTGCTGCTTACTAACAGCAACTTTTACAAGCCACATCTGTTGTCCTAGCCAGGGTGTCACAACAGCCTGTGAGGCCAGGATGGTGACTGCCACTTGCTTTGCAGATGGAAAAATTAAAGTTGAGTAGTTCAGGGCCATGCCCGCCTCCTCAGCCACTGCAGTAGAGCCACTGTGACTAGGACAGCTGACCGCAGCATCTAGCGGATGGGTGGCACCTGCCCCCAGGGTACACCAGGCAGGGCATCAAGAAAGGTCTAAGAGGGTCCTCAGGCTGTGGTCCCCCATCACCTGCTCTTCCCAAAGGCATTGCAGGCATCAGGGGCCATTGTGGCCATGACCGGGGACGGTGTGAATGACTCAGTTGCCCTGAAGTCTGCGGACATTGGGATCGCCATGGGCCAGACAGGGACAGACGTCAGCAAAGAGGCTGCCAACATGATTCTGGTGGACGACGACTTCTCAGCCATTATGTGAGTTACTATAACCAGCAACCCCAGGATGTACTGTGGTAGATATGAGGGGGCTTTCTTGGGATCAGGGGACTCCCTGAAGAGAACTGCATCCCAAGCTCATCACTGTGGTGATGAGCCCACTCCAACTGTATGGGGCTTTTCTAAACAGGGTCCTTGGGCCATCCAGCCATTAGTCACTGTGGGATATAAAGAAAGCCTAGATCCACTTGACTGGCCAGTAACAAGAGACAGGCATTAAAAATCATATTTGTGGGCTGGAGGGATGGCTCGGTGAGCACGGTGCTTGTCTGCAAGCATGGGGAACCGAGTTTGACACCTTTCACATGAGAATGCAGGCAGGGTGGTACAGTGCTGATCCTGCTGCTGAGGAGGAGACAGGCAGATCCAGAACTTGCAAGCCAGACAGCCTCACCTGATGAGTCAGCGAGCTCGCGTCAAAGGAGGACGACAGCCTTCCTGGGGATGACACCCAGGTTGTCCTCTGGCCCCCACAAACACAATAAGTCACAGTTGGAGGCCCAACAAGGAGGCATGTGCCTGCGATTCCTGAATTCAGGAGGCTGAGGCAGGAGAACTACAGTTGCCTTTCTCTGGATTTAATTTTAAGTTATAATTAAGACTATTCTTAAGTAAAGCAATACTTAGGATTCGAAAGAACTTTTGGAAGAGTGTAGCACCAGTGTAGTAACATTTCCCTGCCATTAAAAATATTCTTTCAAGAATGATTTAGACAGAGTGAGTGTCCCACGGACATAGCCATAGGAGTGTGCCTGTGACTGTCACTTTGAGAAGCAGAGACAGGAAGATCCCTGGGGCTTGCTGGCTCCCAGCTTTGCTCCAGGCTCTGTGAAACACTGACTCAAACAAGTAAGGCGGGGAGGCAGCAGGACATCCAACATGTTCTTATGACCTCCACACATGTTCTGACACATAAATCACACCAGCACATACACACGACAGACAAGCAGATGGACAGTGAGGTCTTGTGGGTTTCTCTCACTCTGCTGTGTCAATCTGACTGTGGATTGTACACTTGGCATCCTGAGCACAGGTGGAGCCTCGGGCTTTGCACAGGGCTGACATCACCTCCCACCAGTGTGTCCCAGGTGTGCCAGCAAGGGTGACCTGCACTGTTGCAGGTGGGCTGACCACGCCGTGTGGCAAAGCCCCTGACCCCCACCCGCAGGTCCTCTCTGCCCACAAACACTCTTGCCTCCCTTTCAGGAGTGCAGTGGAGGAAGGCAAAGGCATCTTCTACAACATCAAGAACTTTGTCCGCTTCCAGTTGAGCACGTAAGCAGGGGCAGACGTTCCTCTGTAGTCAGTGGGCGCTGCTTCCCGTGCACGCATTAATGAGCTGCCTGTTGCCTATGCCCCACAGGAGCATCGCTGCCCTGAGCCTCATCACCCTATCCACCGTGTGCAACCTGCCCAGCCCCCTCAATGCCATGCAGATCCTGTGGGTGAACATCATCATGGATGGGCCGCCAGCACAGAGGTGAGGCAGCAGGCTGAAGGCAGGACCACATGAGCTCCCTCAGTTCCAGTGCACTCATAGAGCCCATGGCTCAGGTCACCACCTCCAAGAAGTCCTCCCTGATCAACCTAACAGTGGTGGCTTCATCCCTGGGCCTCTGCCCATGCATTTTCTCTGAAGGGAAAAGTGTTGTTTTGGTTGACTGGATCCATTTCCACTAGAGCTGGTTGCTATGGACATGATGCCCCTTGACCCTTAGGCTGGTGCTTACATGACATAGATGTGCATGACCTCATTGGTGGCACAGGAGGCCTGTGTGCCCAGCAGCCTTGGTTGCTCCCACAGGGAGGTATCATTACAAATGCAGCCAACGTTACTGTTAGCATCATCTGCTGTGGTACAGAGGGGAGCCCAGAGCTCAGCAAGGGCTGCAGCTGCCACAATACTCCCTGTATGTGAGAGACGGCAGGTGAGGTAGCTCCCAGGTCTCTACCCCACGTGCAACTGAGCTCTCCTGACGTTCCTGAGTGACAAATGCTGAGTGTCTGTCTGACACCTGGACCTGGAAGGTGGGGCTGGGTCCTGTTCCTCCAGGCCCCACTCAGGACCCCTCATGACAATGGGAACTGCATGGGGAAGGCTGAAGCCCATTGCTGACCCTTGCTAGGTGTTCCGACCTCTCTGCATCTAGATACTTGGAGACAGATGAGTAGGATAGTCACTGGGGGACAAGAACAGCCCTGCTCACAGGTGACAATGCTGAGGGCAAGGCTGAGGCAGGGGTCTCCGGTGTCCTTTTCAAATGTGTGGCTTTTTGAGGCAGGCATTCACTCTGTCACTCAGACTAGGCTGGCCTTGAACTCATCCTGTCTCAGCCTCTGGAAAGCTGGGATTACAGGTATGTGCCACCTGGCCCAGCTTCCAAGTGACCTTTGCTATTTCAAAGCATCGCTTGCCTTGTTCTGCACAGCCTGGGGGTAGAGCCTGTGGACAGAGATGCCCTTCGGAGGCCTCCACGGAGCATCAGGGACACCATCCTGAACAGAGCCCTGATCCTGAGGGTTCTCATGTCAGCTGCCATCATTATAGGAGGAACCCTCTTTATCTTCTGGAGAGAGGTGAGCAAGGCAGGCGTTGGCTTGCTCAGGAACAGGTGGGAGCCCTGTGCAGGACTGGGTGCTCTCTCCAAGCGAGACACACTCTCTCTCTCCCTCCTCTCTCCCCAGCTCTCCCCCCCACTCTCTCTCAGTGCTATCAGAGGCCAGAGAGAGTGTGGGTAGAGATTCCTGGGGGAGAAGTATGTGGGTCAAATACTGGGGCCAGAGCATAGATGGTGGGTGTCTCTTCATGGGGTGAGGGAGACATTTTTATTGTCCCAAGGAAACTACAGGAGCCCCTTACATTCTCTGAGACTATCTTAGCACAGGTCAATTTTCAAGGTCCATTGGGTCAGAGAGCCTAGGCATGGTTGTATATGTGGCCAAGATGAGGAATAATTAGGTGGGGATCCCCATTGTGTTTAAACACGTCCTTCGGGGCAGGCAGATGGGAGCTCGGTTCTGAAAGCCTGCCTGGCAGCCAGGTGGAGAGGTGTAGACGGGACTGAGCTGAGTTCCAGCCTGATGAGGGTTCCGCAGGTGGGGAGGGGTAGCTAAGGTAAACTGTCTGAAAACTTGCACCCACAAATCCATCTCACTGGAGTCCCAGTCAGCCCTTGTGATGAGCCAGCCATGGCAGACACAGCTGAGGCCCCAACAGACATTTTTATCACACCACATTGTGTTTGGGATCAGCTGCCCCACAGTCCTCGTAAGCTATGGGTTCTGATGAGCAGGTTTGTGCAGTGGCAGGGCCTGTGAGGCAGTTACCCACTAGGACAGTGGTCCTCAACCTTCCTGACCCTGAAACCCTGTAACTCAGTCTCTCATGCTGTGGTGGCCCCCAACCATAATTATTTTCATTGCTACTTCATAACTGTGATTTTGCTACTTTTATGAATCAGAATATAAATACCCATGTTTCCTGATGGTCTTAGATGAGCCCTGTGGAAGGGCCGTTTAATTCCCAAAGGGTCACAACCCACAGGTTGAGAACTCTTGCCCTAGGAGGAGATGCCTTTCTTTTCTCTGACACTCCTGATAGAGGACAAGGCTCCTCCCAGGGTGGGGAGTCCCCTGGGGCCAGCACAGACAGACATGTGACAGAGCCAGTTTCTAGGGGACAGCGTTGGGACTGGGCTGACCAGCAATCCGCAGGCAGCACCCACACCTGGCACCCCTGGCACACCGACTTTGCCCCTCAGCTCTAAGGCAGGGCCCCCTTCCTTCCCTCTCTGCCATGAACATGCCTCTGTGCTGGATTCCAGATCCCAGAGAATGGGACCAGCACCCCACGCACCACCACCATGGCCTTCACCTGCTTCGTGTTCTTCGATCTCTTCAACGCCCTAAGCTGCCGCTCTCAGGTGAGCAGTGCTGACCCTGCCCCAAGCTCCGCCCCTGCAGACCCACCCATAACAGGGCCCCCTCCCCCGGGATGGAGACACCCATCCACAGCCTCTCGCACTCTTTCTTGGCAAAGTTTTGGGGAGAGGGCACGGGAATCAGACTTCATGTCCCCAGTGGCTCCAATAAGCCTCCGCACTTGCCATTCTGTCCAGGTGCCAACGTGTGGGGGGACACAGACTGACTGCAGTGCCCGGACCAAGCTGCTGACCCCTCACTGAGCTTGCACACGTCCACTCATGCCTCTCCTCCCCACAGACCAAGCTGATATTTGAGATTGGCTTCTTCCGGAACCGCATGTTCCTGTACTCGGTCCTTGGGTCCCTCCTCGGGCAGCTGGCCGTGATCTATGCCCCACCCCTGCAGAAGGTCTTCCAGACTGAAAACCTGAGAGCTCTTGGTGAGTGATGGGGACAGGAACAGGCAGTCACCTGAGATTGCTGCCACCTGGGGTGGAGCTGCAGGGGCCACAGAGTGTGAGCTTTCCGAGCCGTTCCACAGACAGTTGACAGGTGCTCATTGGAGCTGGTGTCAGACAGTTCTCGATGAAAGGGACATAATTTAGCAGTCTGGGATGCTCAAAGGCCACTGTGTGCATTCCCTGCTCTGGAGCCCATGACACTCCCGCAGCCAAAGAGAAGTGGGGACAGGAAGCAAACAGTCCCTATTGCTGTGGGTACAGGCCCTGCTTGCCGGTCCCCTACCTTTCCTTCTGTCACCTCTACCCAGGAATGGAGGGCAGAGGGTCAGCTCCCAGATCCAGTACAGAGAGGGGCAATGCTCCAGCACAGCTCTCTACAGACCCCAAGTGGCCCCCTGGGTGGGGAGATAGAGCACTTGAGACAAAGCCAGGCAGGCTGGGCACCTCTCCCTGTGATCTAAAATCACTGCAGGCCTCACTGAGTGCCCTGTGGAAGCCAACAAAGGAACCCACGAGTTGGGGAGTCAGGACAGCAAGGGGGCCCCATGTCTGATCCTCAGAATGCATGAACCAGTAAATGCCAGTGCTGGGAGGGGGGCCGGGGCACAGACAGGAGGACTTCCGGGTTCCGTATGGCCAGCCAGCCTAGCTGAAAATGGTGAGCTACAGGTTCAGTGAGAGCTGTCTCCAGAGAAGGTGGAGAGGAGAATGTCAACCCTGACCTCTGCCTGCATGTTCCTTCCTGCAAGCCCACACACAGACAAAACCCCTGGGCTGGGGCTGTAGCTCTGGTGGTAGAGTGCTCCATCCCCAGCACCAAGCACCTTGGCATGCCTGTAGTGCTGGCACTGGAGAGGTCAGCCAGGAGGATAGGGAGTGCAAGGTCATTCTGGCTGCACAGCAAGTTTGGGGCTAACCTGAACTACCTGAGGCCCCTTCTCAGACAAGGAACCCCCAACCCCAAGCAAGTTTCTATACAGCCTTTCCACAGTAGGGAAGACAGTCAGCCTGCCAAAGCCATGGTGACTTGTTTAGGCATCCAGTGTCACAAAAGGACCCTGGCCTCTTCAAGAGTGGCCAGCCCCTTCTCCTCAGCCCCCACAAGTCTGTTGCGTTGAGGAGAAAGGCAGAGAATATGGAGGAAGTCGCTGCAGGACGTGGTAGGTGGCCATTGCCACCTGAGCCCCTCTTCCCACAGACCTGCTGCTGTTGACTGGCCTGGCCTCGTCCGTCTTCATTCTGTCAGAGCTGCTCAAGCTGTGTGAAAAGTTCTGCTCTGCAGCCAGGACCGCCCAGACGCTCCCGGATGCTGTGTAAAGGAAACACTGCAGCCCTGAGTGACCTGTATCCTTGGATGCCTGTGGTCTGTCCACTCCAAGGGGCAGATTTTAGGAGCACACAGCATCAGGACCCTGGCTCCACATGTCCTCCTGACCTGCTGGGATGCACGGGACAGGATGGAGCTTACTAAAACATGGCACTATTTATTAAACCACTGTGTTTTTTATTTAACCTGTCTCTGTGCTTGAACAATGCAGCCCCGTGTAACAGCAGAGGGCTTCACAGCGACCAGGAATATGGCCACTCCGCCCACAGCTGTCTCCTTCAAGGCCTTGCTTGCTTCCTCATCTAAGATGAGTGCTAAGGAGCAGTTCTCTAAAGACCTATGACTCATGATTTGGAGTTGAATCTCCAGTGTTCAAAAAAAAAAAAAAAAAAAACCTCCACAAGTATGATTTATGTAAAATCTGATTGAAAACAAAAGGTGCTGTCACCAAGTGGGGATAGGACATTAGTCACCTAAAAAGCCGAAACTCCACAGAGCAGCTCCCTTACACACTCACTGTGGTGAAGAACACAGATGTCTTGTGTTTGCAAAGCTCTCATGCCATGGACACCAAAATAAAACCCTGAAGTCTTTTTCAGAATTCCACATCCACTTCTGACAGGGATGGCTCATAAATACTAATTCACATGGAAGCTCCCTCCCCACAATAAACAGATACCTCAAAAGCACATGCTGGCATCATGCCTCATGCAGAAAGACCAGAGCATCTCCATGAGAGGGAGGAGGGGGTGGTGGAGGTGGCAGAGCTGGGCGCAAACCTCACAAGGATCACAGCTCAAGGCCAGCCTGGAGACTCAGTGGGACTCATGATCCCCCTGCCTCCACCTCTCAGTAAAACGGGCTGGGATTTAGCACTTGAGTGTTTCCCTGGCATGGGTGAGGCCCTGGGCTCAGTCCCACACTGAAAGCCATAAAAGAATCATGGTACAATGTGTAATAAAGCCACCAGAGGAGCAATGCCTGCACACTCAAGACAACCTGCAAATGAACAAAACCATTACGGTCGCTGCCAGAGGGAACATGGACTCTCAGGTCTCTCCACGCTTCCCTCTCAAGACGTGAAGCCCAAGCCTTATGTCTCAGGAAGCCGGACAAGTGATTCTGAGTCACTAATAGCTGAGGGTCATGATACAAAAGGATTTAGCAAGCATCAGGGGTGAATCTCACACACGTATGCCCGTGTGTGCTCAAGTATACTCACAGGAATATGTCATGCATGCACAAGGGAAGTGCACCTGCACATCTGCACCTTCATACAGGCACACATCATACACACACATGCACCCAGCACAGACATAAGTCACACAGACACATGAGCGCCTGCACACAGGCATACATCACACACAGAGGCATATGTTATGAAGACACATGAGCACCTGCAAACAAGCATACATCACACATGTGTACCCACACACAGGCATATGTCATACATGCATATGTGTACCTGCACAAAGGCATATGTCTCACACACACACACACACACACACACACACACACACACACACACACACACGTTCCTGCACAAGGGCACGCATGACAGATGCATGGACCTGCATACATCACACCTGCACATACACATGTCCACACAGGTAAACATCACACATGCACATGTGTACACAGATCTATGTCTCACACATGTGCACATTAAGTCACACGTACAAAGAGGCATTTGTGCCTATACCTGGACATACCACATAGTATCTTTCTGTTAGCTCCTGTATTCACTCATTTCATGCCATCTGGACACAGTGGACTCTTCTGTCAGAGCAGGCACTGAGCATCAGTGAGGTGAGCTTCTGTGGACATTTTCTGAACCAATGGTTAATGCACACAAGCAGGCTCTTGACTCTACCTCTGAGCCACAGCCTCAGCCACTTTACTCTTTAAAAAACAATCACCATGCTACTGAAGAGAAAAGCAAGCAAAAATATGAGGCAGTTCCAAAACACAGGATGGGAAAGGACTCTTGCTTTACCTTTCATTGTAAAACGCATTTATTCATGCTTTTTATTTTGTTTTTTCAGACAGTTTCTCTGTGTAGCTTTGGAGCCTATCCTGGAACTCACTTTGTAGACCTGGCTGGCCTCTAACTCACAGAAATCCAACTGCCTCTGTCTCCCAAGTGCTAAGATTAAAGGCCTGTACCACCATACCTACCCCTAAAACTCCAGTATTAAAACATGAGGAAGATGCCTGAATTCACACAGAAAGTCAGTTGATTAGAAAGTAGCTTAAGGGGCTGGAGAGATGGCTCAGAGGTTAAGAGCACTGGCTGTTCTTTCAGAGAACCTGAGTTCAATTCCCAGCATCCACATATCAGCTCACAACCATCTAACATTATAGTCCCATGAGATCCAATGCTCTGTTCTGGTGTGCAGACATATATACAGACAAAATGCCCAATTACATATAATATAGAAATAAAAATTTTAAAGCAAGTATCTTAAGTACAGGAGAGGCATGCCATTTAACACAAAGGGTATGGGGCTGAGGAGAAGCCTCAGTGGGTAAAGTGAAGCTGAGAAAGCCTGGTTCAACCCCTGGAACACACCTAGAAACCCTGCTACAGGAGTGCACATCTGTAACCCAGCAACCCTACAACAAGGCATGCAGCAGGGACAGGACAATCTCCCAGGGTCTCAGAGACAGCTAGCCTGCAGTGTACAGCAAAGCAACAGAAACAAGAGTCCTTGTCAACACAGCGGGAGGGGAGAACTGAATCCTCAAATTGTCCTCTGACCTCTATACTCACATAATTTGATTTTGAAATACATTTTAAAAACTTTTTAAAGGCATTAGAACTATAGGGATGAGATATACTTTTTAAAAAATACTTTGAGCCAAAGATATATAAATAGAAACCACAGGAATAGCAGCAGAAGTGATCCTCTCTATCCCCCGAGTGGAGGGTGTGCAGTTTGCTTAAAATAAAATGCTGACAAATGTGATATGACATCTAAAATTTATATGCAGGAAAATCAATACAGATAAAGCCTAATAAACTATGAAGACTCTTAACCACTCCAAATAAGTATGGTTTTGCTTTGTTTGACAAAAGCTTTTTTTTACGTTTGAAATTTTTATTTTTGTTTTATGCATATGTTGGTTTGCCTGCATGTGTGTCTGTGCACCATGTGTGCCCATTGCCCATGGAGGTCAGAAGAGGGCACTGGATCCCCTGGAACTGGAAGTAACAGACAGTTATAAGCTGCTATATGGGTGCTGGGAATTGAACCCAAGTCCTCTGGAAGAGCAACCAGTGCTCATAACTGCTGAGCTATCTCTCTGGCCCTCCAAAAAAAAAAAGAAAAAGAAAAAGAAAGAAAGAAAGAAAAAAGAAAATGCTCTTATAAAGCAAGGTGGATAAAGAGCCTAGAGAAAGCCAACAGACACTGACTGAGTTAGGGTTTCACCATGACCACAGCAAGCCTTATAAATGAAAACATGTAATTGAGGCAGTGGCTTACAGTTCAGAGGCTTACAGTCCACTCTCATCGTGGTAGGGAGCATGGCAGCTGAGAGTGTAGTGGTATGCAGGCAGCCACGGTGCTAGAGGAGTCAACATCTTGACCAAAAGGCAACAGGAAGTGAACTGTCTCACTGGGCATGGCTTGAGCATATGAGACCTCAAAGTGTGTCACCCCCACAGTGACACACTTCCTCCAACAAGGCCACACCTCCCAATAGTGCCACTCCTTTTGGGGGCCATTTTCTTTCACACCACCACAGACACTGAAAAATGAAGCTGTCCACTGACACTCCTTGGTAAGGAGGCACTCAGTATGTTACAAGGGTGAAATGACGTTGAGAGCTCTGTCATACCTCAGCCAGGTGTGGTGTGGCACAACTGTGGCCACACCATTCGGAGGCAGAAATAGGGGGATCGTGACTTCAAGACTAGCCTTGTCTATATAGGAGACCCTGCCTCAAAAAGTCAATGGCTAGGGACACAGCACAGTAGTGAGCACCTGCCTAGGTATGCAGCAAGCCCTGGGTTACCTCCCACAGCATTACCAAAATGAATGAGGGGGAAGGGAGCCTCTTTTCAACCAGCTAGTCACTCAGTTCATCCTAGAGACACAATGCCAGCCAGGGGCATGATGGTCACTATGGCAACAATAAGCCTCCAGTAAGATGCTGGCCTGCCTAACAGTATGGAGCATCTGCACAGCTGACAGAAACAGCAGGAAAGGGGATGGGAAAACCCTGACTGACTCCCACTGAAAAACATACTATGTCCAAACACAGCTGTGCCCCAGAGTGCAGAAGGTGGCCTCCAGAGGAGCCCACGGGAGGAAGGGGCATGCCTTCCCAGAGCTGTCCTTCCCATCCTTATACAAACATCCACTCTAACAGCAGCCATGTTTGCAGCATGGGCTGTTGTTTCTTACCTCTTCCTCCTGCCCTTTTTGGGCTCAGGTCAGGCCCCATATGTAAGGAGGTCTCTGGCGCTCACAGCTGAATTCTTGTTCCAGTTTCACAAAAGACCACACTCCTCATTGGAAGAAATGAGAAGTTCCTTGGGGCCTAGTTGACATCCCACACACATTTGTGCCCTGAGAGATTTGTTACAGGTATGTGTGGAAAAGCAGAGCCTGTCACCTGTACCCCAAGAGGGATACCGGACCCTCCTGTCTTTGCAGTGCTGTTCTAAGAAGCAGGAGCCCATCCGTAGCTTGAGCTCTAGTCAACACAGAGGTCAGAAAGCATGAGGGCCACGCTATCATGACCTCCCAATGGGCCACACCACAGGCTTGCTACTAACAAGAGACATGACTACAATTTTATTAAAAAACACTCCATAGCATAGTGACCTAATTCTGTGAGGTTACAATAGGGTTGTCTGAAGATTCCAGTATTTTCTCTCTATCCCACATACCACTGACAACTGGCTTCTTATCAAGAAAACCAAAATGGCCCAGCTCTTGTCTGTACCATACATACACCCCTCCATGCACAAAAACAACACTTCTGTTTGGAAGATATATGCCTCAAATCCTCTGCTGTGCTCAAGACAGTTGCATGAAGTATTCCAGGAGCTTCCTGTGTAAAAAACACAGAACTGGAAAAATGCACATAGCTGGCTTTACCATGGCTTTTAATTGAGGCAAACTATACAATCAAAGGCAGAACCTTTATCAGATCTATAAAGATTGATGTTTACAGCAAAAGGCAATCAGAAGAGGTAGAGGTCTCAGAGAGAGGTCCATGGCTCCTCTGAGTGGGTAACACTGGGCAGCAATGACTCAGAGTGTGATGGGTAGCCTGCCCACCTGAGTACTTTTCAGTCTTCTGGGATAACAGGAGTCTGTGTAAAGTACATCTATACTATCCCATTACTCATCATCTTTCTGAGAAGCCCTGAGCTGTGACCTCAGAGAAGGTACCTGGAGACTGCCACTCCCAGCCAAGACTGAAGATCACCCCCCGCTGACTTCAGGGATGGGTCTTCTGCATCCATTAAGCAAGCACCCAGACTTCAGCTCTCTCCAAATGCCCCCATATTTGAGTTAGCAGCACACTAATGGCTTGGCCTCTGAGTAGATAGGTCAAGTTTTCCCATTTGCGCATCAGACTCATTTTGAGTTTTAAAAAACTACATGGGCACCCCCATCACAAACCTGTTTGGAGGAGTCCTGCCCCCAGAAACATTACCTCAGATTTTTAGCTACAAACCAAGAAATCCCATGCTGGAAGTGGGGGTGTTTCCAAAGTACCAAGATGCTCATCTGAGCATCTCCATCTTCCCACTCACCCTGTGGACCACCAGGGTGCTCACTAGGACCCAGAGCAAAGGCCACACACCGAGCCCCCTCAGAATACATGCTCCCAACAACCACCAGTCCCAGCAGGTTTCAAGCTAAATCTATGTCTTTGGAGTCTACCCACATAAAATGAACAAAGAGCAAGGCCAAAGTTCTAGCCTATGCTCAGGGATCCTGGGAGGCAACACCCATCAATTATGGCTTCAAAGGGATTTTTCTTGGCATGCTGTGTTCTGATTAAATACATCCATGATGGCCTAGTTGTGGCCATGTGGCTGTGTGTTAAAGTTTAGCCAGAGTCATGGCAGAGGGTGTGAGGGGCTCTGCCTACCCGGCTGTATGCACTACATCCCTGGAGGAGTCCCCGCCCTTGCTCCAGGAAACCCACAGTTCAGGGACCTCAGTCATCATCATCAGGGACTTCCCGAAGTCCCTCACTGTGGCGAGTCCGTCCACTGATCTCCAGCAGGGATTGGGCTGCGGGATTTGAGTCAAGGATGCTCTTCTTGTTCTTGACCTTGGGAAGAAGGGGAGTAAGTATATTTAGGACTACACAGGGAGATAACAGTTCCCACCAACTTGGGCCACATAGTGACTTCCTCCTAGAGATCAGCTTATCAGACTGAAGCCACAAAGAGGCCAGATGTCATGGGTAACCTGAAGACTTCCTGGCTGGTTTGCAATCGCCAGGGTCATGCAGAAAGCAAGTGTTCTTGCAGATGGGTAGGGAAGGCAAAGGGCCATCTAGCTGGGCCAAGTGCACATCTTAGGTAAGTCACCACTTGCAAGGCAAACCCACACTCTATTTTGCTGCATGTATCCTGGCATGGCCCATAGCTAGTAAAGACAAACTTCCCAGATGGAGAAGCAGGCAGAGCAAAAGCAAGAAAAAGCATCTTGGTCATGGCTCCGTGTGAGGCCACTGCCATGCAGAACTCACCGGACACGTCTCTAAGAGATCGCCGAGCCCCCACACCTCCATCTTATCAAACTGGAAGTCCTCCTGGGCTGATAGCTGTGGGCTGTTGTAGGTTGTACATGTGGGCTTGGCTTTGCTGTGCCCTTTCCCAAAGTCAGCAGCCACCCAAAGCCCAAAGTAATGGTGCTGCCCACCCATGCCCTGTGGAGCAAGTGGAGACAGACAACAGTGTCAGCAGCCATGCTTGATCGATCACGCCAGAGACCCAGGGAGGGTCTTGAGTCCTTGGCCAGCCTGAGACACGGGGGAAGTAGGAATGTAGTGGGCAGTTTTTGTTTTCGTGGGCTGTGATTATAATCACATTCCAAGTTACTAAACAGTCATGGACATCAGCCGACCACACTCCACAGCCCTCTGGTGAGGCTACACACAGGGAACAGCAGACCAGGAATTCTGCAGACTCCCACGGTGTTCCAAGCAGTTACTCAAGGGTGAGGTGAGCATGGGGACCCTGGAAACCTATCTGTGCCCTGTCCCCCTCAGGAAAGGTGGCAGGCTAGGAGTGGCAACTCAAATCCTTTCTTCCCACCACACAGTTCCACTGCCAGGCTCAAGCCAGCTGTTACCCTGCCTCCCTGTCCCGATGCCTCCCTCTGTCACACCCTCTTGTCCCTGGTGGGCCTGGAGCACATGATATGGCTTGCTTCCATCTTGGACATGTGGGGATCTGAGCCTATGTTTTGAAGCAGTTTTTGGTCCCTAGGCCAAAGACGAGTGGTTCCTGTGGATGCTGGGATTGCTCCTGGGGCTGACACCCAGACTTACTCTGAGAGGGGTCCAGTGCCTAAACTCTGGTGTCCTGGAGACCTGGCCCATGTCCCTCCCACGGCCTGGGAGGGAACTCTTGACCCTCTCTAGGTGGCTGAGGGGACTGTCTCCTTTGCTCTCAGCTCAGTAAACTCAGAGCTGGGCCTCCCCCCAGAAGACTCATCAAGAAACAGACAAAAGAAAAAGGCCAGCAGGGTGGGTGGCTCTTGTCCATGCCAAGCATCCTTATGGGCATCTATCCTCCTACACCACCATGCATCCAGCTGGCATTTCTGGCCTGGCCTCCAACTTCCTCTCTTTTCCTCTTCTCTCTTCTCCTTCCCTCCTCTCCCCTCTTGTCCAATTTCTTCTCCTCTCATCCTCTCCCTCCTCCTCCCCTCCCCGCTGCTCTCTTTTCCTTCCTATGGCTATCAGCATTCAAGAACATGGCCACCACAAGCATAGCCTGTCTCATAAGTTACTACTGACCAAACTCAGTGACCAGAGCCCTTAGCTCAGGGATTGCCCACCTCCACCAAGCTCAGCACACAGCCTTGGTGTGCAGACTGAGCATATATGGCAGTGCCTTGTAATGGGTCGGCTATCAACATCCTCTCAGGACACAGGCCAATCATTTGGGGTCCATGGGAAGGGCCACACTACTTGCACACAAACCAGGGGAAAGCCCAGCAAAGACTTTCACTAAGGAAGATTGCCCAGGTACGGGCTCTCAGTACATACCACAGAAGGGGCAGACACACTCCCACCTGGCTGGCGGGACACCCCTCCCCACCTGCTTACCAATCCATTGGGCATGGTCTGCTGTCCGTGATTTAAGTACATGAAGTGATCATTGTAACCTGTTTGCATGTACATGGCCATGTTGGGCATGATGGAGAACAGGAAACATTTGTTGTCCCCTGGAAGTGACAGAGAGCCAAAGAAATAGTCACTGTTTCTGAGCCAGACAAATAATTACAAACACTGACAGGCTACCTGTCGGAGCACAGCAAATAAGGAGAGGTGTGTCGGGGTCTTGGTGATCAGAGGGCAGGCCCCAGACACCACACACCACAAGCCCAGGGGCCCAGTGGAGAAGCTGAGGGCTCAAGGATCCGAGACCTGCAGCACTGTCTGAGGCTGGCACAAAGGCTCTGGAGGAAGTGGCGTTCATCCGTGCTCACTCAACCCTAGAACTGAGCCTGCAGGGGCACGGTGAGGTGCTGAGTGCAGCGGGCCCTGGATCCCCAGTCGGGTACAGTGCTGCTGCCTCTTCCTAGGACAACAATGCAAACTGCACAGGCTGCTGTTTCTAAACAGACCCACCCGCCAGCCTGGCGACACTTGAAAACTTGGACTTGGAGGCCATTCCCACCATTCCCTGAACTGGGACACCCCAAAACCTAGCCGTAAATCAAACCCCAAGCACACTTGACCTAGAGAACCAAGAGAACACGTGTGTATTCATGTGTGTGCAAGCATGTATGAGACAACCGGCAACCAACAGCTCTTTTCCCTCCCAGGCCTGTGGCCGACAGCCTGACTAGGGGAATCCCAGGATGGCAGTCCCGCCCGCCCCTGCCCTCCAGAGCCACATCTGCAGAATGAAGACGAGGAAGTCCAGAGGTGCCTGTAACATAGGGGCACCACGACGGCGCCTTGGTAAAAGCTGGCCATCTGTGGGCACAGGAGACAGTCTGCCACCTACGAAGGAGCCTGGGAACAGCCAGGAAGGACAGCTCCTGTGAGAGTAGTGAGGGAAGGTTACAACTGACTCAGTCACATGTAACTTCCATGGCTAACAAAGCCACAAAAATCAGAAAAGCAGGGGGCAAGGTAGAAACACTGGGGAGGGTTGTGAGCCAGTACAGTGAGCAAGCATCCAACCCCTATGAGGACACAACTCACATCCCTCCCGGGCCTCCATCTGGTGACATTTTTGTTGTCACCTGGAAGCAAGGTTGACCGCCCAGCCAGGGCCAAAGAAGGGGTCCGTGATGCCAGAGAGGAGCATAATACCTGCACTGCAGCTTCAGTCAAAACCATTGGAGGGGCAGGGGCTGTGTGTGTGTGTGTGTGTGTGTGTGTGTGTGTGTGTGTGTATGTGTGTGTGTGTGTCTATGTGTGTGTGTCTGTGTCTGTGTGTCTGTGAGTCTGTGTGTCTGTGTGTCTATGTGTGTCTGTGTATGTCTGTGTGTCTGTGTATGTGTCTGTGTGTGTGTGTCTCTGTGTGTGTGTCTCTGTGTGTGTGTCTCTGTGTGTCTCTGTGTGTGTGTGTGTGTGTGTGTCTGTGTGTGTGTGTCTATGTGTGTCTGTGTGTGTGTGTCTCTGTGTGTGTGTCTCTGTGTGTCTGTGTGTGTGTGTCTGTGTGTGTATGTGTCTATGTGTGTCTGTGTGTGTGTGTGTCTATGTGTGTCTGTGTGTGTGTGTGTGTGTGTCTATGTGTGTCTGTGTGTGTGTGTGTGTGTGTGTGTGTGTGCACAAGTATGTGCAAATATGTATGAAAGCCAGATCTTGTGCCCTTACCAAGCTTCTTCAAGCCCTCAGGGTTAGGGTCCCTGCTAGGGTTTAAATGTGAAAAGTCTCCCATGGGTTCACGTGTCTGAACACGTGGTGCTGGGCTAGTGGAGCTGTTTGGGGAGGTTATGGAACCTTATGCACAGGAGGAGGAAGAGAGTTGCTGGTCTCAGAGGTTATAGCCCAGAGCCACTTCTGCTCAGCCCCTCACAATATGCTTTTTAAAAATGTGTGTATGCATGTTTTGCTACATGTATGTATGTACCTAGTGACTTCTGGGGCCAAAAAGAGGGCATCCAGAAAGATCCCCTGGAACTGGAATTAGAGTTGTGAGCCATCATGTAGGTGCTGGGAATCAAACCAGTGTCTCTGCAAGAGCAGCCAATACACTAACCTCTGAGCTATCTCTCCAGCCTCACTACAGTGCTTCTTAACTCACCAGGCTGTTGACAAGCAGCAGTCACCCACTCCCACCACCCTGCCTTACCTACCATGATGAACACTATCCCCCACAAACTGAGCCATGACACAGCCTCCCTCCCCTCAGGAGGGAGCTTCTTTTGTCAGGTAGCTGGCCACAACAATAAAAAATAAGTATCCTAGTTTCATGTCTGTTGCTGTGATAAGACCCAGACAACAAGCAACATAGGGAAAGGGAACTATTGGGCTCATAATTCCAGGTTATGGTTCATCATCTTGGGGAAGTCAAGAACTCAGACAGCGATGCATGCCACAACCACAGTCACAGCAGGGGGCAAAGGCTGCACCTGCAATGCCCACTCGCTCTCAGCTAGCTTTCTTTACTCCTGTATAGTTTAGGCCCAGCCTACAAAATGGTACTACCATCAATGGGTGGGGTCTTCCCACATCAATTAACAACCTGCTCTGGATAACGCCTAAAACTCTCTTCCCAGGGGATGCTTGCCTGTACCAGGGTGACAGTTAACCCCAACCAGCAACACACCTAGTACAGTCGTAAGGGCTTACCTTGAAACTGAGGCTTGACCTCCCAAGAACAGGAGGCAAAGCCACCAAAGACATAGCCATCCCTGTCCTCGACGACCAGCAGGCTGGGCCCCTGGTGTGTGATGTGACTGCACAGCTGAGAAAAGCTCTGTCCATGGAGCTGTGTGGAGAACAGCAGGCGCCAGCGGTGCCGCTGCTCTACGGCCAGGTGGGAGTTGAGGTAGATGATAGACGGCACGTCCAGAATGCTCTCAAAGTGCTTCCCTTGGTCCACCTGGCACTCAGGGATCAGCATGGAAAGGTCAAGGGACGAGTTCAGGAGGTGAAGGCCGCGATGGACGACCACACTCAGAAACATGCCCACATGAGGGACATGGAACACCCAGTCCTCGATCATGGTTTGGTCGCAGACCTGGTCCAGGCACTGAGGCCCCAGAAACGTGTGGCCATCTAAGGAGAGGAAATCGGCATTAGTGAGCCCACAGTGTCACCTGACAGCAAACACCCAAGCCTGCAATAACCAATCTAAGGGCCACAAGTCACATGTGGCTGTGGAACTGGGGAGGTGGCTCATCTGAGCTGAGGCATGTCATAAGTCTAATGAGCACTTCCAGCTTCAAACAGCCGGTATGAAAGTTCACTGTAAAATATAACAATATCCACAACATACAGGTTAGAAACATATTTTGGATATATTAGCAAAACTCGAATCTCTGTTTCTTTGTATAATTTTTCTCCATTTATTTACTTATTTTGGGTTTTTCAAGACAGGGTTTCTCTGTGTAACAGCTCTGGCTGTCCTGAAACTTGCTTTGTAGACCAGGCTGGCCTCAAACTCACAGAGATCCACCTGCCTCTGTCTCAGGAGTGTTGGGACTAAAGGCATGCAATACCACACCCTGTGATAAAGTTGGATTCCAACACCCATGTCTGGTGACTCGAGTGGCTGTAACCCCAGCTCCAGAAGATCTAACGCCCTCTTCTGGCCTCTGTAGAGCCCACACGCATGTGTACATACTACACACATAATAAAACTAGATGGAAAACTGAAAGGACACACTGAGACGCATGACAACAATAGCAGCACACGGCAACCTTGGGAATGCAGCTAAAGGGGCATTTGGAGGGCAACTTTCATAGCTACAAACACCTACACTGAAGAAGGGAGACAGCAAATTAACCACTTAAACCTTAGAAACAAGGGTGCTGAGGAGATGGCTTGGTTGGTAGAGTACCTGCCAAGCAAACCTGAAGACCTGAGTTCAGATCCCCAGCTGTGTCTAACCTCAGCACTGGGGAATGGAGACAGAGACAAGTGGATCCCTGGGGCTTCGGGGCCAGCCAGCCTAGCCAGTTGGTGGGCCCCGGGCTCAGTGAGAGATCCTGTCTCAGAAATAAGATGGAGATGCCTGACATGAGCATGTATACACTGTATAAGTGTTGCCGCTCAGATGGAAAAGAATCCTGGCAGTTGGGAGCCAAGGAACACTGTAAGTGTAGCATCTTACAGCCCTATTCAGGGGAAAGGTTTCCCCAAATGTAGTGACTCTTCTCAGGTAGGAGAAGGTTCCCCTGCTCAGGTCCTGGAGTAGCAGAAAGTTTCACCAGCAAAAAGTGTTACAATTTTACTCTGCTCTGCTCCGGTAAAAATTATTACTTCTCCTCTGCTGGGGGTAGGGGGTCTTACCCAAACCTCATTCAAGACATTTATTGGGAGGCAAGGAGCTAGGAGGGAGGCTGCTCTGTCAGGGTGGAAAAAGGCAGTTCCCTTATATAGGGCCTCTTAGGGGCAGTTTTTCCATGGTGAAAATTAGTCAGGTTTCATTTCATCCCTGAGTTTGAATAATCTCAGAGATTGGCTGGATTTCCTGCTCTAGGATTGGTTGGTTTTTGTGCTGAGCTGGTCTGCACAGAGTGTACTTCTTTGGCTCTGGTTTCATAGACAGGGTGTGTTTCTTTTGGCTGTGTTTGCTGGGTCAGGGTGCTTTTTTTTTTTTTTTTTTTTTTTTTTTTTTTTTGTTCTGGTTTCAGGGTCAGAGTGTATTTCTTTTACTGGCCCTTTTACCCTAAACACACTACACAGAGAGAGAGAAACTAAGGAGACACAAGCAAGTCTAGTGCAAATAACAGAGAAGACAAATAAGACAGAGAAGAATCACCCAGATTTAAATAAACAAACAAACAAATAAATAAATAAATAAAGTTGTTCTTTTTAATTAGCAAATGGGCTAAAGAGATGGCTGGGTCTGGTTCTCAGCAGTACATTAAGCAACTCACAACCACCTATAACTCCAGTTCCTTCGGATCTGATGCCCTCTTCTGGCTTTCACAGACAGGGTTTCTCTGTGCAGCCCTGGCTGCCCCAGAACTCGCTCTGTAGTCCAGGCTGACCTCAAACTCACAGAGACCCACCTGCTTCTGCCTCCTGAGTGCTGGATTTAAAAGCATGCACCACTACCACCCAGTCTAAACATTAATCTTTCTTTAAATTCAACAAAAATATTGAGACTCTTTCTACAAGATTGACCAAGAAAAAAAGATTTCAGGCACTGAAACCAGTGGAGGAAATGTGATGTCACAATAGCTTCTGCCCAAGGGCATCCCACAGAGCAATCACAGAGCAAGGGAGACAGGCACACGCCACAGCAGAGCTTCCCTGGGAGGCTAGAGTTCCAGCAACTGTGGTGCCCCACCATGCCAAGGTCTGAATGGCAGAGGATGACCCACACTTGCCTTGAAACTTCATCTGTGAGAGCAGCTGGGCAGCCATCACCTGCACACTGGTGGGGGATGCCTTGGGTTTCCTCCGAGACCAGCCTCGAAGCTCACGCCGGTGGGTCAGCACATGCACCAGGGAGGCCACCAGTTCCTCTGTGAACTGGGAAATACCTCCCTGTTAAAGCCAAACCCTCTCCAACCCTCTCCCAGCACCAACCACAGTGGACCTCAGCATGGGCATCGCCCACTTTGTGTAGCTATCCATGTATTATTTCTCTTTTCTGGGCATCCCATGTAGCCCAGTTGCTATGTGACTGAAGGTGACCCTGAAGTCCTGATCCTCCTGCCTGTACCTACTAAGTGCTGGGATTACAGATGTGGTCTGCTATACCTGTTATATGAGCTGCTAGGGGTGGAGCCATGGTTTTTGTGGATGTTATGTGAAAATTCTAGCAAGTGAAAATACATCCCCCTAGTCCTCTTCCCCTTTTTGTTAAATCCAAACACAGGGTCTTACCAAGGTGCCTAGGCTGGCTTTTGACCCTCTTGAGTAGCTGGATTGTCAGGCCTGTGCCCCAGGCCTGGCTTCCCTTCTTCTTCTTCTTTTTTTTTTTTTAATTTTATTTATGCAGTTTATGTATAAATGTTCTGTCTGCTTATATGGTTGTGAGCCACCACGTGGTCGCTAGGAACTGAAGCCAGTGCACTTAACCACCAAGCCATCCCTCCAGACCCCGGTTTTCAATCTTCTAGTAACACCCTTACTTCACCTAAAAGTTTGCCAAGACTGGTTCAAGAGTTCTGAATCAACTAAACTATTGTGTGGGCTCAGCTCCCTGAGGCTGGCCAGCATCGTGATGCCATCATTACCTAAGCCACTGTCCCAAGCCCCCACCGGGACATGGAGTTTCTACCTTCAGGACTTCTCTGGCCTTCACTGGACACTCTGCGGCTAAGATTATTTTCATAACCATACGACCCTTCTCCTCGAAGCTCCCTCTCAGCAGCTGGGACAGGAACACTGTGAACTGCTCCCGGGAAACATTCCTGGAGCCCCCCTGTACCTCATGGGTCGGCTTGACCCTCCACATGCCGTTATACAGCCTGGTGACCATCACTGGAGGAAGAGCTTCCTTGACATGGCTCTGTTGGGGACAAACAGAAAAGGCCTTAGGCAGGGTGCACTGGAAAACAAGCTGAGGACAAGACCAACCACCGCTCCACAGATGCTGCCTGCAGCTGCATAACCTTCTTAAGTCCCCACAGTACCAGGTCCCCAACCAGAGGGTCCCAAAGTTATCTGACTCTAGCTGGGGTGGAGCTCAGTGGTAAAAAGCTCAGTGCCATGCGGAAGGCCCAGGGTTTGATATCTAGTAGTGGGAGGAAAAAGAGCCAGGTGGCGCACACCTTTAATCCCAGCACTTGGGAGGGAAAGGCAGGTGTATCTCTGAGATCAAGGGCAGCCTTACAGTGAGTTCCAGGGCAGCCAGGGTTACACAGAGAAACCCTATCTCAGAAAACCAATTGATTAATTAATTAACTAATGAATTACTTAAAAAGAAAAAGAACAAAGTATTCCAGTTCATCGTGGCCATCATATACATCCTGTCTAGTCACTGACTACACCTCACACTCCAGTCTCCCTAGGCCAGACATGGCCTTGCTGCTGCTGCTCCTCATTCTGCTTAGGGCTCTGTGTTCACAGATTGTTGTGGCTGCAGCACCTGTCTGAGCTCGAGAACATGTGGACCACGACTGTGAGGAGCTGGTGTGGCCTCTATGAACTAGCTGCCACTTACTCCTGCTATGTTTTAAACTATTTTTCACTCTTTCCTTTGCAATGCCGAGCCTTATACATGACAGCTAAGTGCACTCTCCCACTGAGCTACAGCATAGGCCATTAAACCAACCAACTCTTAAGACTAACATTCTGCTGGAGCCATCAAATTTGTTTTGGCCCAGGGGTTACAAAGAAGTGGAGAGGGAATGTGTCTCACAAAGTAGCAAATGTCCTACAGAGCAGGGTCTGTGCTGGATCCTCTCCATAGCTCAGGTCACCCCTAACCTATCCCTACTGAATGCTGTAGCTGCTGCCAGGTGCACCACTCACACATGGAAAGGGTGGTCCTCAATGTGCTGAGGCATAGAAGCCACTACTGCCTCCCAAAGAGACACCAAGCTGCACAGCAACGTGTCACCAAGGACTATGATAAATGCTGCAGGCTTGACTGATCTATCCCTCCAGCTGCATACACGCGCAGCTGCACCTTAGTCACCCACATATACCCATGCACATGTTCACATATGTACATATATCACATGTGGGGCTCCTATAACACCTGGAACAGCTGGTTAGCCGACCGACGGTGGCGGTGGATCCACGAAGCCCCCATTCAGCTGTCTTCTGTGTGCTCTGCAGCGCGGCTCTCAACCTTCCTGATGCTGCCACCCTCTAATACAGTTCCTCATGCTGCAGTGACATGCCCCCCAACCGTAAAACTATTTTTATTGCTACTTCATAACTCTAATTTTGCTACTGTTATAAATCATAATGTAAGTATCTGTTTTCTGCTGATCTTATATGATCCTTGTGAAAGGGTCATTTGAAGCCCGCAAAGGGGTCGTGACCCACAGGTTGAAAGACACTGTTGTAGAAGAGGAAGCTTTAGAATGGCTCCATAGACTATAGATACTGTCCAGCCACAGTCCATTCCAAGTTCCCTCTGTCCTTCTTTCCATCTTTCTCTCTGACCCTTCTTCCTGTTTTCTGAGCCAAGGCCTCGCTATGTAAGCCCAAGGATCCCCGTCAGCCTCCTGAGTGTGTGAACCACAGACAGGCACAGCCACACCTGGCATCAGGTCCTTGCTTTAGTACATATAAGACACTGTATTTTTACACCAGCCCTTAGAGGACTGAGGGGAGAGACCCACTGTCAGTTTAGGGCCAGCCTGGGCTGTACAGTTACTTCCAGGTTAAACCAGCTTTGGCTATATGCCAAGACTGTCTCAAAATACAGAGTGGGGTTGCTGTTCATCTATGGCCCACGGCTGCTTTCCACCCTACAAGGACAGAGAGCACAGCTGTGACATAGTCATGGAGCCCACAGTCCCAAAAACAGGGGCCATTCACCAAACACCAGCTTTTTAGCGCTCATCACAGCTGAAGACTCTAAGTCCCCACCACGTGGCCCCTTCTTGCCTTCAGCGCCTCCAGAGAGAACGTCTCCTTTGCTGAGCCACCTTTATTAGATGACAGTGCATCAAACAGCCTGTCCACCTCAGCCTGTTCCTCGGGGAGGAACTTGGAGCATGTTTTCTGGCTCGGCAGACTCTTGGCATTCCCCATCTTGCCTGGTCTCTGGAGCTCTCTGCAGACCAGGAAGAGAGAAAAGTTACAGCATGAGAATCATCAAGATATTGAAAACCCATGGTAGCAAACAACCACTCACTGCAAAGGACAGCTAAAATACATTTGATGTAAACTCTGATCTGATGGGGTAGAAATTAACAGCTGACACACATGAAATGTCACAGCCCATGCTGACCCCTCATTCCTTCATTTAAAACCATACTACGTGGCTCTGGTATAGTGGCACAGCCCATTAACATTCAGGAGACTGATCACAGGCAGTGGTGGCCACGAGCTTGAAGCCAGAATGGATTACATAGCAATATTTTAGCACTTACCAATACCTCACTCCTCCTCAGGGCTAAATGACATGCCATTGTATGGACATGCCACATTTTGTTCACCAATCACTAACTGGCAGGCACCTGGGCTACTTCCACTGCGAGCTTATTACAGATAGCTCAATCCCACGCACTTGAGCCCTCTTTTCGGGGCTCTGTACTTCCCCCACAGGCTTCAAGCCTCAGACACAGGACAGTGGAACTCTCCATGTTCTAAGGAGCTGCCATCTTGTCCTCCAATCACATTCCCACCAGCCCAGCACAAGGTCCCACCTCCTCCACACCCTTGCCAACCTTTGTTCATTGCTGTCTTTGGGGTGGGGGGTGGCTAGGGCCCTGCTCTGGACAGGCTTCCATGCTGCCAAGTTTCCCCAGAAGATATGTCCCTCCACAGGGCTCATCAGGGTACTACTCACAAAGGCAGGCTGGGAAGGGGGCTCACCCAGCCCACCACACACACCCCATTCAATCTAACCACTTTAAAGAGACTCGGCAGCAAGTCCAGGCTGTGCTCCACAGCCAGAAGCACAAGGTTGGCCTGGCCTCACCTCCAAACCAGACAGCGCAGCTGAACCCCATCCCTCATGGGACACAGCCCATGCTGTCACACAGAACAGACCCCTGGGATCGAAACCCTAAGCCATCTGGGACTCAGTCAGGTTATCAGTCACCCCAGATGAATTTTAACCATCGACAAAACAGCGACTGACTTCCAGCGAGGGGGGGGTCTTCAGACGCAGTGTCATGGTTGTTTAGGGTGTTCAGGAGGGGGACAGTGAAGAACAGTGTGCTTCCAAACAGCTGGAAGGGTGGACTTCAAAAGTCAGTCACCCAGGCTCGGAAGTACAGGGAAGGAGACTCTGCTTCTACAGTTCGCTGGAGCCATCCAACCATCAGGAACCAAATGGGGACCACTGTGAAGTGTCCTAAGGTAGGGTTGGGACAATGACAACAGAAAATGCAAACACAGCCCCAGGCCTGGGGTCAGAACAGGGTGTTGGGAGGGCTCAGAATGGATTCCAAGCTGGCCTGAGTGGTGTGGGGAGGACTCTGAGGGAAGGGGAGGACTCTGAGGAAGGGGAGGACTCTGAGGGAAGGGGAGGACTCTGAGGAAGGGGAGGACTCTGAGGGAAGGGGAGGACTCTGAGGGAAGGGGAGGACTCTGAGGAAGGGGAGGATTCTGAGGGAAGGGGAGGACTCTGAGGGAAGGGGAGGACTCTGAGGGAAGAAGAGGACTCTGAGGGAAGAAGAGGACTCTGAGGGAAGAGGACTCTGAGGGAACTTCATTTCCGCCTGAGAAGCAAGAGGTGACAGAGGGCTAGAGCAGAATTAGGAAGGAGGAATTCTTAGTGGTCAAGGCTCAGGCCTTCTGATGCTCATCCCCCTCCTAGAAAATCTGAAGGAGTCAGGTGGTGGTGGCACACACCTTTAATCCCAGCACTTGGGAGGCAGGCAGATCTCTGTGAGTTAGAGACCAACCTGGTACAGAGTGAGTTTCAGGACAGTCTCCAAAGATACAGAGAAACATTGTCTCAAAAAACCAAAAGAAAAAAATTGAAGAAAGAAAGGAAGGAAGGAAAAAAGAAAGGAAGGAAGGAAAAAAAGAAGGAAGGAAGGAAGGAAGGAAGGAAGGAAGGAAGGAAGGAAGAAATCAAGAAAGAAAAGAAACTCTGAAGGAGCCTGGCCTGCTGGTGACAGCTGAAATCCAGGCACTTAGGAGGCTATGGTAGGGTAGTGAGTTCAAGGCCAACCTGAGAACATAAGGCCCTATCTCCCTCAATGGTTCAATCTAGAATCAAGAGGGCTTCATAAGGCCTGAGGGCTTCCACAGAGTTGTGGCTCACGCAAGCGGCAGACTTCAAGAAGCCCACTAAGGGAATGGTTTGTAGGCAGTAGCCTGCTGTCAGGCATGGAGGCTCAAGGCCCACTGGTAGCTGCTCCCACCCCAGCAAGCTCCTAAGAAATCATGGATGTCAGAATTACATTCTCAGGCGGCTTCCTTCCTCGTCAGCCCGCACTGTCCTCCATCTCTCATTTCTGACTTCGGCACTTGTGACATTTCCTGGGAAGCCCCTCCCACTCACGCTTCGTAGACCGTGCACCATCCTGCCCTCCCGACCACGAGCTTGGCGGCACTGAGTTCACGGACTCTAGTGAAATGCCACCAAGTGCCACAAGCTGATGCCATCACTCTGCTCAGAGGTCACATCCTCTGAAGACCTCCCTGGTAGTCCTCACCCAGGGGCAAGCCCTGCCCTTTCCTTGTCCTGCTTTGTCCCCCACAGGGACCCTGACACCTGACCCCACAGCCTTTCCCCGTGCCATGTCTGACTCCTGGCTCCCATCTCAAGGCTGCAGGGGGACTGTGATTCACCGCCACTATCCCATGCCTTAGCCTGAGGTGACAAGACACATATACTGATGGCTGAGTCTGTTCCCTTGCAGCCTCTCAGGACATGGTTTGCTCTCTCATAGCAAATCTTGGTTGTCAACTTGGTAAATTTGGAATCACCTGGGAGACAGCTCTGGGTAAGTCTGAGAAGGGTCTCTGTGGTTAGGTTGACTGACACACCCTAACTGGACAGCACCATGTCAAAGGCTGGGGGTCCTGGGATGAATAAAAAGGAGAAAGGAAGCTGGGCACCCGTATTCATCTCTCTCAGCTTCCTGACTGTGGGTGCTATGTGACCAGCTGCCTCATGCCCCTGCCTCTGTGATCTCCCCTCTGTGATGGACTGTATCCCCTCAAACTGCAAGCCAAATAAATCACCCTTCTCTCAAACTGTTTGGTCACAGTGACAGGAAAGGTCGATGGCACCCTCTCCTTCCACTTTGTGGGTTTCCCAGTGCTAATTCTTCACCAAATCCCAAGAAGCAGCCCCAAAGGGCACAAGCCCACCCTGACCCCCAAGAGCCCCATGGTCAGCACCTCTTGCCCCAGCACACACGGCCTGCCCCTGCTCAGTGACATCACTTACATAGCTATGGCCTGCCAACAGGAAGCCACAGCAGGGACCCAACTTACTGAGAAATTAATTGCTAAGCACTGGACCTTGAACAGAAAACAAGCTAGGGGCAGCAGGAAACAGGGTCAGATACCAGTGCAGAGCCGAACACAGCTCTGTGGGGAAGGGGGAAGGGGGGAGGGGGAGGGGGAGGGGGAAGGGGAAGGGGGAGGGCAGCCTGCAGGGGAAGGGCAGGTCTAGAGCCCACAGCTCAGGGAAGACAGCCTAGCCACTATAGCTGAAAAGCAGCCTGTCTCCTTTCACAGCTGCAGCAAGAATGGTTCTCAGGCTCCACGCTGTTCCTCCAAGCTACAAGCTCTGTAATGTGGCAGGAAATCTGTCAGCTCCCAGGAGGAAGGTTTTTGTTGTGTGCAAACAGCAATCAGAGGCAGGTTCTGTCCAGTGTCCAGGGCCCCCATGGGGACACCTCAGTACATGGGACAGCCTTCCCCTGCCAACTTATATCCACCCTTCGTAGGTAAAGACACCTCAGTTACTGTAAGGTCACTTGTAGCAGTGTGTGTGTCAGCTTTGTGAACCAGAAGGGACATTTGACGTGGATCAGAGCCATTTTTATCATCAGAAATGGTGGTAGGGGAGGGTGCTGTTCCCATCCACTGGGCAGAGGCCAGGGACACTGCTAAGCACCTTACAGGGCACAGAACCTCACCCACCACAAAGCTTCCAGCCATGGCTTGAGAACGCAGGGCAGGGATCAAACAGGAGGCGCCCTTGAAGGTCACCCATAGTCACAGCCCTGGCCATTCTCTACACAGCCCCAGAGCTCTGCAGTCACAACCTGAGCAAACCTGGCCTCACCGCACACTTGTGACTGCTTCCACACCTGGGTACAATCAAGGAGCAAGCCTTTGCCTGATGATACCTAAGTCTCCTAAACCCACCTGTGCACTTCCCTGAACAATCCAATCTCAGCAGCAGCCCATCCTCAATACCCACCATCCTCGAAAGCTAACCAGGTCCTTTCTCCTCCCCCAACCAGGTGATCCTGTCCCAGAGGCGGCCAGCCTCTCCTCAACTGTGAAATCCCATCACCAAGCCTCTACTCCACAGCCTTGAGTGGAGTGTGCCCTACCATACTTTAGTAAGTTCAGATGAATCATTTAACATTAGGGCATCAGATTGAATAAAGCCATCCAAGGGCACCTGGTCCTGCTTCCTGGAGGCAAAAAAAAAAAAAAAAAAAAAAAAGATGCGGGTGGGCCCACAATAATAAAAGGGGGCTCCTTGAATTTGTTTTCCTAAAGCACGAGATAGGTTTTCTGCAGCCCCAGACTCCTGGTGGCAGGCCCGGGTGTACCTCGGGGCTCTTCCCATAAGGCCTCCAAGGGATCGTGACCCTCTGTCCAGTTACTGAGGTCAATGTCCACCACCACATCTAAGTAGCATCATCAAGCCCAGATTTGAATCCACTGGCGCCTAGGCAGCTGGCTTCTCTCCTTCCAGCCCAACGGGGGGCCCCCTCAGGGGTGCAGGCCAGGGCACCTCCCTAGCCTCTCCCTGGCTGAGTTTTGAGCTCAGCTCTGAAGGAACTCCACTGGGTTTGTCTTGGAAAGTAAGGCAGGCCCACAGACTCCGGAGCACGCCCAGTTTCACCCTTCCCAGGCTCTTTCTGCTTCTCTGACAGCAGCTTTGACCGAGGGAAGGCTCCTTGGGGGCTTACTCAGGCCACCCGGCAGGCCTTCCTTCCTTGAGCTGCCGCTAGCCTCCCTCAATGTGCCCAATCTCCGGCTCACCGGCCTTGGCTCACAGGGACCGAGCTCCTTCCGGTGCGTCCAAGGGGCCAGGGTTGCCCGGGTCGCCCGGCCCATTCCCTAGCAACGGCGCTGACGGACGGTCGTGAGCACCAATTGGGGAAGGGAAATTCAGAGGCGGAGCCCTATAAAGAGCTCAACCAATGGGGTTGTAGTTTACAGGGAGTGGACGGAGCCTGGGAGCGGTGAATTTGAGTCTCGCTGGAGGTGCACCCGGGTATAGGGCTGGAGTATGGCGGCTGGTGTTCTAGGAAGTTGGTGGTTGGGGCTTGAGGGGGTGCTGGGAAGCTGCCGAGAGGCTGGGAACAGAGCATGGGGTTTGAGAGCAGGGAGCTGAGAGTGAGAAGGGGCCTGGAAAAAGAGGGGGGTCCTACCAGGGGAGCTGGGAGTACAGTAGAGGATCTGGAAGCTGGGAACAGGGTTCCTGAGGTGGGACTAGCCCGCAAGGACTACAGTGGAAATCTGACCCCCTCCCTTACCTCCTGCAGTCCATTCCGCCGGCCAGTGTAGCACTTGTCACACAGAAATAGATGCCAACCGGTCTCGTCCCCAGAAGAGTGGGATAGCTTCCTGTCAGCCCCACCTGGCCTTTTCTGGTGCTGTGGAAGACACAGCAGAAGCAGGGAAGCTTCAGAATTCTCAGCAGTGATGCCCCGACTAACAGGCAGCCTCTTCCAGAGAATCCACCGTCCGAGTGGCACAGGGAGCTCCTCCCAAGCCCACAGCAACAGAAGCTTTGCCGTTTGAAATCGTAGCTGGGAAAATGACACCAGATGCTGGAAAGTTAGGTCACTTGCTACTCTAACAGAGGACGCTGGTTCAGAACTCAAGTGTCAGCTCACTCCAGTTCCAAGGGATCCGACACCCTCTTCTGGCCTCCACAAGGCATCACACATGTGGTGTACCTCAAGCAAAATACCCACAACATAATTTTTTAAAATGACACCAGCCCAGGTGCGTGTGGTGGCACACACCTATAATTTCAACACTCCGGGAGGCCTAGACAGGGGATTGCTGCAAGTTTGCAGCCAGCTTGGTCTGCACAGTGAGTTCAAGGACAGCCTAGAAGACAGAGACTGGAAGAAAAAGGAGAGGCGATCTCAAAGGAGAAAAGAACATGGGAAGGGGGCTCCCCGTGATGGACTGAAGTAGCATGACCACCAGAAGCTGCCCTGCCCTGTGGCTTCTGTTCTCATCATTCTACAGCCAACTTAATTCCAGTCCTTGGGAACCAAGAGCCCAGTCCTGGACTTGCTTCAGATGTCTTAAATTGACTTGAGCCCACCCTCCAACAAGCTCCTGTGGAAACTGCCTGAGTCAGTTTCCTGATGGGCTGAGCAGCCAAGACAGTTCTTGGGTCCTTGGGGGCAGCGTAGGTCTTCAGTCTGTGGCACATGGCCACGAGTCAGGCCATATAGGAGACCACACAGTGCCTGCCCTCAGCACCTTCCTTCCTCATCCTGTCCCCACCTGACATGATTAACTAAAGGGAGAGGGTGGGGATGGAGGTGTGGCCATGGATGAAAGCTGAGGGGAAGAGGGGGAGGTAGACATGGAGAGGAGCTGGAGTCCAGAAGCTACTAGCAAGAAGCCAGATGGGTTATATAGATCCCAACTGGGTGTCTAGGCTTGAGGGTTCATCCAATCATGCTGCTTTCTGTGTCATGGGTCAACTGTCTTTCCAGGCCTTTTATAAGCAGAAGCCAGGGCCATATTCTGAGCCACAAACACACCTGACAGCAAGCTGAGGGCTCTTTACACTCTAACCTAGCTTGATGGCTTGGTAGTCGTTTCCAAGGAAGGGAGTGCTCTGTGGGTCCGGGTTTTAGGGCCTAATTGTTGTTACATCATGGGCCACAGGATACATGTGGAGGTCAGAGGACAACTTGTTCTCTCCTTCTACCATGTGGGTGCTGGGAACTGAACTCATGTCATCAGGCTTTGTGGCAAGCTCCTTAACCCACTGAACCATCGTGCTGGCCCTGTGGTGTTTACTGTTTGTTGTTATTCTGAGTGAGGTCTTTCCATGTAGTTCAGACTGGCCTCAAACTTCCAATCCTGTCTCCACCTCCCAAGCACTGGGATGACATAGGCATCTAGCCTGGGAGCCTCAAATGCCTTTAGAGGCGCTGTGAGGTCTGCCTATAGGCAGGAGCTTCTGAGAAAGACATCTAAGACCAGGTTGGCTCAGGGATTTCACTGTACTCTGAATCAGAGGGCCCGGGACATACATTCTTCTGCTGGGCAGAGTCATAGAAGGAGAATTCTGCACAGAAAATGCCTGATACACAGGACAAGGATGAACAGCTCAAAGTTCCAGAACCAGATATGAAAGCAGTGGGAAGGGGCCTCTCCCCATGCCCTCATTCCAGGCCACTGCTATCACACGGCCCACTGTTCTGCCCCCTGGCCTGCTGTCACCCTTGCTCCGTGCCTGCCCAGTGGCCAGAGCCATCATCAAGGAGGATGTTATCACATCACCCCTCCCTGAAAGGCCATCAGGGCTTCCTGCTGTGGTTCACAAGACTTTCCTTTCAAATCTACCTGTCACCAAATTTCTAATTTCATCAGGGCTGTTCCCCTCCTTCCTTCATGACCACCAACTTCAACTACTGCCAGTGCCTTGAACTCCCAGCCTTTCCTCCCCAGCCTCCTCCTGAACACTTCCCACTGCCATAATCAGAGCTTCATGCCTGCAGGCCAGCACTCATTCTGTGACCCCTGAGCTGCCTCAGCATCCCCGATTCCCCTGCCACTGTTTGACTTAGCTGGACCTACCTGTTCCCCACAATCCATAAAGACACCTTTCAGCCACTGTCACCTCAGCACATACCCAGGTGCCAGGCACCTAGCCACTGGGATTGACCCCTTGTTCACAGCAGCAGGCCCAGGTGGGGATCTGGGCAGGAGAGCCTGCTATACAGATGGGACCTTTGCAAGGCAGCCGGAGCCAAACAATAAGACTCATAGGCTTCCACAGGTGATGGGGAGCCACTAGCCAGGGGAATTCCCATTGCAATCTGGGATCATAAAGCCATGGGGAGGGTGTCAAAGGGGACCATGAGGCCAGAGGGAGACATGGGCCAGGCTTAGACAGAGTGAAGCCAGCATGCCCCCAAATATGGTCCTGCCCCCTAGCCCCTCTGTATATGCCACCGCCCATAGCCAAAGGGATTCTGGATGGGATTGAGTCCACCCACAGATGAAGAGAACATCTTGGATGGCTCAGGTGGCCCCAGCTCATAATTGTATAAGCATAGTGGTTACACCTGCAGCCACAACTCTCAGGAGGTGAAGGCAGGAAGCTTAAGGTCAGCCTTATCTATCTCAGCCATTCAAGGTCAGTGTGGGATGTGACACCTTGAATTCACACACACACACACACACACACACACACACACACACAAGCTGCAGTGGTGGCATACACCTTTAATCCCAGCACTCAAAGAAGGCAGAGGCAGACAAAGCTCTTTTGAGTTCCAGGCCCCCCTGGTCCTCAGATGGAGGTCCAGGATAGCCAGGGTTACACAGAGAAACCCTATCTCAAAAAACAAAAACAAACAACAGAAACCAGTGATTTGAAATAAAACAGCAAACACTAAAACCTAAACTGGGGGTGCAGGGGAAGAGGGAGGAGGCCCTGCACCTGCCCCACTGTAGACCTTAATGAATTTAAATCACAAGTGAACCTGGGACCCGGCTGCCTATGATTTGACCAAAGACTACAGGAAAAGCCTGTTGGTGGGGGGTGTTCTTTGAAGAGGAGGCAGTCAATCCCTTGCCATCTGCAAGCAGGACTGGTTTGGGGAAATGAAGCCATCCCCCAAAGGCTGCCTAGGGTCAGTTACAGTGAGATGCATCAACTCTGTATCTAACACAAAGCCAAAGTGAAGATAGAGCCTCCTATGCTTCCAAGCCTCCCAGCTTGTTCTGCAATGTTTTCCTCCCTAGCTTAGGAACCGCCTCAGGGCAGGAGACAGGCACCCTCCACTTTCTGCACCACAGACCTTTGGGAGAGTTCTTCCTGGGTACAGCAAGGCCATGGAGCCTTATGCCCACAAGGTGGCACTCGTGACTGCTGCAAAAATAAATTGCAACAACTGTCTAAAAACTGCAAAATTACCTTGGCTTTACAGGACTTGAAGACTCATACCTGTAATCCCAGAGCTCAGAAGTTGACACAAGAAGATGGGGGGTTCAAGAAGATGCCAGTCTCAGGTACATGACCCCTATCTCAAATCATCAAAATAATAAGTTTTTGTTTGTTTGTTTGTTTGTTTTGTTTTTTTAATGGAGAAGGTTGGGGGCAGGAGCAATGACTCAGTGGTTAAGAGCGCTAACTGCTCTTCCAGGGGACCCAGGTTTAATTCCCACAGTCCACATGGCAGCTCACAACCATCTGTGACTCTGGTGACAGGGGACCCAACACCTTCTTGCCTCTGAAGGCATTCCATGTACATGCTACATAGACATAAATTCAGTACAAAGTAATAAAATTAAATTTAAAAATAAAGAATGCAAAGGGGCTTGGAGAGATGCCTCGGCAGTTGAGAGAACGGGATGTTTCTGCAGAGGACACAGATGTGGCTTCTAGTTCCCACATGACAACTCACAAGCCTGTAATTCCCGTCCTAGGAGAGCTGATGCCCTCTTCTGGTCCCCATGGGGACACATGCACATGGCACAAAAACATACATACAGGCAAAACACGATAAAAACAAATCTTCTTGTGTTACTTTGTTTTTGTTTTTGTTTTTTGTTTTTTGTTTTTTGTTTTTGAGACAGGGTTTCTATGGTGGTTTGAAAGAGATGGCCCTGCATAGGTTCATATACTTGAATGCTTAGTCAGCAAGATTAGAAGGACTAGGAGGTGTGGCCTTGTTGGAGGAAGTGTGTCACTGGGGGTACACTCCAGTGACCCCTGCTGTGCCTGCCACCATACTCCCCTCCATGATGGTGATGAACTAAACATCTGAAACTATAAGCCAGACCCCAGTTACATGCTTTCTCTTACAAGGGTTGTCTTGGTCATAATTTCTGTCCTAGTTAGGTTTACTATTGCTGTGAGTAAACAACATGACAAAAGCAACATAGGGAGGAAAGGGTTTATTAGGCTTACACTTCTACATCATAGTCCATCACTGAAGGAAGCTAGGACAGGAACTCAAGCAGGGCAGGAACCTGGAGGCAGGAGCTGATATAGAAGCCATGGAGGGGTGCTGCTTACTGGCTTGCTCCTCATGGCTTGCTCAGCCTGCTTTCTTATAGATCCCAGGACCACTAGCACAAGAGTGACCCCACCAGCAAAAAAATGGACCTTCCCCCATCAATTACTAGCTAAGAAAATGCCCTAAGGCTTGGCTGAACTTATAAACATTTTCTCAACTGAAGCTCCCTCCTCTCTAATGACTCTAGCATGTGTTAAGTTGACATAAAACTAGCCATTATAGTGTGTCTTCACCACAATAGACTAATGACTAAGACCGTCACTCTATATGTACCTCTGACTGTCCTGGAACTCACTATGTAGCTCAGGCTGGCCTCAAACTCAGAAGTCTGCCTCTGCTTCCTGAGTACTGGGAATAGAAGTGTGCACCACTAAAATAATTTTTTAAAAAAGAAAACAATAGTCCTAACTTGCAAGGAGGTTTCAGATGCATCAGAGTGCTGCTGTGTAAGCCACATCTCCTCTCATCTGCCATCACCACTGGGTACTTCTCCAGGATATTTTCACCATTCAGAGCATTGACACATTATGAATAACCAACATTCTAGCCAGACTGGGTGGCTCAGGCTTGTCACTCCAGTTATTCCACAGCTGAGGCAGGGGGAATCCAAGATCAAGCTACAGAATGAGAAAGGCTTGGGGAGAGGGAGGGAGAGGCAAAGAGGGACACAGTTATTAGAGAAAGGGAGGTGGAGAGGGAAGGAGAGAGGGAGGATGGGGAAGGAGAGATCGCTTGAGTGAGAGTACCACCTCAGTTAGAGAAGTACTTGCCACACAAGAACCAGGGTGTTTTATTCCCAGCTCCCACATAAAAAGCCAAGTGCAGAACATGCATCTGAGATCCCAGCACTGGGGAGGCCGGGGCAGAGACAGGAGGATCCCCGGAGCTCTCTGGTCAGCTTGTTAGCCAAATTAATGTACTCTCCTGATTCAAAAAGCAAGGTGGAGAGTGAATGAGGAAGATACACCAAGGTATCAATACACAGATGCATACCAAAAAAAAAGTCTGGTGTATAAAACAACTCATGGCTCTCACCTCCTCCCACACCACAAGTGACACCAGTAAAACCTACCCCAGACTCCTTAACAGTACTGGGGGAAACTCCAGCAAGGGATGCTGCTCAGATAGGAAGCAAGAATCTGGTGAGGAGGCAGGCTCGTTCCATCCCCTAAGCTGGCTAAAGCCAAGTCCCTGAGAGCAGCACTCTCTCCTGCCCCATCCTGTACCTGGAGGAATTTGCCCACAGCAGGTGCTTAAAAAGTGTCCATCGGGCAGGGATTACACTCAGTTGGTAGAGTGCTTGGCTAGCATACATGAAGCCCTGGGGTCCATCCCCAGCACTACACAAGCTGACTGAACATGGTGCAGGTCCAGCAATCCCAGCACGTGGAGGTGGAGGCAGGAGGATTAGAAATTCAAGGTTCATCCTCAGCTACATAGACAGTGTGAAGTTAGCCTGAGCTACCTGAGACCCTGATTCAAACAAAGTGGCTGTGGAATGACTTTGGCTGTGACTCCTCCATCCCCAGCAGCTCAGTTCCACCACACAAACAGGAGCCTGGCTCTCACCTGGTTCAGCTCCTGCCCACCCCTGCCTGCCATCTATCAGGGTCTGTCCACACCCCTCCTCCAGCACTTTCATTCCTTCCTAGAACAAGCTTCCTCCTTTCTCTCCCCCCTCCTTCCCCTGGGCTTCTGCTCACATGCCTCCTCAGAACATTCACACCCCCTCCAAATCTCACGGCCCCAGTCCTGAGATGAAGAAACAGGACAGCAGACATCTGTGCTGACAACCCAAGGCATGGCCAGACCCCACAGGGGGCTGGGCGAGCGCTCTGGAGGACACTCTGCTCTCCATGCCATTGCTGTCCCCCAGGCTCTCCAGCCCTCTTGTTCTGTCTCTGTACAGTCACCATGCAGAGCTAGTGCCTCCCCAGTCATCCAGCAAAGGCTGGCTTTTCGGTGTCACTCTGAGTTCAGCCCACACATCTCATAGTGTGCAGCTCTGTGCTTGTTTTGTGAAGTCCAGGTCTCTTGTCTTCCTCCAAAGCCATAAAAGGTGACAAAGTCTCCCAGCAGCTGAAGTTCCCTCTGCATGGCTCAGCTGGGAGCTTGTGGCTTTGCTAAAAGAGGCCCATGGCTGCCTGCTCACCTGTGTCACTGAGAGGAGAGATTGCCTTATAGGGCCAAGAGCAGCCACCCACCAGCGACCAAGTGCAGACCTGGGAGGGTGGAGGAAGTGTCAGTTTCACAAGAGGCTTGCAAGGCCTCTGTGCTGGTGGCTACCCAACTCTCTACAGAAGGGCCAGGGTGCCTAGGGCGACCAAGAAGCAGGTGTTAAAGTCAAACAAGGTCGTCCAACTTCTGGCCCAGTGGTTAAAATGAACCACATCCAGGCTAGACCAGGAACAAAGTATCTCATTTATCCCTCAAAAGAGCTCTGTAGGGTGGGTAGGGGTGGGTAGAAGTCTCATCATTCCCACTCAGGAGAGAAGTCCGTGTCCAGAGATCGGGAGCTGGTCCAACAAGCAAGCAGCAAGTGGGGGACACAGCACAGAAACTCTGACTCCAAGGCAGCCACTCTAGAGAGACACCCCAGCAGTCGCAGGCTGAACTTGCCTATGGCGAAGGAAGCATGGCAGGTCTGAACGGAGCTGTTAAGTGTGAAGGTAAAACATGCCAGAGTTGGTAATGTTAAACCAGGTAAAATATGGGGCCAGTGGGAGGGTTTGGTGAGTAAAGGGGCTTGCCACCAACTCTAATGACCTCTGTTCAATCTCCTGGACCCACATAGTAGGAGTATAGTAACTCCTGCAAATTGTCCTCTGACCTACACACACACACACACACACACACACACACACACACACACACACACACACAAACAGAAGTGTGGGGAGGGGAGAGAGAAGTTAAATGGTTTTGGATTTTAAAATCACATTGCTATAAGTGTCTTTATACGTGGGAAGTTTTGAAGATAATCTTGCATGGTCTTACATGCCCCTCATGAAGTTTCCCCCACGGGGACCTTTACATCAGACACACACTATCCAAACCAAGACAGACAATGAGTGTGATGTATGGATCTAGTGCAGTAATTGTGCTGGGAGTACAGATGGGGCAGCCTTGGCTAAAATAGACAAAAAACCATCCTCTCGCCTCAGAAGCCTGCTTGCCCATCCCCCGAGTGGAGTCCACTGGGACAGTTGAGAGATGATCACCTTGCAGAAGATGTATCACACAAATTAACTAGACAAGGTAGGAAACACTAGGGAACTCAGAGTCCCACGTGAAATGTGTGTGTTCTTTCTCTTTACAGTTCAGGTGCTGGCAGGATTCCTGGGCGGGAACAGGGGAGACAGCTCTGTTGGTAGACCTCTTACCATGGAAGCAAGAAGACTTGATTCGGATCCCCAGACTATGTTTTAAAGAAAAAATAGCTGGGCCTGGTGGTGTGGGCTCAGAATTCCAGGACTAGAGGGTGGAGCAGAAGCAGGCTAGCACATGCCAACAAAGTGGACAATGCCTAAGGAATGACACCATGGATGTTCTCTGGCCTCCGCATGCATGTGTACACATGCACGCACACTGGAACACTCAAGAATGCATATAATCTCAGACCTCAGGTGCTACCAGCTTCCCTAAAGGAGTTATGGGGTGGGGACCGAGCCTGTAAAGTCATTGCATGACGGGCCGTGCAGCTGCACAGCTGTTGAGCACCCACTGTGTGCCAGAAAGCATAAAGCACACAAGTGGAGGAGCAGACACCCCATAACACGGTGGGAAAAGTGAGCAAGGGGCCAAGTGCACAGCAAGAGCTGAGGCAGGGGTGTTACTCAGCAGAACTGTCCCCACTGTCCCTCAGGCAGCCACTGGGCCCAGGACTGAGAGGCCAAATGAAGGAGGTGACTGTGGCAGACACATAGACACATCGGTCACAGCCCCGGAGAGAAGTGCAGGGAGGAATCAGCCCTGCACACACATTAGGCTTCAGAACGGGGTGCGAGCGGGGAGTACACCATGATGACTCAGGCCACCCTGTTTGTGGATCTTCCCTACAGTGGCCCTAGGACACGAACACCCACGTCTATCCTAAAAGCTCAGCTATGCTCTTCTGGCAAACTGCCCTGGCTGAGGCCAGCCACCCTGAGAGAGGCTGGTGTGATGGGACAGAGGAGCGCTCAGGCAGCCTGCGTACTTCAGACAATTGAGATATTCCAGACTGCTACCAGGGAGCCTCGTGGCCCTACTTTTTCTGCTAATGGAGAATGTGGAGGGGATTGGGAAGTGAATCCCCTGCTGGGCCTCTTGCCATGTAGAGAAGGGCAGAGAGTCAGCAGAGGAGGGGTGCCCACCAGCAGGGTGACATAGCTTCCTGACGCTTCAGAGAAAGAAAGGCACCTCTGCCTCTCGCCTCATCCCCAAGAAAGGCCCTGTGTGGCATCAGAGCATCCTTGAAGTCCCCCAGATTGTGAAAGTGATGGGCTGTCCTCACGCTGGGGTGTGAAGAAAAGCCCACATCCTCACATACACCTCACCTACACACGTACACACACACACACACACACACACACACACACACACACACACACCGTCCTCTCCCCCCCACACACACACATACAACCCTCTCTGTCTCACACACCCACACACACACACACACACACACACACACACCATCCTCTCCCCCCCCCACACACACACAACCCTCTCTGTCACACACACGCACACACACCATCCTCCCCCCCCACACACACACCACAACCCTCTCTGTCACACACACCACCACCACCCCCTCTCTCTGACCCACATACCACTCCCTCTCTCCCCCACCCCTCACCCCCCACCACATACACAAGTACCAGGCATTTTCTCCCTAACACATAAGCATAGTAAATTATCAAAAAGTGTAAGAAAAGATTTGAAAAAGAAAAACCCAGCCAGGCCTTGGAGCTGTCAGCCCAGCTGCTCAGGAGTCTGCGACTGAAGGACTGAAAGAAAGTTGAAGGCATACTTGGGCAACTCAGGGAGAGAGACTGCCTCAAAATAAACAGGAAAAAAAGAGCTGACATGTATGTAGCATGTAGCTCCGTGGGAGAAACTTGGTACGTGGAAGACGGGGTGCACGAAAGAAAGAGAGAAGTGTTGGAGGGAGGGGGAGGAAGAGGGAGGAAGGAAGAGAAAGGAAGAAACAATCTCATCTCCACCCAGGGCTCCCACAGCAACTGCCACTAGGTCCTGTGGGGGTTCCCACACTTGTGTGAACAAACATTCAATGCACCTGTCCCCTTACACACTGGACACCACCCACAATGTCACACCCACTCTCGCCCTCCACGTAAGCACGTATTTGGGGCTCACTCAGACCTGCATGCACTTTCACAGCATGTGAAATGAGCAAGGGCATAGTCCCATACCCAGCCAGTCCCTTCCGGCTGGGCACTGCAGTCACTCTGCCCGTCACTCTACAGACTGGCTTATAGCTAACGCTCGCACAGGCCCTCTATACAGAGCATCTAATGTTGGGGCATCTAGACCTGCAGGCTTCATGGGGCAATGCAGGAAGCTGCTCCCATATTTTTGCAGATAAGAACATTTTTTTAAAAAGGTAAAACAATTTGTCATTGTTCAACTCATTTTTTTTTTAAAAAAAAAAAAAAATTATTCTAGGCTGATTGTAGTGGGCCACACATTTAATCCCAGCATGCAGAGGCAGGCTGACTTCTGTGAGTCTGACACAAACCTGGTCTACATAACAAGGTCAAGACCAGCCAGGACTACATAGACCCTGTCTCAAAATTTAAAAAAAAAAATTATCTTAACATTTGAATCTTAGAAGAGACTAGAATCTTTTAAAACAACCAAGCCTTAGACTGGCAAGATGGCCCAGTGGGAAAGGCATTTGCCATGCAAGCCTGGTGACCTGAATTGATCTCTGGGACCCACTTAAAGGTGGAAGGAGAAAAGTCACTCCACAGAATTATCCTCTGACCTCCACATGCAGATGATGATAATAATAATAATAATAATAATAATAATAATAATAATAATAAATGTACAAAAACAAATACCCAGACACCTTGTATGTGGATTTCTAGCTTCCTGGATTGAGAGGCAAAGTTTCTGTTGCATCAGGGTACCCAGCCCCTGTGTTAGAGTGCCCAGTACCAACAATTCAATGTGTCCCTTTGTAGATGAATCATAGATGCAGATGGCTTCTCTGCAGACAGGGGGCCATTTCTGGGAGGAGGGAGACAGAGTGCACACCCACCTTGTGGCCAGATCAGGTGTCCCCATCTTGGTAAGAGGAGCCCCCCCCAGCTCCTTCCTGTCCGTTTCCAGTCACCCTGCCCTGGTGTCCAGGCTCTCCTAATTTAGAGTGAGTGCTTCCCTGTCATCAGGTGGGTCCACAGAAATGTGTGGAAGGAGTCATTCCAAACAACTGCCTAATGAAACCAGCAGGGTGACAGGCAGCTGCTTTGTTTTCACAGAAACCCAAGCCAGGTGCTCACTGCACGGAGGCTGGATCAGCCCTGTGGTCTAGCAAAGGCCCATCTCTCTATAGCTGGCTGGCACACACACCCCGCTGTCCAGAGTAAAACGGCTGGAAGCAGGACAGGCTGTCCATGCTGTGGACCTCTGCCTGCATCCCTGGAGGCTGCCTGGTTCTCCATCTCTCATGAATATTTAGAGGTAGAGTCTTATTCCCAAACCTTTGCTCTCCAATGCCAGGTCCAAGGGCACCAGCCTGGCATCATTGGGCAGGCTTTGTCTGCATTGTAAGTAAGCAGGCCATACACATGCACATGGAGGTGAACACAGACTGTACAGAGCCCTCAGGCAGAACCAGGGCCACTCTGACATAGTGAGTCCAGGCTCTCCCTTTTAGCAGGCCCATGGGTACCAGGAAACCCCACCCACCCCAGCTGCCTCCCTCTTCTCTGAGGACCCATGGCAGGTGCTGTCCTCCTGTGTTGGACCTTGATTGTTCTGAAACCAGTTTTGCAGCAGCTCCCTGCAACACAGAAAGCAGGCACCCTGACAAGGAGACCAGACACCCCAGCACAGAGACTGGGTGCGCTGATACAATGGAAATTTCATCCCTTCAGTACAGAATCTAGAAGTCCACATTCCTGGCATCTGGGTGAGGGCTAAGAGACTGCCCTCTGTGATCACAGATACTTATGCCACCCTCTATTTTCCATGCTCCTTCTGAGTCTTTATGAGACCATGAGTGAGGCTGGGTTGGGCCAGGTGTGGGGCCAGTGGCCTGTTAGATCCTGCCTTTGGGTCCAGTACAGTATGTGTCCCTGCACACCTTGGCTGTAGCGATCTCTGCAGCTTCTAAGGCTTGAGCAGCAAGGCCCCAGACACTCAAACTCTATGGGTCCTCATTACTTTACCAGACCCGTGCTTCTCAACCTGCGGGTTGTGACCTCCTTCGTCAAATGCCCTTTCACAGAAGTTACATACCAGATATTGACATTACAATTCACAATAGTAACAAAATTACAGTTACCAAGTAGCAATGAAATAATTTTATGACGGGGGTGGGGGGTGGGGTCACCACAACATGAGAAACTGTATTCAAGGGTCACAGCCTTAGGAAGGTTGAGAACCACTGTCCTTTGGTGTCAGTGGGAGACTTTTCAAAGGGCTCAGTCTCTGAATAGCCTTCAAAGTGGGGTCACTGACTTTGGAGCCTGGGATGGTACTGAAAAACCAGCAGCCAAGGCTGCAACCCAGGCAGAGGTGACACGAGACATGGCATCCTATGAACAAGCAAGACAAAGGGCGGGCAATGGTCACCAGTTTGAAAATGTAGGGAACCCTGGCTCCTCTGGGGTCCTTGCTGCCCCCTCCCAGGCCCTTCTTCACCTTCAACCTTCGATCCCCTTGAGGCTGCTATGTATACACACTCCATGGTGGTGGCCACAGGTTGCTCAGACCTCCCCTATATGGAATGCCTCTACTATCATCATCAGACCCACTCACCTTGCCCACAAGAGACCCTGAGATCTGATTGGAGCTATCGGATATGTGGGGAGTCTGTTGATGCTCCCTCATGGAGGGAGGGGCTGGGCAAGGTCATGAGACCCTCACCTGAGATTCCAGGCACTCACGCCTGTGCCCTTCTCCCAGCTGTGACTCTGTCCCAGCTGCCAGTGATCTTGGGAGATGCTAGCGTCTATGAACGAACGGTGGGAAGTAAACAGAAGGTGGTTGTAATCATACATACTTTGTGGGCTTTCTGTTGATGCAGCTGTGTTATAAATAATCCTCACCCACATTTCTGAAACTGACCCTAGTAAATACTCACTGGTTCACAGAGCTTGACTTGAGTAGAATTTCATTGGTCTACCTACAGTACCTACCATGGGGGAAACAGGTATCTGCTCATATCTCCTCAGGAACCTTAACCCAACATCCCCCTAAGATAACCTGCAGGTGTCCTTCCTCACAAGCAGTGACAGCAGGACCAGGGGCTCCTGGAACCAACCATATGACCCCAGGGAGGCCCTCCCATGGGTCATCTTTGTCCTGGGATTAACCAATGACCCGCTGGATCTATCCCCATTCTGATGTCTTAGGTGACACACCCGCCCTGTGAGCTAATGCCTTTGACAATTGATGCCTATTCCTACCTCCCCTCCTCCCAATCCACCCAGGTGTTACATCCAACATCAACTCCAACTAGGAATTTGAATCCACATCTCAAAGAACAGGGATGGCACAGAAGGCAGTGTGGCCTCCACAGAACTCACTGTGTCTCCACATAGGCAAATGGGACTCAAGGAACACAAACATGACTATATATTCTATACTCAAACCGGCCAAAGGCCCACCCCAACAAGCAATGACTGACCCCGTCTCCATCACCTTTTTCTCTTCCTCAATATGCCCTGTCTCCTGGACCTTTGGGGATTTGTTTGTTTGTTTTGTTTTGCTTTTTCAAAACAGGGTTTCTCTGTATTGTAGTTCTGGCTGTCCTGGAACTCACTTTGTAGACCAGGCTGGCCTCTAAATCAGAGATCCACCTGCCCTTCCTCCCGAGTGCTGGGATTCAAGACCCAGCTGCCACCACCACCTGGCTGGGATTCTGTTTGTTTGTTTCTCTATGTTGAGACAGGCTCTCCCTACAGCCCAGGCTGACCCTGAAGTTGCCATATTTCTCTGGTGAGCCTCCTGAGTGCAGAGATTATGGGCATGTGCCTTTTCAGAGCTCCCTCTGCTTTGAACACAGCCACTACCACCTGAGGACATCCCGTCCAGTTGTCCATCTGTCAGTCTGACTTAAAGGACACAGGTAGACTCACATGTGAGTTAATGTCTTTGTCCCTGTCAAGAAGATGGTACTTTTCTTCATAATTCATATTTGGTGACAGTAGCTGTGTAGCCCTGTGCTATATGTCAAAGGAAAGTCCAGGACTGTCACTGGCCCAGCTCGAGTATCTAAGCAAGGAGCTTAGGGGCCCTCTTGTGCTCTCAGGTCTGGCCTGAAGAGCTCCCCACTAAGGTCAACCCTAGACTGAGGTCCGCAATTGGTCTGGCTGACCCTTCCCAAGCCAGCTTGAGAATCAGAGGAAGTTATGCCTCAGCCCTCAGTCTTGAATGCAGAAAAGGGCCTCAGCCTTTCCCTCACCTCCCTGCAGCCCCACTGGCTGCTCTTCTGCCCTCAGCTGAGCCAAGCACACAGTCAGAATCTATAAATCCCACCAGGAAGCACAGAGCCACCGGAGGCTGCCTCTGCACCAGTGCCCAGGGGACTCTTCATTCTGCCCCAGAAAGTCATGTGGTGCCTCAGACAAGTGGGTGTGGGCATCAGCCCTGGCACAAACAAAAAGCTGGCTACTGTCACGACTCATTGCCTCTCTGCTGACAGGAAGGATTCTGAGGTGCTGGTCATGCACTCACTACCAGTCCCCCTCAGAGAGGCCAGCCCAAGCCCTTCCCAACCCAAGAGGGGAGTGACATTCAGAGAGACTATGAGGTCCTTGGCTCCTGGGCCTTCCAGAAGGTGGCAGGTGACTCAACTGAGAGAACAGTCACTTCCCCTGCATCCCCTTTGCTTGTAAGAATCTAGGTTAATCCGTTACAAAGACTCAGCTAGTTATGTTTGCACCAGGATTTCCCCAGCAACCTTGAATGACGCCTCATTTCATGATGTGAAAAAAATCAACCTCACTAAGTTCCAGTAACTTGAGCACAGCACACAGCTCTATGGTTGAATCCTTAAGCACAGGCACGGGATGACCGGCAAGGCAAGGTTGCAGCTAGAGCCTCCTGGCCCTGACAGGGACCAGGCTACTCAGCAGGCTGATCCATGACACGGTGAAAGGCTTTCCCAACAAGAGTCTGCCCTTTGGCAACTACAGACTTAATATATTTTAAATATAACAATACCATCTGGGGATGTAGCTCCATTGATGAGAGTGCTTGCCTGGCACCCTGGGTTCAATCCAAATAAACTGGGGAGGGCAGTGTACGCCTATAATCCCAGAATCCAACACGTCAGTGGTTCTCAACCTTCCTAAGGCTGTGACCCTTTGATACAGTTCCTCATGCTGTGATGACCCCAACCGTAAAACTATTTCCATTGCTACTTCATAAATGTAATTTTGCTACTGTTATGAATTGCAATGTAAATATCTGTGTTTTCCAATGGTCTTAGGACACTGCTCCCCAAAAGGGGTTTCATCCCACAGGCTAAGAACTATGGCAATAGGTGGAGGCAGAAGGATCAGACATTTAAGACGAACTTGGATAATGTGAAGAAACTTTGTCCCAAATGAAAAATGTGAGAGCTGGCAAGTCACTTCAGCTGGTAGAGAAATTGCCTCTCCCTTCCCCCCTCTCTCTTTCTCCTAGTTTTCACTCCTTCTCTCTGCCCCCTCTCCTCTCTCTCCTCTGTCTCCCATCCTCTTCTGTTTCTGTCTCCCCACCCTCAGGCCTTGAGCTTTCATGTCTATAGCCCTGTCTTTCTTTCTCTTAGAGACAGGCCCCAAGACTTCCTCTGTATCCCTGATATTCCAAACCTCAGCCCCATCTCAGTATCACACAACCGAGAATGTGATTGGTCCAGCTTGGGTCAATATTCAGCCTGGCTGGTTGGTTCTGGCCAACAGTTATCCACTGCACAAGTGTGGCTCCTATGTGGCAGCAGGCAGAGGTCAGCTGTTGCCTGGGAAGCCTGTTCACAGCCCCAGGCAACTGCTCCCCACTCCAGTCTCACCCAGCTCCCCTGCCCCCCAGCTGTCCTCCCATGCTAAGCTCTTTGAGTAGCTTTGATTGACAGATTGACCTTTGGCCTCTTGCCACCAGCTGGCAAGACTACTCTGCTGTGGGCTTATGGAAGCCTTGTCCCTTCTGGTCACTTCCTCTCTCTTCCTGCTAGAAAACAAACCGGAGCAAAGAAGCTCAAGTTCCTGAATGAGGATGCCAGGAGGGGGAGGCAGCCTGATGTGCACACAATGGGCTGTGAGCTTTGTTCACATAGGCTGCCCTCACAATGCACAAATCCTGCAAGCATCTGGGAGCTCTGAGGGACAGAGGCCCCTCCCAAAGCAGCTCCTCATCTCCTTTGCATCCTTCTGCTCCAGGTGATGTTGAGGAAAAAATAAAAAGAATAAGAACTTGTCTTCCCCGTGAGGAACAAAGGCCCTGTGTCCGCAGTGCCCCGCTGATCTTCTCCTGCTTTATGAATGGTGACCTTGTGATCATTTCATGAGCTCCAGCTCTGAACTGCCTGCTCCTCAGTGGCAGGGGACAAGGCTGCTGTCTTCTGCCCCTGCCAGGTCTCTCCAGCCCTGCACATCAGACCAATGGGACTGTCAGGATTCAAACTAGGCAGGCCCCTTGCTGATGTCACTGGGCTGCAAGGCAAGTACAAAAGGACTGTGCTCTATGCTCTATTGTCCCCATGGTAAGTTTCTAGGAATGGCACTTAGGAAGCAATTGCAGGCTAGAGGCATCCCTAAAACTGAGGGACCTGTCTGTGATCCAAGCACTTGAGAGACAGACTCAGGAGGATCAGAAGTTCGTGGTCTTCCATGGTTACGACGTTTGAGGCTGGACTGGCCTCCATTAGACCCCACCATGAAAGAAAGAAAGAAAGAAAGAAAGAAAGAAAGAAAGAAAGAAAGAAAGAAAGAAAGAAAGAAAGAAAGAAGGAAAGAAAGGCAGAAAGAAAGGAAGGAAGGAAGGAAGGAAGGAAGAAAGAAAGAGGAAGAAAAAGGAAGGAAAGAACAAAAGGGCCCAAAATCCTAAACTCAGGCTCTTCTTCTAAACATAGGACCCAGAGACTGCCGTAGAGATGACTGCCCAGTGGCTGGTGTTGACCATAGTTGTACCAATCTGTCCTCACTATGATTCTTCAGCTAGGAAGTCAATCAGCATGTCCAGCCTATCCTAAACCCATCACTGACATCCCCCAGCCTCCTAACAGAGACATACACATGTTCTAGAGCATTCTTAGCAGCTCTAGTATAATCAACACCCTCTGGAAATCATTTATGCCTATCCACAGTAGAGTAATCCAAAGGTGAGGTTGATTGACATGGCACAGGAGAAAACATACTATGATGTATGTATGTATGTATATATAGTACATATATGTGTATATATATACATACACAGTGTGTATATATACTATGAGTGTACATATACATATATAGTGTGTATACATATGATATATATGTACATATATGTGTGTGTATATATGTGTATATATATACACACACACTACTCACCGAACTCTCTTGAAGACAGGGAGACTGACAGGTCAGGTACAAGTAAGGATGTAGCATGTGGGTCCCCAAGCAGATACAGCTGGGACTCAGAGGCTGCAAGGTGACAGTAGAGCACTAATGCTCTGCTCTTGGTTTTGATGGACAACTGTGAATGTGAGGATTCAGAGTCAATGTCAGACCAGTACATCTCTGTCGTAGTTTTTAAATTATTTTATTTATTTACTTATTTTGTGTAGTGGGAGCACACACCTCTATACAGATGTCAGAGGATAACTTCTGGGAGTCAGTTCTTTTGTGCAGTCCTGAGGATCAAACTCAGGCTGACAGTCTTGGTGACAAGTGCCTTTACTCTCTGAGGCCTCTTTCCAGCTCTCTTCTCTGTCATATTGGATCTCATAAAAAGTCATGAGGCCGGTGAAATATCTCCATGCATAAAGGTGCTTGCTGCCAAACATAGTAAACCTGAGTTTGGTCACCAAAACTTAGGACCCACATAGTGGAAGGAGAGAACAGACTCCTATGTGTGCACACACAGGATAGATAGATAGATAGATAGATAGATAGATAGATAGATAGATAGATAGGCTGGAGAAATGGCTCGCTGATTTAAAACATGGTTGCTCTTACATAGGAGCAGGGTTGGATTCCCTGCATACTCACAACCATCCATAACTCTAGTTTCTAGAGTTTCAATGTCCTCTTCTGACTTCTATGGGCACCAGACACACACGTTGCATGCACACGGGTGAAACACTCATACAAAGGTTAAATAAGTGCAGAAACGAAAAAACCTCGTGTCTTCCCTAAGAATTTACTATGGGAAAGATGAGGGGAGGCACTTGCTAAAGTGATACTCATACCCCTCCCTAAAGTGCCATGTCTCCTGAACCTACGGCTATTCCCCAACAGACTAATCCTGCAATGCCCCTATGGCTACAGACAGCAGCTCTTATGCAGCCTAAGGATTAGATCAAGAAGCCATTGTTCAGTTTACCATCATTCTTTCTAGAAAGCCCCAGACTTAACTCCACCTCAGATTTAGATTTCAGGTAAATGTCATCATAGTACAGGGCTTTTCAGGGTCCCTCTAAGTGGAGCTGGGGGCCCTGCCTCCCCCAGATTCTGTGCCCGCTCATCCATAAGTGAGTCTGTGCTAAGCACTGACTGGCTCTATCTGTTCTGAGTCCACCTTTGCTTAGTTATAGTTCTGATTTGAGACTCACTCTGTTGCCTGTAACTCTGTAACTCACTTTGTAGCCCAAGCTGACTTCAAACTGGCTGTGTAGCAAAAGCTGGCCCCGATGTCCTGATCCTCCTACCCCAGTCTCCCCCGTGCTGGGATTATAGGTGTGCACTGCTACACCCATCTTCCAAGAGCTGTCCTATTGGTGATGTGGCCTTCGGGCTGCTAACCACTCACAATGTGCAAGGGGAAAACCATCCAGAGGTCCCCCAGTGACCAACATGAGGTCAGGCCAACATCTGGCACCCAGAGTGCAAAGTGGCCATGAGGTCAGCCCTAGGGTGAAAATCAGAAACTCGAGCCCAGGACCAGATGCTTCAGCTCAGAGTGAAATCTGAGGCACCTGGCCACCGGCTTCACTCTGAAAACTAAGGGAAAAAGTGTAAAAAATGAAGTCACTGATATCGTGTACTTCCTTGAGGTTGTCCCCAGAATATCATGGAATGTACAGGCATGGGTCTCCCCAGAAACTGTCCTTAAGACCTGGATCCTCACCGCTGGTGCCCCTCAGATGTGAGGACTTTGGTCCACCACCGCCAGGAGTCACCACTGTGCGTGTTTTGGGACACCGCACACCGCCCCCAAGGGGGTGGTTTAAATCAAATAGCATTTGCAGCGTTTGCTCCTGAGACAGCACCTTCCCTTTTAGGTTCATTTTTGTTGTTGTATAAATAACAAATGATGTCAGGTCAGCCTTTTCAGGGGCCAACACCACCCATCCCTGTTTCCCTGACTTTATGTCAAAAGCCTAATCAGCAGGTGACTTGAATTATTCCTTGTCACAAACAACAGACAGGTCTGGCATATAGATATGGTATCTGGCATGTCTGGGGCACTGGCTTCCATTCTCAACACAGAAAAAAAGAAAGAAAGAAAGAGAGAGTAAGAGAGAGAGGGAGAGAGAGAGTAAGAGAGAGAGAGAGAAAGAAAAGGAAGGAAGGAAGAGGAATGGAGGGAGGGAAAGAGAGTAAGAGAGAGAGAAAGAAAGAAAAGAAAGGAAGGAAGGAAGAAAGGAAGAAAGATGGAGGGAGGGAAAGAGAGTAAGAGAGAGAGAAAGGAAGGAAGGAAGAAAAGAAAGAAAGAAAGAAAGATAGAAAGAAAGAAAGAAAGAAAGAAAGAAAGAAAGAAAGAAAGGAAGGAAGGAAGAAAGAAAGAAAGACAGACAGACCTGATTTTTCTCTGAGCCATCTGCTTTCGAGGTGGAAGGAACGCCTCCCAGGTCCCTTGAGGACAATTGTCCTTCTGGTATAGCAGCCTCCAGGCTTCAGTGCTCCTCCCTGCCTGTCTCCTGTGACTGAACAGTGATCTAGATGGGGGAGTCAGTTAACAGTGCTCTAGCTGGAGCACTCAGCAGGATTGCCTGCGGCTCCAGTTTTTAGCATTATAAACCAGTGAAGGGCTCTGGGTAGAAACACTGTGTGGTAGCCCATGCCTAGGGGTGCTCAGCAGGCCTCAAAGCTGGACAGGTGTTCACTTACACTCCCAGGAATCTTTGAGCATTGATGGTATTGTCAGCTTCACCACAAGGTCAGAGACATGGGGAGGAGTGGGCACAGAGAGGCACAGGAATTGAACTGAAATAGTGGGTGCCAGAGAAGGATGGGAACCCTCACAGATCCTGGGGCTGGTTACATGGGAGGGGTTATGTTTTCCCTTGGGTGGGTCTTCTGTTACTGACCATCACACCTTGATCTCGCATGGGTGGGAGAATCTATACCTGTCTACACCTCTGGTGTGTCCCATGTGGGGTGAAATGACAAGATCTCTGCACTCTCTATCTCAGAAGTTCCACCCTGCCTCTGTGCACCAAGGCATAGCTGACTGTGGAGTTGCTCCTCACACCAGTGTGCAGGGGATGAGAGTGTGTCAGCTGTAGGTGATAAGGACCTCGTGACACTGTCCGTGGACTGTCATCACAGAGAATGTTGACATAGTTGGCACCTGACATTTGGTGAGGGCTGTCCTGTGCACTGTAGATGCCTACCAGATGCCAGCTGTGACACTCAAAACTGTCCAGACATGTAATTCATTTTACTGTTTATTTTGTGTATGCATGATGCTTACATGTGGATGAGTGGCTCTCACAGCACATGCACAGAGATCAGAGGACAACTCTGAGGAGTTGGTTCTCTCTTTCTTCTTTGCATGGGTTCTGGGGAGCAAGCTCAGGTCACCAGGCTTGCATGGCAGGACACTTTACCTAATGAACCATTTCACTGCCCCCCGTCTTTTTGGGTTTTTTGAGACAGGGTTTCTCTGTGTAGCTCTGCTGTCCTGGAACTTACTCTGTAGACCTGGCTGGCCTCAAACTCAAAAAGATCCTCCTGCCTCTGCTGTCTCTACCTCCCTGAGTGCTGGGTTTAAAGGTGTACACCACCACCACCCAGCTATTTATTTATTTAGCCTATTATTTTTTAAAACAGGTTATCTCTATGTAGCCAAAGCTGACACTTAAACCATGATCATCCTCCTGCCTCAGTTTCTCAAGTGCTGGGGTTACAGGCATGTGCCGTCATGCTAGCTGCATGTCACTTTATGTGGCAAGCAAAGAGAGACAGGGACAAAGGGGAGGTGCAGGCACAGAGCTATGCCCCCACACTCTAAGTTTTACTCAGTCCCTGCCCCCTGCCTGAGTTATTCTCAGTGCCAGGGACAGGGTCCGTGCATTGCTGGAAATGACATTGTGTCAGTAAAGACTGGCAACCAACAAGCAGGGTATCCAGCAGGAACAAAGGCTCTGAAAATTCAGAGGACTGGGGATGTGGCTCAGCTGGTCTGTGTTTGCCTAGCATGCACAAAGCCCTGGCTTGAGTCCCCAGTATCACATGCATTAGTTATGTGATGCTAAATGAACAGAACTGAGTGTGTGTGTGTGTGTGTGTGTGTGTGTGTGTTTATATGTGTGTTTATGGGTGTGTATTTGTGCGTCACTGTATGTGTTTGTATGTGTATTATTTTGAGACTGCATCCAATGCAGCAAACTTGCTGTGACCTCAAGACTGTCTACCTCCCAAGAGCTAGGATTACAGGAGTGTCCACCATACTTGGTTTATACGGTGCGATGACTAATTTGTTTATCAGCTTGACCGCTTCTGAAATTCCCAGCTACAGCTCAAAGGTACAGGGACCCCCAGAACAGCCCAGGGCAGGTACTTTCAGGTTGTCAGTGAAAATACTGGTTGGAGTTCACATGCCTGCCAACCTTTGGGCCTCCACAGACCAGATCTGAAGCCCCCAAAGGCTAGTCAGGGCAAGCTTTTCCCTCCACCTGTGTCCCCAGGCACAGTGGCTGCCTCACATCTGGCCCACCAACCTGCTCCAGACAGGATTTGGTGGTTTTTTTCTCTCCCTTCTTTTCAGCTCAGAACAACCCAGCCCCCGACACTCTCAGCAAAGATCCCAGGCAGGAGCAGTCAGGACCCTCCTACAGCATCTGCTCCAGACCTCATAAATCCACAGAAACAATCACAGACCCCAGTGCCTCCATGTCACACAGGATGGGGTACTGAAGGGGCAGGCTCCAGACACTCCAAGGAAAACAACACACAGGCTTGCTCAGCCTCACACAGTGCCATGGAAACAGACACAGGGAACCAAGCATCTGAAGAGAATGTTCTCGAATCTGTGAAAGGCCTGGCAGGAGTATGTGGGACCCAGAAACAAAGCTGGGTGTATCTGTCTCAAGCTTTATAGGCCTCCCACAACCTGGAACCCCTCTGTCTCCACACCCCTTGTCCTGATGCTAAGAGGGAGAGCGTGGGGGCACTGACTGCCTGTTCCCCACGCCCTCCCCGCTGGCCAAAACAATTCAGGTACGTTTAGGAGAAATGCCAATCACTTAAATATTACAATTTGGGGTTTATTTTGGAAGTTATGAGAGGCTGGGTGGTGGTGACATGTCTTTAATTCCAGGCAGAGACAGGTGAATCTCTGAATTTGAGGCCAGCCTGGTCTACAGAGTGCGTTCCTGGACAGCCAGGGCTACACAGAGAAAGCCTATCTAGAAAAAAAAAAAAAAAAAACACAGAAAAAATGAAAGGAAGGGAAGGAGGGAGGGAGGAAGGAAAGAAGGAAGGGAGGAAGAAAAAACAAAACAGAAACTGGAGCAGCAAAACCACTGGAGGACATGAACACTCGGGAGATGAGTAGGAGCCACTAGGTCCCGGGACACTGTCACCGCCCCAGTAGCAAGGAGGGCCTTGACACTCCCATCCAGATTCCTTAGGTGACCTCTGATGTCCTTACACTTCCATGGTAAGAGGGTGAGTTTTTCTGCTTTAACCTCATCATAGTCACACAGATAAACGCTGATCCACTTTGTACCACAGGCTGGTCTTGAACTCCCAACCCATCTGCCTCAGCCTCCTGAGAGCTGAGAATACAGACATGAGCCACTGAACCCAGTTTGCAAATCACAACTTTAATAGCAGTCCTGCACTGAGTGACCACAGTGTGCCATGTACCATGCCAAGCTCTTCATTCATGACCTACCTACCATGTGATGTATATTATCAGCCATCTTTAAGACAAAGACTGTCACCATATTCTTATTTAAAAGGTCATAAGGACCCAGTATGATGTCACACACCTTTAATCCCAGCACCAGAGAGGCAGAGGCAGGAGTATTTCTGTGAATTGGAGGTCAGCCCAGTCTACACAGAGAGTTCCAGGCCAGGGCTATACAGTGAAACCCTGTTTTAAAAAGGGGTGGTGGTGGTGAAACTGAGATCCAAAGAGATTTATAATTGAAGGTGGTTGTACAATGTGGGGTTTGCAGCAAGGATATACAGGAAACCTAAGGTGCTGATGGCCCCAGTACCAGCTGGATCCAGGCTGGTTGGGGGGGGGGGGTGCTGCTTCCTGATGGATACTCTGCCATCATCCCTGAAGCTGTCTACAGTATAGTTCCAGAGTTGTCATGGCAACCCTGGTCCGCACTGTTTACACCAAGTGTGGCTAACCGCTTCTGACTCTATTGTGGCTTTGGAAAGTGATCCCATTACTCATTCAACAAACATTTAAAAGAGCAGCCGGGCAGATACAGAGCTCCCATCCAGCAGCTAAAGTAAAGGAGCCCAAGAGAGGATGACAGAGCCTGGGGGGGGGGGCGCACGGGCCCTTCCCCTCACTGACAGCCTGCTGAGGTAGGGTTTCTATTGCTATGATAAACACCTCAGCCAAAAGCAGCTCAGGAAGGACAGAGTTGACTTCAGTTTACAACCTGTAGTTAGTTCATCGTCCCCAGAACTCACAGGAACCTAGAGGTAGGAACTGATTCAGAGGTCTTGGAGACACTGCTTACTGGCTTGCTCTCCATGAATTGCTCAACCTGAGGTTTCATATCACTCAGCACCCTCGCCCAGACACGGCACTGAGTACGGTGAACTGGGAGGCTCTCACATCAAGCATCCATCCAGAAAATGCCTCTCAGATTTGCCTACAGGCCAACCCTATGGAGGCATTTTCTCAATTAAGATTGCCTCCTTCCCAGATGGTCCTAGCTGTGTCAAGGTGACATAAAAACTAGCCAGCGCTAGTTTTAGACCCCAGTTGTGCTGCAGATGTATGAACCCAGCATTGTTGCACCTTCAGATGTGCTTAAACAACAACAACAAAAGCTGCATTTTCACGGGATATCTCTCCAATTCAAATTTTGAGCAGGGGCCTCTGGGTTTTGCAAGTTGTGCACTGCACAATCTGGGGACACTGGCTGTGTTGGGTCGGGATATAGTTCTCTACGTATTCTGCCATGTATGCAAACTGGGTCATCACACCGGGGGCTGAGTCTGGCTTTTGGGTCAGCAGCTTGCTTCACTCTAGGAATAGACTCAGAAAGTTGTCATACCACCACTGACATAAACCACAGAAAAAGGGTGAGCAGAGTGTGGTGACACATGTCTTTCATCCCAGCAGGGGGTAAAGCAGGAGGATTGCGAGTTCAAGGCCAACCAGGGTTCAATAGAGTCACTTTGTCTTGGAAGAAATGAAATGATGGATAGTATTGTGTAGTATTGCTTACAATGTAGTATGAATTACTGATAAAATTCCTTCCCTGGATGGGGGGATGGAAACAACACCCAAAGTTCCAATGACAAACATAAGAACCACTCCATCCCAGTTCCCTCCGGGGAACCAGTGAGTTAATTAGATCGATGGATGAGGGATTCTTTGCTTTTTGTTTTTCTTTATTTGTTTTCTTTTCTTTCTTTCTTTTTTTTGAAACAGGTTTTCTCTGTGTAGCGCTGGCTGTCCTGGAACTCTATAGTTCTGGCTGACCTCAGACTCAGAGATCCGCCTGCCTCTGCCTCCCAGGGGCCAAGATTAAAAGTGTACACTGCCACAGCTCACCTGGGTAAGGGGATCTTTAAAGACCTGGCATGGGTGACTCCCACATGTCCACACAGCTGGAACCACCCCGCCCTAGTCCTTTCCCACCTGTGTCCTCTAACTCTTCCTTAAGGCCACCTGCAATTGGGACAGAATTGCATACCACATTTGGGAGGAATGACTGGATATTTAGGTGAGGGTCCCACAACCCTCGATGTCTCTATCTCTATGAGCAGGTCAATACTCAATAAACCCAGCTGAGGGGATTTGGCTTAGGCAGGCACAGGGGCTCTGTGCCTGAGAGGATAGTCCTGCAGAACACACGTGAAAAAAGCCCATTAGAGAGTGACAGAGCAGGAGAAATGGCTCACATCGTGAAGCGCCTGTTACTCAAGCTTGATGACCCAACTTCAGATCCCCAGCACCTATAAAAAACCAAACCAAGCAAACAAAAAACCGCAGAGTGACTCATGCATGTAAACCTAAGAACTGGGGGCGGAGCGGGTAGGGCAGTAGAAACAGGGGAATCCCTGAAGCCTCATTCCAGCCAAGCTAGCCAAATCCAGGAGCTTCGGGTTAAATGAGAGACCCTGACTCAAAACTAAAGGTGCTGTGGCCAGTGGGGTGGCTCAGTGGGTAAAGACAACCATTGCTAAGCCTGGCCTATTGCAAGTCCCAGGTCCTACATGGTGGGAGGAGGAAACCAACTCCAGTAAGTTCTCCTCTGACCTCCTGCACCCATTCACACATATAATTTTCAGGGGGGGGGGGCTGTTGAAACAGTGTTTCTCTGTAGCTTCAGAGTCTGTCCTAGAACTAGCTCTGTAGACCAGGCTAGCCTCAAACTCAGAAATCCGCTTGCCTCTGCCTCCCAAGTGCTGGGATTAAAGGTGTGGGCCACCACCACCAGCCTAATTTTTTTTTAATTTCATTTTTTTTTAAATTAAGAGGCTGAGAAGATATCTGGTTCAGCAATTAAGAGCACAGGCTGCTCTTCCAGAGGACCCAGTTTCCATTCCTAGCACCCACATTGTAACTCTCAACCATCTGTAACTCCAGTTCCAGGGGATCTGATGCCCTCTTCTGGCCTCCATGACTACTGTATGCACACGCTGCATAGACATATGTGCAAACAAACACATAAAATAAAAATAAATAAAAACATCTTTCTCTTCTTCCTTCCTTTCTTTCTTTCTTCCTTTCTTCCTTTCTTTCTGTGTGTGTACAAGTAGAAGTCAAAGGAAGACCTACAGGACTAGGTTACATGTTCTACAATGTGGATCCCGGCGATTGAACTCAGCTTGCCAGGCTAGTGAACAAGTACCTTTACCTGTTGAGCCATCTCACCAGCCCTCAAAACAATTAAAAATAAGATAAAATGGAGGTGGAGAGAGAGCAAGGAAAAATAGTCAATATTGACTTCTAGAGTCCACACACCCACACTGATAAGCACGAACACACACACAGAGGACCAAACGTCACAATCTGAAGACAAGCGTGTGCACACTATCTCAAAGAGTCTGGAGGGCTGTGCACCTACCTAAATGTGATGAGGGTGACCCCTGGGAAGCCGCATATGAATGTTTTGTCTTCTTCACTTTCTGTGGAATTTTTACTGTAATTATAGTCTTTCCCTTTTCTGTTGTTTTGTTTTGATGAGACAAGGACTCCTGATGCAGTCCTGGCTATCCTGGCACTCATTATGTCCACCAGGCTGGCTGCAACTTTCACAGAGATCTACTTGCTTCTGCTTCCTCAGCACTGGGATTAAAAGTGTGTACCACCAAGCACACCACCTCCATGCTTTTGGCATGCCAAAAAAAATTTAAAGAAAAATTAAGGCTAAAATTAGGGAGTCCAAGTTTCTTTTCCCGCCTGAAGTGGGAGGGCCAAAGCTGGACCCCCACACTGGGTGGGTGGGGCTTGAGGCTGCTTTGAGAAATGTAGAGTGCCCTGGCTAACCCCTGCTGGCAGACTCAGTAGGCAGGACAGGATGTGGACTCTGCCTTACAAGTCCATCTCTGGGTATGGCTAATTTTGTTGTCACTAAGCAAATGGCCATTAAAGGACCTGAGCCTCACCTGCAGAGGTGTGAGGACTACAAGGCTGCTGCCTGTGCTCCCACAGGGCAACTCACAGGCCTGAAGCACTCTTCAAGAGATCTGCTCTAAAAGTACTATGGAATTGCAGTACTATGTGTGTGCTCAACCCATCTAGACAGCATCCATTATGAACTGTGAACAAAAGGAAACACAGGGAACTTTGATGGAACCTTCCACAAGGCTGGTTAACTGATAAGAGTTTCAATGTCTGCACAGCGGTTGAAGGCCAGAGACTAATTTCAATTCATCTTGGATTATCTTTAGCCCCCTAAATAGCCATTCCTTCCCTCTCTGTTGGACCAACCATCCTGTGACTAACAGATAAAGTCTTCTGGAATGTATTAGTAAAGCTATACCCCACCAACTAAAGGACTAAGTGTCTCAGACAGCATCCAAGACCTCTCCTGTGTTGTAACCTCCTTGGTTCACGACTTCCTTTGCTCTGTTACTGTCAAATCTTCATAAACTGATTCCAGGTTGGCATGTGGAATTTGAGGTAGCCTAAGTCCATGTTCCTAGGCCATGGTCACTCATACTTAGCTCCAGAAAAAATATCTCTCATTTCCTTTAGGTGCATTTTTGCATTGACAGACTGAACGGTTTACCATGGGGTGCCTATTGTTTACTAGGCTCTGGGTTGCCAGCGCCTGTTGGAATCAAGTGGATATGGAAGTGTTCTTTGGCAGCAAGTGCCCAGGCCAAAGCAAGCTGCTGGGGAGGGTAGGCAGTACAGGCAGGGTTCTGGAGGAGGTGCTGGACCTGGAGGCCATCTGGATAGTCCTAGAAACTTCTGAAGATTCAGAAGTTTCCTTCTAGATGATTCAGACCAACACTTTGTTTCTCAACAGAGCTGGCCTCATTTCGGGACAGCAGCCACTTCAGACTCAGTTTGGAACAACCCTTTTTTTTTTAAACAGTTCTGCATTTCAAGCCCAAAGTCTCTGTGCACACCAGGCAACAGCTGTCACCAAACTCCTCCACCTTCAGCCCTGCCAATTCTCCTGTCTCTCCCCACTGCATCCAGAAAGTTACCCTGTTCCCTAGCTCCCTGCTAGCTTTCCCTCCAGGTGGACTTTGAACCAAGTCACATGTTGTAGGCAACATGGATCCCACAGGCTGCTGGGTGCCCCATGGGAATGTTTGTTAGGAAAAACCCAATTAGGGGCTGGGGAGATTGCTCAGCTCATTAAGTGCTGCGCTGGCTACAGGACCTGAGCTCAGATCCCCAGCACATGCAACCATAACGTAAAAGCTCCAACATACAATAAATACTTAAATCCCAGTGTTCAGGAGGCAGAGGACAGCACAAGGTTCAGTGAAAGCCTATCCAAGGTCAGGGGGAAACAGCCAGGGAGATGGCTCGGTGGGGAGAGTTCTTGCTATATAAGTCAGATGACATGAGTTAGATTCCTGGAATCCATAGCCAAAGAAGAGACTCCTGAAAGTTGTCCTCTCACCTCCACACAAGTGCCACGGTGTGTGTGTGTGTGTGTGTGTGTGTGTGTGAGAGAGAGAGAGAGAGAGAGAGAGAGAGAGAGAGAGAGAGAGAGCGAGCGAGAGAGAGAGAGAGAGAGAGAGAGAGAGAGAGAGAGAGAGAGAACACACACTCAAGTGCTCAGGCAAGCCTGTCACCCCACCATCCACACATACACAATAAACCTAAATTAAATTTAAAATAATAAAAACAAGGTGGTGATTAACTGAGGAAGATACATAACATTGTCCTCTCCCTTCTACACACACACACACACACACACACACACACACACACACACACACCACACACACCACAAACACACCACACACACACACACACACACATACACCACACACACACCACAAACACACCACACACACACACACACACACACACACCACACACACCACACACACACCACACACACACCACACACACACACACACACACACATACACCACACACACACCACACACACACCACACACACACACACACACACCACACACACACACACACACACACACACACACACACACACACACACACACCCCCTGAATCATGTAACTGCTGTGCCTGAATGGCACTGAAGGTCTCCTGGGGTGCCCACATTTATGCTTGAGGATTTATGGGAAGATTCATTGTGTGCCTCCCCTGTGTGTGCCACCATGGTTTGGCAAGTCACCAAGAGTGACATCAGCTATGGGAACTGCTGGGGATGAGCCAAGGAGCAAAGAAACACATTAGCATTTGCTTGAGTAGGTTTGCCAGAAACTGGGGTGAGCTGTTAGCCCTCATTTCCAGGGGCCTCCTTCCTCTCTTGACCCCCAACCCCTGCCTGCCAGCAGCACCCCAAATCAGTCCTGACACAGGGCAAGATGGATTCCCCAGGCTCTGTAGACCCAGGCTCTCTCACCTCAGACCCTCCATGAACCTCAGGGCAACATCTGCCTCTCCTGTCCGCTCCACAGTCAGGCCAGCCCAGGGGCCTCAGCAGCAGGGCTCCCTCTCATGACCCCAGCTCCCTTAGGTCCATTAAATAAAGGAGTCAGGAAGTGGAGGGGCCTAAGGCTTCAATGGGGAGGGAGAGCTGGTTTGGTGGTCAGATAGGTGAACAAGTCAGCCACCTTCCTGAGCCAGCACCCAGAGACAACCAGGAAGTGGCTGGCTCCGCCTGGCACAGCACCAAGCTGGTCTGATAGCTGGCATCGGTGTGGCTTGGTATGCAAGCAGGACTCCAGTTTCAGCAAACTCCTGCCTTGTGCAAGGACCACAGGGACACCGTCCCACCTGGAGAGCTGGAGTGGGCAATGGGGAAAAGGAAGGTTGTAAACTGACATTAACCACCGCAGCAGAATATGTACCCAGGATCGGGGCTCAGGGAGAGCAGCCCTTGCCTCCTCCAGAGGGCCTGGGGTCCTCTTCATGTCTCTTTCAGCTGTTTACGGGCCCAAGAGTTACTCAGCTTGTGGCTGCCTCCTCGTTCAGTCTCTTCTTTCTCTTGTCTGGGTCTCAAACCTCCCACAGACATCATCTTGTTCCTTAATCCAGCCTCATCGTCAATTGCATCTCTAAAGACACTTTTTCCAATGGAGGTCCATGGTGTGGGCACCGACATAAACCTTACGGGAACTCATGTTCAGACCCCTTCAGAGCCCACTTCACAGGACCCAGGGAACAGTGGCCCAATCAACTGCTGGGGCTAGGGAAGTGGCTCAGTGAGTAGAGAACTTTCCAAACACACAAAGCTGGGTATGGAGGTGTGCACTAGGTATGTGGTGTGTCCCAGGTATGGTGATGTGACCCAGATACAGTGGTGTGCACTAGGTATGTGGTATGTCCTAGGTATAATAGTATTAGTATGGTGGTGTGGCCTGGGTATGGTGGTGTGTCCTAGCACTCTAGAAGGAGAGGCTGGGGGATAAGAATTCAAGGTTATCCTTGGCTACATGTTGAGCTCAAGGGCAGCCTGGGCTACCTGACACTTCATGCTACTTAGCACCTCCTCTTCCTTAAGGAGTCACCTGAGGTAACCTTGCTTGGCCTCAATTTAATCTCTTCTGCGGTTCTCTAGGAATGAGGAACAAGGAGATTAAACCAGACTAAATCCAGGACATCACCCCAGGGAAGAGGCTTTTTCCCCAGCCTGGATGGCGCCCTGAACGTAGGGTGGCACTCCCCCTTCTAGCCCCAGATAACCCCTGGAGTATAAGCAGAGTGCCAGGGTCCCATAGGAGGGCTGGGTGAAGTTGTGAAACAGACAATCCCCATAGACCAATCAGCAACAGAGCAAAAATATACACCACAGCCACAGGCTGGTTTCTCCTTTCCCTTCCCACCCTACATACCACCTCAAGCAAGGGCAGGATAGAGTGGAGGACAGGGAAGTCTTGCAGGGGTAGCCAGGTCTCAGCTCTCAGCTTCCTTTCTTTCCTTTCTTTTCTTCCTTTCTTTCTTTCTTTCTTTCTTTCTTTCTTTCTTTTTTTTTTTTTTTTTTTTTTTTGAGGCAGGGTCTGTAGCCCAGGCTGGCCTTGTGAACTCACTATATAGGAACTTCTGTTCCTCCTGCCTCCTCCCAAGGGCTATGATTACCTTCACACCCAGCTTGTACAGTGCTGCCCATTCTCCTATGAAGGATTCAGAGCTCAGAGAGGTTAACTTTCCTGAAGACACACAGCTATAAAGAGAAAAGTAGGCGCTGAGAGCCTCGAATGTGAGCCCACCAGGGATGGGGTCACCTCTGGCTTTGTGCCACCAGGACATGGTCATGGCCTTGTGACAGGGGAGATGGATTAGTCTCTTGTTTTTATGAAATGAAGGTACACATCTACTTCTACGGCCAAGAATTTTAAAAACTAAGCCAAGAGTGGCGGCACCTGTAATCCCTGCATTCAGGAGGCTGTGGCAGGGAGATAACCAAAAATTCATGGCCAGTCTAGGCTACAGTAAGGCCCTGTCTCATTAGAGACAACACAAAAGGCATATCTAAAGCTGGCTGCGGAGACTCAGACCTGTGAGTCAAGCTGCTTGAGAGGAGGCAGGAGGATTACAACTCCCTGGGCCATAGAGTGAGTTCAGGGACACCCTGGGTCCCCTGGGCTGGAGTCACAGGCAGTTGGGAGCTATCCAGCATGGGTGCTGGAACCAAACTTGGGTCCTCTGCAGGAATACGGAGAGGGTTAAAAACTACTGAGATAAGGTATGGCCTACCATTTTGGAGATGGCAGAAGGAAAATCCAGAGTTCAAGACCATCCTCCCATATGAAAACACCTTAGAGAGGGAAACCCACATGCCCAGGGCCCAGCAGTTCCTTCAACAACTGCTTAGTCTGAATTTAGACATCCACGCACACACAAAGCAGACAACCCAATTAGTTTTTCTTGAAAAACACATTTATTTCTGTAAACTGTTGGAATGCCAGAGATGGTCCTCACAGCCCAGTCCAATACAGTCTTCTTCCCCAAAATGAAAAGAGCAAGGAGAAAGGAAAAGAACCATCTTCACATGCTCACAAGGAGCCACGCCTGCCTCAGCTTTCTTTAAAAGCAAACAAAGCCATCTTTTCAAAGTGGTGGTGCAGACTCAGATTCCAACTGCCACCTTCCAGGTGCCTGAGGCCTGTGCCCGCCTCCCTGCTTGCAGGGATCTTTCCATCCTTGTCACCCTAAGAGGCCCTGAGTTTGACCCTGCACCCCCATCACAACTGGACTCAGACCTCATACTTCAGAAGGACTTCGCCATAGACCACATGCAGAGTCACTGCTGAGCAAGATTTAAGGCAAATTGTCACTTTGTACTCGGTCCATGCCAGACCTAAACCTGTCACTGCCAGACTCTGAACAGGGTGGGACCTGGGGCCATGTCTAGGGATTCTGAGGAGCATGTGTGAGCTCATGAAGGCTGTAGGGTGCACACAACTCCTAGCATGGCAGCTGGCATAGGGCTAGCAGGAAACAGCCAAGGCAAGTTGGGATGGTACCCAGGCCAGGCCCCAGCAACTGGAGGCCAGGGTGGCTCAGACCAGGCAGGCCACAGTGAGCGCAAGGGAATGACAGGTCAAGGGTCACTGACAGAGGCACCTGGGATCTGATGGTGTGCATGACCCTGGCACCAAGATGACTTTTCCTTAAAACAAAAAGGGGGCGGGTACCAAAGAATGATGCTTGGTGAGTTTGAGAGGGCCCAGAGGGGCGAGGGGGTTGGGGAGGCAGGGAAAGGGGTTACACACACTGGTGGCGCCGGGTGCCTCTCATGGCTCCTCCTCCCTGGTGGGCTGGTGACTAGAGGTGGTCGTCTCCTCCTAGGTGGAGCAGGCAGATGGCTCTGGGGGGTGGGGGTGGGGCTACTCTGTCTGAGCATCATAATTGGCTCCTCCAGCCTTCTTCAGCTCGCTCCTGATGAAGTCTTCCTCCAGCTCCTTCCGATCGCTGATCACAAACTCCTTTGCAAAATTCTGCAAGGACAAAGAAGAGCTCAGAGTTTCCGTGAGGGACGAGGGGGCAGGTCCAGGGTTGCCCAGGCAACGCAGCAGGAAGCCCTGGCACCCCAGACACTCGCAGCATAGTACAGTGAAGTCATGCCAACAGGGCCTGTGCCAGAAGCCCAATCAGATGGACAGGGATGCCATGTCCTGTGGGCCACGGCTGAACCCAAGCATAACTCCTGGGCTGTCTTTTTTCCTGGCTGTGTTACCTTGGGCAAGTCCCTCTCAACTGTCATTCAACTTCTTCAACTGTAAAAGCCCTCCAGGGAGGGTATGAGGTTGGAAAAGCAGGCAGGGAGCTGGCCAAAGTTTAACTCCAGAAGAGAAGGAAGGGAAAGGAGGAGCTAGGCATGGTGCCACATACCCGCAATCCCAGCACTCAGGAGGCTAAGACAGGGGAACTACCATGATTCTAAGATACCGAGACCCCATCATAAAAAAAAAAATCACTGGAGGGAGGGAGAAGAAAATAGGAGACTGGTTTGTGGCTTCTGCCCATCGTACCGTGTTACTGCTGTACCTGGGGCAGGGAGCAGCCGGATGATAGGCTCTCACCCGCCAGCTCAGACATTACTAGGCCTGAGTCCACCAGGGGTGCCTTGGCCTTTCCAACCACATTCAACTCTGGGCAGGTGGACAGGGCACTATTGGCATTCATTCTGCAATATGCCAGACTACAGCTAGGAGACACACTGTTACTGTCACATCTTGGGGTGCAAGGCTTTGCCCAGACACAAGGGTCAGGCCCATGTGAGAATGAACAAAGCAGGTGGTACTTATCAGATAACACTGAGCCATGAGGATTACGTCATTTTATATGTAGACTATAAACTACAATAAACCAAGAAAATCTCAAAGGAAGACAGAGAAAACTGCCACAAGCATAAGTCCAAAGGTTGGAAAATTATCCACCTAAAGGAGCTGGAGGCAGGAGAGCAAACCTGTAAAACCAGCACCAGGAGGTGGAGGCAGGAGGCACAGGAGTTCATGGCCAGCCTCAGCTATAAGGAGTTCAAGACCAACAAAGTAAGAGGAGCAAGGGCACGCACACATGCACACAGTGCACATCAGCACATGCATGTGTACCTCAACACCACACATCATACCCCCACATTCACACCAATACCAGGGCAGGAACCCAGAGCCTAGTCTTGTTAGGCGAGCACTCTACCACTGAGCAACAGCCCCAGGCCTGTGGGATCATTATCAGTACTTCTGTGTATACACACTGTGCTATGATACTGAGACCAAGCTACAGTGTCAAATAGGAGACTCCCCAACTAGGACCCCAGGACTGTACACCTGAAGAGCTACCTGAGAGGAATGAAATCACCGTGGCTCAAAGCACACACCCAGATCTCACAGCAGCATGATTCACCAACACCCAAACACCCCAGACAGCTAAACAACAGATGAGATGAGGCAGCACACAAAGCAGGGACATCCCACATGATGAAGCGTTGATTCGTCAGCAATGAAAAGGAATGAAGTTATGGTGCCTGCTGCAACACGGCAGAACCCTTAAACATGAGCAAAAGCAGGCAGACATGAAAGGCCACCCACGGTCTGGTTCCACTGACAGGAAATGTCCAAAAAAGGCAAATCCACAGAGAAAGCAGACCAGAGGTGACCATGGGTGGGAGACAGAACAGGAAATGACAGACATCACCTAAAACTGGACGTGGTAAAATTGGTAGAGCTCTCAGAGGTGACTGCAAACCAGGAAGAAAACCAGCTCCCTCCATGCACGAAGTACAGCTCTGCCCCAAATCACCCCAAGAGCAACTCTTCAAATCCCCCAGGACAGTCAAGATAGTTTCCGTTTTACAGACAAGACTGGGTCTGAAGATTGCAATGCCTGGCCAACATCACAGAGCTGGGACAACTGCCTCAGGCTGGGAATGTGGCTTACCTTACTTAACATTACTTAACAGGCATGAGGTCCTGGGTTCAATCCCCAGCATCCCCATCCCCATCCCCATTCCTATATTGATAGAAGTATAAAGACAGGATGGCAAAAAAAAAAAAAAAAAAAAAAAATCTTTGGCCCTAGAAAGGGGTAATTAAATGGTTAATTTTGTATTAAATGGATTTCACATGAATAAAAACAAAATAAGCAAAGTCACCATAGCATCAGGAAGACCAAGTTCTCAGCTTTCTGAAAACCATGAGCAAGGCCACCAAGACAGGGGGGGGGGGTATGGAGGAGGGGTTAGTATCAGCCAAGAGGGACAGCCTCACACAGTCTCTGAATCCACCCTCAATACACTGGCCTTTTTCTTTTACTTGAATAAGATAAGACCCCACTCCTAAGCAGAGCCGAGAGAGCCTTGTCCAGCCCCAAAGGTAAAGACCCTTCCCATCAGCCCCACTGGCCAGCACTGCTACATATATGTATGACCCAGACAGTGGAAGGCAGTGGGCCTCGGTCAGAAAGAGAACGGAGAGGACTTGTGTCTCAACTTCCAGCCCAGCAGCATGGGGGGAGGGGCAAGAGTGCCCCAGCAAGGAAGCCAACTGGCTGAGAAGCCTACAGAGGAAGTTCAAAGTTCTCTGCTTGTTGACAGCCATATATGGCAATCTAAAGAAGTAAGAACCTGAAGTCTGTGTCAGGAACAGGCGATTAGGAAGATGCGATAAGGTTAAGAAATCTAAAGGGAAGTGTTAGGGGCTGGGTGCAGCTCCCCAGCTAAAACCACAAGAGTGTGGGCCATCACATGACAATCAAGCAGGATGGTGCTCACACCTAGAATCTCAGGCCCCTTGAATCACAGAACTCTGGAGACCGCCCATGAGCTTGAAGTCAGTTTGGGCTACGTCTCAACAAAACAAAACAGGGGCTGGGGATGAGGCTCAGTGGGCAGAGTGCTTGCCCAGCATGCAAAGAGCCTTGTGGGTTCAATTCCCAGCACTGCACAAACCAGGCATGATGGTGCAGATTTGTAAATCCCACATTACTGGGTGGGGAGATGGCTCAGCAGTTACAGGCACTTCCCGCCTAGCCTGATGATCTGAGATCCCCATAGTGGAAGGAAAGACCAAGCCTTGTACATTGTCCTGTCTCCACATACTGCTGGGGTGTGCACAAGTCCACACACAAAGTTAGTAGATGAGAAAAATAATTTAAGGCTAACCTCAGCTACATGTGGAGTTCAAGACCAGCCCAGGCTATCATACTGTCTGAAAAAGGAGATCAGACCAGTAATAAATGTAAATGGGCAAAATCATAAATGTAAATGGACAAAATCATCTAAGCTCCCCTACATACATAATACACACATGCACGCACACACACACACAGTCTCAAACTAAAAAAAAATGCAATCTCAAACTTTGATGTATGCCTAAAACCAAATAGCCACAAAGCAAACACTTTCAAGTTTACAAAGTTTACAGGACAGCTGTGTCACCATCCGAATGATGCCTTGTTGGGTCAGCCACACAGAACATTCTCTCCTCTCTGTTGCCACAGAAGACAGGAAGAAAGAGACTTGACTAAAGATGTGCTTTTACTGTTGCTGCCTGCAGAGGCCGAGCCGGGACCTCCATGGATTGTAACTATGGAAAAGTAGTATGGGGTGTGGGTTACGTGTTCCAGTACCCCGTCCTGTCACTCTACTCCTACTGCTTTGGGAGAGCGCCAGACTTAGAGAACAGAATAAAGAGTTCTGTCTCTTGGTTGACTGCTTTTTTCTTTTGGTGACTAGGGCAGGTGTTTAACGTTTCTGAAGCTACTGACGCTCAAGCCATGCCCTTGGTACCAAGGCAGACCATGGATTTGGCGATACCTTGGGCTAATGGTCTCATCCACAGTCAGCCAGGCTGCAGCCTCACGGTGAGCCTGGCTGAAGGCTGACAGGTCTGGCCCTGCTCCCTTCACCCCACAAGAGCTCAGGAGATGGACCTGGGCTGCCCAGCTGAAGTCAGAGCTGTCTGCAGACAATGGAAAAGGTGCTTCCTCTGGGGCTCCCATCTCCCCAGCAATAGACTGGAAGATTGCAAGGCCCGAGAAATCATTCACCTACCCCTCGGTCTAGAATGAGGAGGATAGCTGAGGCTTCATTCAGTTGAACAAGTCAGTCACTCACCTGCCCACCCCATGGCTTCCAGGAACCTCACGGATCTCCATACCTCTTATGGTCCAACCCTTCCTTGTGTATCCTTCTGAATGAGGTTTCCCCTTTTCCAACCAAGCTCATTCATGGGTTCCTGTCACCCATGTGCAGACAAAGCTGAGGGGATCTCTTCCCTACTATTCCAGGGGCAGTCCCTCCGCGTTTGAGGGAGTGGAAGAGGCAGCAATCTTGTGATGGCATCCCTAGTGGGCCAAAAGGTCACCCCTCCCCCCACTCCCGACGAAAGGTTCAACACCAGTGCCGCATTCCTCCCATCTAGGCACGAATTCTATAAAATGTCCCTAAATGACTTGGGCACTGTGCTGACTAGTTTTATGTCAGCTTGACACAAGCTGGGAGGAGGGAACCTCAACTGAGAATACGGCTCTGTAAGATCGGACTGTAGATAAATCCAGAGAACATTTTCTTAATTAATGATTGATGGAGGAGGGCTCAGCCCATCATGTGGGACACCAGTTCCTGGGTTCTAAGAAAGCAGGCTGAGAAGTCATAAGGAGCAAGCCAGTAAGCAGCGCCCCTCTCTGCACGGCCTCGGCACCAGCCCCAGTCCAGGCTCCTACCCTGCCTGTGTTCCTGCCCTGACTTCCTCCAGTGATGATATGATATGGAATCCTACACAAAATGAACCCGTTCCTCCTCAGCTTGATCTTTGGTCACCGTGTTTCATGACAGTAATAGAAACCCAAAGGCGGGTACCAACCTCAGAACTTACTTGAAATGACGCCCTGCCCTCTGCCTCCTCTCCTACTAAGCAGTCAGCTTCAGACCCAAGGGAGTCTCCAGTGCCACAGAGGAGTTGCCTTCCTGGTGTGTTTGTAAAAAGGGCAGAAACCAAGCGACATCACCGGGGAGATGAAGCCTGACCAGGGATCAACTCCAGGACCAGAAAGAACAAGGGGATGCTCACCTGCATCCTGGGTGCTGGCCACCAAGACATCACCTGTGCCAAAAGGCCACCTCCCACCACACCTGCCCCCTATACACATGTAAGCCATCCAACAAGCCACAAGGCAAGGCGGTGGCATGACCCAGGCCAGCCCTTATTGAGAAGCGTTTTGATGACACACATGTAACCTTATATGAAGAGAAGCTGTGCCATTGCAGTACCCCTGGAATGCTGCCAGGTCACCCACAATCAGCACTCTCAGTCTCTGGCACTCAGTTTGGCCATCGGGTGTGTCACAGGTCATGGGCAGCTGTGACCAACACGCTGCAGCTGCTGGTGGCTGAAAAGAACCCAGGCAAGTCTGCAAGCAGGGTGGCCACATGGGACAGTCTCCGTCACAGAGCCCGGCAGCTGACCTGCTCAGGGGCAGCAGGGCCTGGCAGGGGTGTGAGGAAACAAATGTCCCTCCCTTAAACCTGGTGGTGGCTTCATAGGTGCTCACGGGGGAAGCTTGAAATGTTCAAAAGTCACTCAGCTGTAACTGTCCTGTGGTTCAAGACAAAGTGGGAGGGTGGAACCAAATGAACAAAACCCACGAACCCTGCCAGCCTCCTCCGCTCTTGATAGAGGACCAGAGAGGGGAAGTGACTCACTTCAGGTCACAGAGTAAAGAGCTCCATGTTAGGTCTGCCCTTCCCCCTTCCACTCCTCCAGGCTGTGCTAGACTGCCTTCTCCACCCCCACACTCCCATACCAGAAGCCCCAAGGCTGCCTAAGCTACCTGTAAGAGTCCAAAGCACAAAATGCCAGTCTGGGTACTGTCACCCGAGGCTTCTAGTGCTTTGTCCAGGACTCTCCCATCCCTCCCAAGGTTTCTAAATGGGGACTTTACACATTTTCCCAGTGGGAGTGTTCAAAGGACAAGGCTTCTTCAAGACTTGCCCAACTCTGGCAGCTTCAGGCTTCCATCAAAATAGCCTGAAAAGGTGGCTGAGGACGGGCTTTGTTCCCACAACTTTTCTCATAAGCTAAGCAGACCCCAGGTTGCTCTCCTTGAGAAAGTGATGCCAGTGAAGGTCTGCTCTCTCTCTCTCTCTCTCTCTCTCTCTCTCTCTCTCTCTCTCTCTCTCTCTCTCTCTCTCTCTCTCTCTCTCTCTCCCTCGCGCGCGCGCGTGCGCACGCACGCACGCACACACACACACACACACACACACACACCTCTGTTTGCAAGGTTAAATTAAGATATGCATAAATATTCTCCTACCCTTGATTTTAAATTGTCCACCCACCCCCCTTTTCAGGGAATTTCATGTAACCTAGGCTGGCCTTGAACTTGCTGATAGCCAAGGATGGCCCTGAACTTCTGACCTTCCATCACTTCAGCGCTGCCATCCAGGTGTGGTTACAGTACCTGGTTTATATGGTGCTGGGTACCCACTGAGCTATATCCCCAGCCCCCAACTCTTTTTTAAAGGGCTCCCAAATGCCAAGCTTAAACCCAGTTTTCTTGCTAAGGCAGGCTGAGAACAGGATTTAGTCTAAGCAGCTCCACGCTCTAGCAGCCTGGCCCTCCAGAGTGAGTGAGCCTCACTTCCTCCTCTGCAAACAGGAACAGAAACAGTACCACATGCTGGGGCTGTAATGAGGGCCTTGGAGACTGCAAAGACCCAGCATACTTGTTGGGTGTGCCCAGCACTGGGCAAGTGTTGACTGGCTCTCTGCTGATTTATGAGTAATGTAGCTTTCCCTTCAACCTCAAGACTTCAGGAGAGCTTAGGGTTCAGTGGCTGGGCCCTTTCCTTGTTCCCCAGAGTTCATTTTCAATGAAGGGCAGCCCTGGGGCTTCCTCTGGGTAAACGTGGAAGATGCTGGTTGTGTCCACCAACCAACCCAGTGGCAACACCCAGAGCTGGGTAGGGGAGAGCTACAGAGGAGAGAGCCTGCTAGGGAAGAGAGATGGCTTCCACCAAACCAGAAGACAAGCAAAGCAATGCCACCACTGTTGCCCGAAACCTGTGCTGCCTTAATACTCACTATGGCCATCATTTGCCTATACCCTGGGAGGCCAAATTCTAGTGCTGTGGCTCTCTCCCAAGAGAAGAGGAGCAGGGGCTCCGATAGGCCCCAAACCCAGTATTCAGTGGCTCTGGCCCTGCTCTTCACTCCTGTGAAACAGAAGAGAGAGACAAAAGGGTCTCCCAGGCAGATCCTCACCAGCCATCCAGGGTTCTGCCTAAGTCCCTGCAGCATGAGGATAAAGACTATGGCAATGCCCTCTCCTCACTGCACTCACACCGTGGACACAGAATCCGTGGGGAACCCACATAGGATCACAGCTCTGTTCAAGGTTAAGGCTCTGTGAATGCTTTGGGACCACCCAGAACCCATGAAACTCTCCACTACAGAGGGTGTAGACTCTATGGCACATGCATGAGCTGAGGCAGGGAGTGGACAAGTCACCTGCTGGCCACAATAAAGTGCCTTTCACTAACTGGAATTCCCTAAGAATTCTAAGTCAAAGACCTCTGAGTGCTGAATAAAAGCAATCAGTCCCCAACAGCCCTTCTTGCCAGGAGAAAGGGCAACCTCCCAGGAGCCTGAGCAGAAAGCAATGGAAGCACAGCCAGTGCCGCTCCGCCGTCAGCCCTCCCACCCCCTCTGTGCCCTCCTACCTATTCAGTGCCTGAAAGACCAAGTCCTTAAAACTGGACCAGCAAGGTGTAATTTACTCAAAAGGAGCAGGTTCTTAAAGGCAGGCGTGACTCATCAAAGAGGGGTGAAGGAAGCAAGTGGATCAGGAGGCCAAGTTTCTGACAGACTGGGCTACAAAGGCACAGGTCACCCCCCTGCTCAGGGAGAGAAAGAGCCAGGGGCACACCATAGGTGGGCATATCGTGATCCAGCAAGACAGAATGCAAGCAGACAGATGTCCCAAGATCCTACTGTGAGCAGGTATGGACCAAACCAACTCAGAGCAGTGGATCCCATACCTGAAAAATATTGTGGAATATTATTATAACTGGAAAAAGATGTGTTACATTTGTTTATGCTGCAGAATACTACTTTACCTGTAAAAGTGTGTTACTTTTGTTTGTGCTGTATTTATTTAATTATGTAAAGTTGTGTTACACCTTGCCTGCCTAAGGCACCTGATTGGTTTAATAAAAAGCTGAACAGCCAATAGCTAGGCAGGAGAAAGGATAGGCAGGGCTGCCAAGCAGAGAGGAAGAGAAATCTAGGTTCAAGAAGAAGGAAGAATGAGAGGAAAAGAGAGGAGAGGAGAGGAGAGGAGAGGAGAGGAGAGGAGAGGAGAGGAGAGGAGAGGAGAGGAGAGGAGAGGAGAGGAGAGGAGAGGAGAGGAGAGATACACCTGGGGCCAAAAATCAGGCCTTCAGACAGACAGACATAGAGACAGCAGGAAAGTAAGAAAAGGTTATTAAAACAAACAAACAAACAAACAAAAAACCTGAGGCTAAAGAAAGATAAGAGAAACAGATTAAGTTAAAAGAGCTAGCCAGAAAAAGCTAAGCTAGGCTGGCATTCAAAACAGATCAGGAGTCTGTCATGATTAAGGAGCTCGTTGGTGGCCTAAAAGAAAAGGCTTGGGACCTGTCTCCCAGATGTTCACCAAAGCTCTGGCACCACCTGGCCTGACCTCTGACTCTTACCTAGTTCAGGGAGGAGAAAGGGGTAGGAAACATACTCCAATCTCTGCTCCTGTGTCTGTGGCAGACCTCACAAATCAATCGTTGCATCTTCCCTGTCAACACTCGACCTAAGAACACTTCTTTACCCAGAGCTCCAAACAGCCCCTGCCTATTGGTCAGCTGAGGTCAAATCCAGGCTGGGTCTTCAACTTCTGTCTAATCAAAACTGGGGAACTAGCTATGTAGCAGAATCCTCACCCAACACATAAGAGATCCTGAGTCTCCAGAGAGAGAGGAGAAAAAGAGAGACAGTGACAGACATAGAATTTTTTGTTCCCAGCCACATGCATGTTTGGGGCTTTCCTTCAAAGAATCAGTAAACAGAATTGTTTTAAAATGACAACACTTAGCCTCAAAGATGTTCACTGTCAGCAAATACCAGGATGTGTTCATAATTCAACAAAAAAATGAACATGTAAGTAAACAGGGGCTCGCTTAGTTGGTAGAATGCTTGCCTAGCATCTCATCACTTAGGGAGATAGAGACAGGAATTTTAGGGGTTCGAGGTCACCTCAACTACATAGTGAGTTCAAGCCTTGGCAACATTTGACCCTCTCTCAAAAAGAAGGATCTGTACATCTATACCAGCACTCTCCATAGGTGGCATCTTATTTATTATTTTCATGCTTCTACGTGTTAGACTGACATCCCATTGCTCAGATGAGAAAACAGAGATGCAGGGAGATGAGGGGCCAGAAACTTGATTTTTGTGAGCTTCTGGCCAAGGCTGGCTGAGGGCTACACAAGAAAAAAAATCCACACAACAGGCATTTCATTAGACTCGTGTCTGTGGTGGGCACTCACGAAGCAGTGCCTGGCAGCTACTGCACAACTGTGTGTGGTACAGGACTGTTCTGAAAAGGACCTTGTAGGGACAAATAACCAGAAGACAGAAGACTGGAGTGGCACCAGGAAGCAGGCAGGCAAAGCCTGTAGAACACACACACCCAGGGTGCTTGGGCCTAGGAACACTATGGGGGGGACTCCCACCATAGGGCTCTGGCAAGCAGAGGTGTTCCATGGCTCTGTGTTGGGCACGGCTGCACCCGAGCAGGCTGGCCACAGGCTAGGAATAGGTCTAGAGTCTGGTGAGGGGCAGCAAGCCACAGCTAGCACAGAACAGTCTTCTGGTTGAAGCAGGCTTGTTTATGTGTTGGGCCTCTCCCTGTCCTCCCTAGCTCAAAGCCTTCCCAGACTCCCCACTGTGTATCAGATGAAGCCCTACCTTCAAAATGGTCTGTCTCCCTTTGGTAAGAAGGATGGCTCGGTAGGTAAAAGAATTTGCTGCTAAACTTGGAACCTGATTTTGAGTTCCGTCCCCAGAACTCATGGTTTACATAGTGAAAGGCAAGAGATCCCATGACATTGCTGTCTGACCTCCACATGCACACCCACATACATGTCATGCACATATATAAAAATTTTAAACTCAATGATAAATTAGTACAAATAGATAAAAGATGTGAGTTAGAGCATTTTGCAAGGCAGGCAGACCTGATTGGCTCTGATTCCAGGCAGCCTGGCCTGGCACCGGGGAGTCTCCCCTGCTGGTCACCACATTGTCCCCACAAGCCTGCAGAGGCACCAGAACAAAGGCGGGTGCGCTATCTCAGGCACCAGCAGACAACAGTGTGACAGGGCCACCTCAGCTCAGCACATTCCCCAACTCAGGGCAGTGTCACTAGAACAGCCCAGCTTCCTGCAGCCTCTGCTGCCCTGAGGCTGGTGGAGAAGGAGACTTTTGTCTAGTTTTCTCAGCCATAAACCCTTCCATGACCTTTTTGGCTTCCAGTTCCAAGTGGGCCTAGATCCCGAATCCTCCTGCCTCCACACTTGGATGCTGAGGTTACAGGCATGCACCTCCATCTGGCTGGGAATCCTAGCTCCTCATCTGAGTGACCCAAGCATACCTCAACTCCCATCATACCTCTGAACTGGATGGAGCCCCACTGTAGTTGTAAATCATAAAGCCCCACCCCTGCCCCCAGATGGCTTAGGGTTCTTTGAAGTGACCAACTATGCAGAGGTAGCAGGCCTCCATTCGGAGTGCTGACCTTGAAGGACCACCAAAGCCTGGATGTTCCTTCTGCTGGGCAGAGGGTGGCCAAATCCAGAGAGAAAGAGGATGGAAGAAGAGATGAAACCTATCTGAGCCTGGATCTAGCTGAGATTCTCTAAAGCCCTCCCCTCCCCTGTGAAGAGCGGGCCAGTTCCACTTAACTTCAACTTCTTGGAGCCTGCAAATCCACAACTAGGAACTCGTATTCTCACCACGAAGGCTGCCACCAGAGAATCTAGGTTCCCGAGTCACCTTTGCCACTGCAGCCAGTTCTAGGTTCACAGGAACCCCGGGCTGGCAGCACAGTGCCTGTCTAGCATGCACAGGGCCCTGGTTGGAACCTCAGCACCACAAACCAATAAGCATGTAATAAGCAACTAAACAAACAATCCAGCCATGTGTGGTGGGTCAACTGTTAGCACTCAAAAAAGAGAGGCATAAGTTTGAGGACCAACTGGGCTACAGAGTGAGGCCCTACTGAAACAAAAGTAAATTAAAACAAGGTAGTAATGGGGCCAGCAGAGAGCTCAGTAGGTAAAGGATCTTGAGGTGCACCTGATGACTTGAATTCAATCTCTGGAGGCCAAGGAAAGAGGGAAGGACAGAACTGACTCTACAGTGCTGTCCATATGCACTTAGTGTTGTGTACACGCTCACACACACACACACACACACACACACACACACACACACACACACACACACGCAAGTGCGACAATTGATCAAAAACCTACTTTAAATGCAATAAAGCTGACTATTGTACTTGTAAGCCCTGGAATCCCTCTTAGGGTTTCTAGGGTTTCTATAGAGGCTATCCAGCAGGGGCTTCAAGCTGTTCACACAGTAAAATGCTTGCAGAACGACCTCAGTTTAATCCTCAGAACTCAAAGGGAAAAGAAAAATCTGGGTATGGCCAGGCTCCACCTGAACTCAGAAGGCAGAGACAAGGGGATCTCTGTGAGTTCCAGGTCAGCCTGGTTCACAGAGTGAGTTCCAAGACAGCCAGAGTTACATAGCAGAGAGAGCTTGTATGCTGCCTAGTTTTATGAAGAGCTTGACACAAGTTACAGTCATCAGAGAGGAGGAAACCACAATTGAGACTATGTCTCCATAAAAATCTAGCTGTGCGAAAGCCTGTAGGGCACTGTCTTAATTAGTGATTGATAGGGAATGCCTAGCCCATTGTGGGTGGTGCCATCCCTGGGTTGGTGGTCCTGGGTTCTATAAGAAAGCAAACTGAGCAATCCAGTAAGCAGCACCCTCCATGACCTCTGAATCAGCTCGTGCCTCCTGGATCCTGCCTGTTTGAGTTCCTTCCTGGTTTCCTCCAGTGATTAACAGTGATGTGGAAGTATAAGCCTAATAAATAAAGATTTTCCTTCTCAACTTGCTTTCTGTCATAGAGTTTCATCACAGCAATAGATGAAATCCTAAGACACTAAGACACCCTGTTCCCCCACCTCCCCCCCCCAAAAAAATGTAAGGCAGTCAATATGTGAGCTAAGGAACCAATGGGAGCCAAGACACATCTTTTTTTTGTTTATTTTTGTGTATGGGTGTTTTGCCTACATGTATGTGTACCACATGTATGCAGTGCCCATGGAGTTCAGAAGAGGACATCAGATAGCCTGGAGCTGCGGCTGTGGAGGGTTGTGAACTGCCCTGTTAGTGCCAGGAACCAAACATAGGCTCTCTGGAAATGCAGCCAACTCTCTTAATCACTGAGCCATCTTTCCAACCCCATCTTTTTTCTTTGCACATGTCACTTGGCCCTGGGCAACAGCCAGACTGAAGGGCCGAGGGCTGGCCACATCTACTCAGGTCGCTGGAACTAAAAGAAGGAAGGGCTCTGGCTTGTAGGCTTTGGGGAATCCTTCCACATGTTCATCTTGCTTCACCATTACAAATTCAGATCCTTCTTTCTTAAGGTGGTCCCTTACCCCAACCCACAAACAAACAACCTCACTGTCTATGGTGCTGTGGATAGTACTACTGTCAAGCTTTAGTTACCAAACTGTGACAACATACCCCACTGTCAATCTGGTTAACGTGCACCAGGCAAGTGTGAGCAGTGTGCCCATGACAGATGCTGTCCTGGGAAAGATCACATCCTCTTCCCTAGGTCCCCATGGCCACTGCTGGGACCCACCTACAATGGGACAGATAATGGTCTCCATTCTGGTCATCGTCAGCCCCCACCTCTGTGGGCTGCTGGCTCTATATATCCAGCAGCTATGTTTCTATGGAGAGACAGTCAAGATGGCAGAGTTCTGGTCCTGGCTGGCACCTTGAACAATGTTAAGAAGCTTTCCAGCGTCCACCCCATACTCGCTATCTCAACTGGGTGGTGACCCTTGCTGACATTCGGCAGGACACATTACCTGGACCACCTCCTTCACCAGCGTCTTGTCGGTCCCGGTCTTGGCTCGCTGCAGCCCACTCACATCCTCCCCGATCCATGTGATGAGGGCAAACTTGGACCTTTTGCTCATGGCATCACCAGTGGTAAAGCGCACAAAGGCAAACAGCCGGACATCATCTGTGGCCAAAACAAAGAGAGTATGGCACTCAGTGAGGACTTCCCGACACCATCTCCCTGGGGAGAGGTCATGAGCCACAGGTGTGCCCAGTAAGAAGGCAGAAACAAGTGTGTAGCCACGGACCTCAGCAATGTCCTTTCCAACGCGTTTCACAGAAGGGAAGAGGAAGCATAGCCTGGTCATGTGACAACCCAGGTGAGACAGGTAGCTGGAGGAATGCTAGGATTTGCACTCAGGCCTCCCTGGCTGTCACCTTTATAAGCTTCATGGGCCAAGGTTCAAAACATGAATGTTATTTAGGGATAGAGAGCCATCACCTCAGGCTGGGGATGCAGCTCAGTAGGTACAGAGCTCACCTAACCAGCCTGAGGCTGTGTTCAATCCCCAGCACTTTATAAACCAGGAGAGATAGTGCACACCTGCAATCCCAGCATTTGGGAGGTGGAGGCAGGAGACTCAGAAGTTCAAGGCCAGCTTGGCCTACTGGAGACACTGTCTCAGAAAGCAAAAGCTGACAAATCATCTTTTAGGTTCTACTTGGAATAGGAAAGCCACTCTGGAGAAACAAAGCCAATACAAGCAAGGGTGCCTATGACAGGGCAGTGAGATCCATGGCATCTTCCAGCTGGGAAGTTATACCATGCATGCTCACTTTCAAGAAAACACCTTGGGCAGTTGCTTCACCGAGCTACATTAGAGCTCTTCGTACAGTCATTTTACAGTCTCTCCCACAACCCACACCAAGTACGACTTCACCAAGTTCCATATTCCACTGTCCCCCCCACCCCCACCCCATTTCCTCTGAGAGAGGCAGCGATGGCCTTCAACCCCAGCACTCAGGAGGCAGAGGCAGGCAGATCTCTGTGAATTTGAGGCCAACCTGGTCTATAAAGTGAGTTCCAGGACAGCCAGAGCTACACAGAAACTGCCTCAAAAAACTGAAGAAAAAAAAAAAAAGGAGGAAAAAGAGAGATGAAGTACTCGATACGTCATTGTGGTACAGTGTCACAGGGAACTGTACAATGCCCCTGTACAAAGACCAGAGCATCCAAGGTGTGACAGGCAAAGAACACTGACACACCCTCAGCTGTCCCCCAGGAGCAGAACTACCTGTCCACTTGTAGGGTGGGCATGTATCCATGAAGGCAATGTTATATGTACAGAGGTCAGAGGATAACTTTGCAAAGTCTGTTCTCACCTTTCACCATGTTGGTACCAGGGACTGAACTCAGGTTGTCAGGCCTAGTGGCCAGTGCCCTTATCCACTGAGCTGTCTTGCCAGCCCACACAGTTTGTGCTCCCATGGCAGTATTCTAGAAATACTCTGCATTTTCATTTTTTTCTTCAAAATCTAAATGTTTGACAGTTGGAAGCTTATTTTAAAAAATGTCACTGGTAAAACAGTTTGCTAGAGCATGCGCACACACCATTTTAAAGGACACAACTGTGCCTTTACCATCACCATAGCCTAATTCCAGAACATTCTCATCATCCAAAAAGGAAACTCAGACCCAGGAACAGCTGCTTCCATGTTCACACAGCCCCCTGCAACCACTAAGCCTGTCTCTGTATCAGGCTAGATCACTGATCTAGACAGTTACGTGAGTGATACCATGTCACACATGGACTGTGGGGACCAAGTTCTCCCATAAGTCACTGTGTTCTCAGGCCTGTGCATGTGTAAAGGTGTGCATGGTGGTCAGAGAACAACCTCAGGTGTTGTGCTTTAGGAGCTGTCTGCTTTGTTTTGAGACAGGGTCTCCCACTGGCCTGAAACTTACCAGGTGTGCTAGGCTGGCCAGCCAGTGAGCCCCAAGGATGCTCCTGCCTCTGCCTCCCCAGTGCTGGAATCCATGCTGGCTTCTGATGTGGGCTCTGGGAATGGAACACAGGGCCTCAAGCACTTCACTGACTGAGCTAGCTCGGAAACACCCTTTATTTCTATGACTCCCTCAGGACCCAGAACATTCACCATCATCTGATGGACATCAGAGCTGCTTCCAAAATGGCAGTTCCACAGTCTGCCCATCATCCATGATGAGGGGACAGTCATGCTACAGACCTAAGTGGCTCTCCAGATAGCTTCCATCCCAAGCTACTGCCATGGTGCAGGGCTGCCAGGGTGCTGCTGTGTGGCCCCAGGGTTAACATCTAACTCTTGAAGATGAAGGCTTCTAGGTTGCAGGTACACAGGCCCTGTGGCTGATGCAGATACAGCAGGGGACATGGGTAGCAGAATGCATTTCCCAGCATGAGAAAGGTGGGAGTGTGGGCAGTGTTTTAGGTACTGTGTCCCAATATCCCCCAGTGAAATGTTCGAATTTCACCCTTGGCCTGGGGAGAAGGCAGGCACCCATCCCAACCACCTCCCTACCAGTCTCTCACAAAAGACCACCAGTGTCCGTTTCCAAAGCGACAGCTTCCCAGCTCTGCATTGTCAATGTGGACTCTAGGACCCAGAGACTGTGGGTTGATGCCAAAGGCTCTGTGTGGGGCAGTGGCTGATGCCCCTGACCTGACCCTCCATTCAGCCAAGAGCAGAGCTTGCCAGAGGCATGAGCTCTCCCTGCCTGCCTCTCCTGTGTCACCCTCCCTGAGTGTTGGTCAGCTTTCCTGTGCCACAAGGGACTTTCACAAAGTGGCCCTCTCAAGTATCTCTCATCCATTTCAGACACTCTATCCACCACAGCCACCATGGTTCTTTCTAAAAGTTTATTTAATTGTATTTCTTATTATGAGTGTATATAAGTAATGTGAGTGGGGTATGTACATGGGGGTCAGAGGATAAATCTATGGAGACAGTTCCCTCCTGGCACCTTTAAGTAGGTTCTGGGGATTGAACTTAAGTTGTCAGACTTGTGGAGCAACCACCTTTACCCACTTGCCAGCCCCCTGATTTCCTCTGAAGAGCCACTAACAATCACCCAGTAAAACTTGTGCCTGAAGGAAAACCAATGCACTTAAGTCACACACACTCCTAAAGGAATTAGGAACCTTCCAGAACCCCATACTGACTTCCCTTAAACAAGCATGGGGGAGGGAGAGAGGAAGGCAGGCCACGCACACATGGAGTGACTGGCTGAGTGCTTATCTAGCCGCAGTGTGTTCAAGAAGACTGCTGACAGGCACATTTTCAGAAATCCGGAGTGACACTGCACTTAGGCTGGACACTAGAGACCTGGGCAGACAGAATGTCAGTTGAGGGCAGGCAGAGGGTCTGTGGGTCTCAGAGCATTTTTACCACTGCTTCAAAGCCCTGGGCTGTCACTGCCATTCTGACAGATTGGGAGAGCAAGTGGCCCTTTGGGAAGTCCATTTCTACCCCTTTCTCCAAACAGGAAGGCTCAGAAGCCGTGAGAGCACACATCCTACCCACTTGTCAGACAGGAGAATGGGAGCATGGGAGATCAGGAGGAACTTCTCCATGAGTGCACATGTGTATACACACACATGCCAAGGTGCCAAACTGGCCAGAAGGCTGGCACCTGGGCCTGCTGTCATCCCCTCAGTGACACTCTGTCCCCAGTGAGACTCGGGTGGTGAGGAATGAGAAGTTGCTTCTCTGCAAAGTTGAGAACCATGGTGCTCAGTCAAAGCACAGTCCCAGCCTTTCAACACACAGGAACCCAAGGACTGTGCTCCGCTGATCTAGGAACTCTGGGGGGAGGTACGGGGAAGGTTCAGGAGCTGAGTTTGAACAAACCCCTGGGGTGACTCTGATGGGCCCAAGCTTGAGAGTCACCATGGAAAGAGTAAGGCGAGCGAGGTGGGGACACAGAGGCTCCAGCAGAGGGATGGGACACTGCAGCTAGTGGTGACAAAAGAGCTCCAGTGCCAAAAAGCAGAAGTACTCAGAGCTCAGTCCCACCCCTTCCTCCTGCCCCATGTCTCCCACTCCCATTTTAAGGAAGTGATCAGGCCAGGCTTCTTGAAAGATCTGGTACCCCTTTTCCACATGATTCTCTGCAAGATCAGAGACATACCCATCAAAGATGATGGGACTGTCCCTAAGACACATAGGGAATCCGGACTCTCTTTAGACTACCTCCCTCCTCACCTAATGTGTCAAGAAGCCTTCGCCCCAATGACTGGAGCATGCATTACAAATCCACTTTAATTTCATCTCTGGAGTAAGATGAGACCAGGCCCATGCTGGAGGGTTGTCACAAGTTCTGTGCTCTCTCTATGCATATCAGGCCCAAGGTGACTGCACGGGCCACTCCATCTCCAATTCAGAAACTGCAACACCCTCCTTTTCTCTTGAAAGCTACAGGGTTAATTTGACCCAACCCAGAAAACCTTGACCTGCATCTCCTCACAGGCTGATCTCTTTGAAAGCTGTGGGATCAGGTGGCTCTTGCTTGCAAGGATCCCAGCCTCCATCTACTGAGTGGTCCAGGAGCAATAGTGGGGAGCTAGTGGACATGCTCAATGCACTGCCCGACCCAGGGCACCATCTGACCTGGGGCACTGCCAGGTTTAGGGCACGGCCTGACCCAGGGCATTCACCTTCTGACTCAGGGCACTCACTGTCTGACCCAGGGCACTCACTGTCTGTCTGACCCAGGGCACTCACTGTCTGACCCAGGGCACTCACTGTCTGTCTGACCCAGGGCACGGTCTGAGTGGTGTTTCCCCAGGGCACTGCTGCCTCTGCCTGCTTTCTTCACACGTGCCTTTTCTTCATGATAGCCTCTACCACCATTCTCCTGCTCATTCACCAAATGAGCCCTCTCCCCATATCTACCTTCTCCCCACCTGTGCCCTCCCTAAGCCTCCCTTCTAGTCTAGGAGGAAGAAAGGATTTAGGCAATGAGGCAGCAAAGGGAGTAAGGAAGAGAGCCAGCTGGGGTTCAGGCAGGGGATGTTGGGCAGGGACAGCAATAGGGATGTGGGAGGAACAGAGTGACAACAAAGGAGGGAGTGACCATAAAGGGGGATGGGAAAATGGATAACAGAGGGAAGTCTGAGTTTCTGCAATCTACAAAGCCACTAGGACAGGCTGCTTCAGTGATGCCTTCCAAAGAACTACCAGCACAGAGTCCCCACCACGCTGACCGCTGACCACGCAACTCATCTCCCCTCCCACCCGAATTGGAAACCTCGGTGGACTCAGGTTGAGACTCATCCTCTCTCCCTCCACCTCTCACCAGAGTCCCACCACACTGCATCTTGCAAAAGGCTGCCAGTCTCCTGCTATTGCCCAGAGCCTGCCCTGAAGCTTCAGGATCGAGGAGCTGCCACAAACCACTCCCTAACTCTCAGCCAGCTTTCAGGGACTTCCCTCATCGAGCATGACACACACTATGTGTAGAATAAGCAGATTTTATGAACGAGCAAAAAACAAAGCTGCACACGGATGGGGCTCTGAAAAGGTCTCTTCACTCCTTAGCCAGGACTAGCCTGGACTCACTAAATAGCCGAAACTAGCCTCAAACTTGTAGTGATGCTCCTGCCTCGGCCTCCTAAGTGCTGCCATTACAGAAGTGACCTACCAAACCTGGCATCTTTTAAGCCTGAGAACCATCTGTCCAGTCGTCATCTCCCCATGCCAGGGACGGCAGAGCCAGTATATAAATGAACCATGGACCAACAGAAAGTAGAGAAAAGGAGAATAATTTTTGGTATTTCTGCCCTGAAGCTGAACTTCAGAGCAAGATAAAAGGAGAAAGAGGAAAGCAGGACACAGCCCAGAGCCCAGATCGGCTCACACAACTCCTGACCTTCCTCACAGCCCGAGAAGTTGTGCAAACAAAGCTCAGAATGGGGAAACCACCCCCACACCAAAGAGCAAAGCAGTCATCTTCCACAAGGGGCGGGGGGTGGGGTGGGGGGTGGGGGGGGGGGGGAGGCTGCATGCTGGAGAGGGCTTCTAGCTGGAGAGGAGGCTGCAGTTGGGGTGAGGGTGAGGAGGTGGGGAGTGTAAGCTAGAAGGGAGGGGGCTGCAGTTGGGGTGGGGAGATGGGGGTGCAGGCTGGAGGGGAAGGCTGCAACTCCAGGAAGCTGGGAGGAAGCGGAAAGAACTTTGACATCCTGCCAAATCCCAGAGTGGGATGGACACAGGCATTTCATCCTGGCTCCTGTAGAGCCACACAGAGGGTACAGCCTCTAGAGGGGTGAGGATTTCTTTCCTTCTCAGGGGAAGGAGGCTGGCATAGCCCTCATTCATATGACAGAAGCTGTACTACTACAGGCACACTCCCCTCCTTCCCTTAGTCCTCACTATACCCTGTGAGTATGGTGTAGTTATATATTATATACTAGATATAATTGTAGTATAGATATACTCTATCCTAGCACCAGAAAATGGATGGGTGTGTGGGTGGGTAGATGGATGGATGGATGGATGGATGGATGGATGGATGGATGGATGGATGGATGAGGCCAAAAGCAGGAATCTCGGGCTGACTTGAAATTGCAAGGAAAATGCTAGGCAACAAATAACCTCTCTGTTCATGACCACACAGCAGCCCCTGGTTATCCAGGACAAAACAAATACACTAGCACCCTTTGTTCCCAAACACACACACACACACACACACACACACACACACACACACACTTTTAAACTTCTGTTCCTCCTGCCTCTACCTCCTGAGTCCCAGGATTAAGATATGTACCTAGTTTATAAGGTGCTGGGAGTGAAGCCCAAGGCTTTGTGCATGCCTGGCAATTGTTCTACCAATGGAGCTATATCCCTAACTTCTCAGGGGGCTGAGGCAAGAGAACTGCAAGTTCAAGGCCCATCTGGTCAACTTAATGTGATTTATTTGAAAGTTGAAAGTACAAACAGGGCTAGGAGAACAAGGACCCAAGTTCAATCCCTATAAACCCAGAACTGAAGACTCTGTTGGCAAAGGCTTGTTTTCTCAGAGGATGGGAGACGAGGTCTCCAGTGTGATCTCATGGGCATCGGTGTGTATACTTTTACATCTGTGATCATGTGGCATAAACTGTATGAGTGGTCCCCCAACAGTAGCTCCCCCCAACCCCCAGCAGCAGCCCTTCCCAGCCCCACCCCAGCAGCCCAACCCGTTCCTGGCTAACTGGGTTCTCATCAAACACCAGTGACCCAGCTTCCCTAGCCTGACAAAGAACACAAGAAGGTGCATGGAGGAAATGGAAGATAGATAGAGCCCCAGGGAACAAGCTGACCCGGAGACCCAAATTACACAGAGAGCCCCAGGCTTCCCCAGGACACAGCACAGGTGTTTGTTCTAATCAGTTATCTCCCTCTCTCTTAAATGGAAGGTAAAGTGCTGAGCAGCATCTAAGCCAGATACCCTAGGGCCAGTATGGGTGTGGGGTGTGACTGCTGGGACACTGGCAGCCATTGCAAGCACCTATTTGTATTGCTGGATTTGTTCTTTGTAGTTTTGCTAAATTGGTCACTGGACAAGCACACAGCCAGCCTGTGATGTGGAGACTACTGAATAAGACACAGTTCCTAGCCTTTAAAAAAAATAGTCAAACAAACTGTGCATACAATGATACTAACACCCGAACAGCTGTTACCTGGGTGTTATTGGAACATCAAAGGAAGAAGGAAATTAGCTCTTTCTGAGGACTGTGATCAAGGAAAACCTACCTCATGGATGGGGTCTTATTTGATCCAAATCGTAAAAGCTAACTTGGCCCAGAGAAGGTCTCATGTAGCCCAGGCTGGCCTGGGAACTGTATAGTCAAGGATGACCTTGAACTCCTGATTCTCCTGCCTCTACATCCCAAGGGATTGAATGACTGGTTTACAGCATGCACCACTATGTCCAGTTTGTGCAGTGATGAGAACTGAATCCTGGGTCTCCTGCACCCTAGGCGAGTACTCTACCAGCAGAGCTGGAGCCTGGAAGACTACAGCATGTTCTTATTAATCCTAGCACCCAGCTGGTGTCTGGCACATGGTACACTCTCAGTAATAGCCTTGAACAGTCACCTCTGCGATCCCCAGAGTTTTCAGTCCTTCGTGTCAACTGCTCAGTGCAGTGGGAGGTACCATTCCCCCAGGTCGCCATCAGTGTGACTTCTATCCCCAGAGAACAAGCATGAGATGCAAAGAGAGCTCAGGGGCCCACCTATCAGCTGACAGCATTTGCACACTGGCCTTAAACCAAAGGGCATGGAGAGGCAGAAGCATCCACACACAGCTGCTGGCCTGGGTGAGGTTGTAAGGTAAGGGGCATGCCTCTTGCATGTATCATCAAGCAGGATCACACAGGAGGGCACGGCTGCTCTAGCCAAAGGGATGTAGAGAAGTCCCCTCTGTCTCCAGATAGTAACACAGTCTGTTTCCTTGGTGTACTCAGGTGACAGGAACAAGCCCTTAGGATGGCCTAACACATATCAAGTTTTGCAAGTGGCTGGACAAGCTCAGCATAAAGGCTCATACCTGTCATTACAATACTCCAGTGGCTGAGGCAGGAGGATTGTGGTCTTAAGGTCAGCCTGTGCTACAGAGAGAGACTATGCTAAAAAGGGGAGGAAAGGAAGGAGTTAGTAAGATGGTAATGAAGGCAAGAACACCAGTGGTAACCATGGCAACCACAGAGCACCAACAGAGACTGCAGAGCAACAAGCAGGAAGGTGAGATAGGCTGGGTGCTGGAGGATGCACCTAAAGCCACAGCAGCCAGTCCCAGAGGATACAGGTCTGTGGACAGGCAGAATCCACCCTGGGGACTGATGACAAGTAGGCCACAGGGAAGGGTATGCAGCTGGAAGACCCCAGCGCCCCATTATAGCCTGGGCTGCTTGATTGGGTCCTACCACTTTCCAACACGGTCTCGTTATCACTATCCTTTGCCATCTTGGGGCAAGGGGCTCTCCTCTTCCTCCACAATTTAAACTTTATTTTGTTTAATTTCTTGTCCACCTAACATCAATGCTCTGATGCCAAGAACCTGTGGCAGTGACCTCCCATGGCAAAGGGAACTATACCAATGTAACTTGGTGAAAAGACTGGATGAGGGATGTCGCTGGGTTACTGGCTTGGCTAAATGCTACCACTAAGTCCTAACTGGAGAAAAGGGAGAGAAAAGGGAGGTAGGAGAGTCAGGACCAGGAGCTGGCACAAGAAAGAACTAGACAGACACTGCTGGCTTTGAAGGAGAAAGAAAAGGATAGAGCCAAGGGCACAGGAAAGTCACCATTACATTAGCCACTGCTCTTATTAATACTATTGACTCGCTCATTATTGTCAAGGACAAGTAGAAAGGATAGAAGACAAAATCAAGCAAACAGTAAGTGCAGGAGACCAGCAATGCTGGAAACACTATCGAGTCTAGAAGTGGTACAGGACCATGAGTCCCTGGCCAGCCAGAGCTGCCCAGATCCTGCCTCCATAAAAATAAACAATAAACTGGCCAGGTGGTGGTGGCACATGCCTTTAATCCCAGCACTCGGGAGCCAGACGCAGGTACCTCTATGTGAGTGGGAGGCCAGCCTGGTCTACAAGAGCAAAGCCACAGAGAAACCCTGTCTTGAAAAACAAAATAAATAAATAAATAAACAAGCTGAACCCACTAAGGCAGGCCTGTCAATCCAGTTACTAGGAAGACTGAGATAGGAGTCTAAAGTTCAAAACCATCCTGGGCAACTTGGCTAGCCTCTGTTTCCAAATGAAAAAAGAAGGCTGAGGCTGCTGCTCCATGGGTAGCACTTCCCTGAATGCAAGAGCCGCTAGGCTCAATCCTCAGTACCAGCCCCCTCACCCCACACCCCCTGCCACCAGATCTATTGCAAGTTAATTCCAAAGTGCAGTGATGACATCAATATTAAAAGGCAATATAAAATCCCACTCTCGGAAACAGGCCCCTGGGGACTGAGGCCGCCAGCTGACTCAAAGTAAGTGGGAGAAGCACTCTGGGACCAGGGTTGCAGGAAGATGCCTGGCATGGGGCCAAAGCAGTCATGTGGTCAGGGACATTGACAGGGGCTATTTGCTCAGCACTGGTTACTAGGCTATCACTTCAGAAAGGGACAATGGGACTTCCTGTGAGGGCTCAGCCCTCAGATAGGGCTGGGGACCACCCAGGCAATAGTGGGATGTGGTGTTGTCCATGCACTCCCTTGTGCTCCCAACAGAGTGGCATGAAACAGACCTTGCTCCTGTTCCAGGCTCAGATCCTGGCAGGGGTAGGAAGTTGCGTCTGGGCGTGGCCTTAGGTATTGCCTCAAGCTCCAACCAGTGCTGGCCTCCAGAACACTGAGCTGCTCTGCTTATGGCCTTTCTATAAAACCTCTGACTGTTTGACTCCCCAAAGATGCAGTCTAGGGCCATGAAGCCCTAAAGTCTGAAGTCGCTCCTCAACCAATGAAGGGGGACATGAACCCAAGCTTCCTAGCACATTCTCAAGGGTCCCAGCAGAATGCCACTTTGAGTACCTACACCCTCACCAGCTGGCTCAAGTTCCCTTTACTATTTCTCCCCCCTCATGCCTGCCTCACCCAAGTTCCTACTTCTTGGTTCTACCCCCACCCCAGACCTCTGGCTTGCACCCACCTAATTTAACACAGTGCCCGGGAGAAAACTGAGCAGGCTGGGTGTACAGAAAGTGGTTTAGACTGGCCTGAGCTCTTTTCAATGGATACATGGGCGCAGAGAAGCTAGGTGATTTGCCTAGATCACACAGCTCACATGGAATAGACTGGAGGCCAGACAGCATGGGTTTCCTTCTTCAAGTGGAAACAGAAGGCTGGAGAGCCAGCACTTACAGGAGAAGCCATGACTCAGGCCAGTGAGAAACACACTCACAGGGAAAAGCTTAGGCTCTGGCTACCACAGTTATCACCAAGATGAACATCACCAAGAAGTTAAGTCTCTTCAGGACCTTGCCATGGGGCCTCTCTCTCTCTCTCTCTCTCTCTCTCTCTCTCTCACACACACACACACACACACACACACACACACACACACACACACACGTACGTGCATGCTATCTATATATATGGCCAGTACTATTAGGACAAGGGTGACATCTACCCTGGTCTTAACAAGTGTATATAGAAGCCATCCTGGAAAGCAAAATGGAAGAAGACAGAGCGAGGAGGAAGACTACCCACAAGATCTAAGAAGAGAGGGGTGGGGCTGCAGGGGACAGAACTTCTGCATGCAGATCTTTCACTGTCCACCCAACATGGCGAAGGAAATGGGCAGGCTCTTTGCCCACAGGTGTTGCTGTTTTGAGTCCCTTTTAAATGGGAAGCATTTAGGAAAATATACCATATATGCCAGGATTTAGGCACCAGTGAGGCCAGAAGTGTGTGTGTTAGCTAGCTAGACAGTCCTGAAGGGCATTCCAGGTCATTCCCAGCACAGGGGCCTTCTGGACAAAAGCCATAAAAATGCTATGGAGGGGTGGACACCAAAGTGAACTCAGGAAGTCACCTGGGGCTGGAGGACCAGGTCATAGGGTCAAGAACAGAGCCCAAATCAGCCCAAAGGCCTTATTCAGTAAATTTAGCAATGGGAGACAAGGCCACCATAAAGGGTGGGGTCCTGAGGGTTTTCAGACTGATGGGCAGGAAGAAGAAAGGGCAGTGAAGAAGCCCCAACCAGCCAGGCAGATGGAGGGGGACAGAGTGAAGGGAGGGGGCAGGGTAGAGAAAAAAAAAACAAAACAAACAAACAAACAAAAAAAAAAAAACAAAGAGGCTGGGCCTGATGGCAGATTTTGCCTTCAATTCCAGCAGACAAAAGCTGGTGGACTGACATGACTTTGGGCCAACCTGGTCTACACAGCAAGTTCTAGGCCATCCAGGACTCCACAGTGAGAAAAATCAAGAAAAAAAATAAAAGCTGGGAAGGGAACATTGGGAGGTGTTTATAGCACCCAGGAAACCAGGGGGAAGGCTCCCAAGACTATCAGCTCCTGAACGTGGAGAGTAAAGGAGCGTCTAAAGAAAGGGGCACCAACTACCTATGAGGGAGACAGGCAGCTGCCCTATACCTGCAAGCATGGCTACAAACCCAAAGGCAAGGACAAATTTCACCAAGCTATAAAGCCAAAGAAAGGGCTGACACAAAGCCCATGTATTCAGCAACAGAATGTATGGGAAACTTCAGTGGAGACTGAACAGTAGCCAAGCTACTCACCACCCTTGAAGGTAAATAAAATAAGACTTGGTGGCTCATACTTTATTTAAGACTACAGACCAACCTTGGCTACAGTTTTAAGACCCTATCTCAGAAGGAAAGAAAAAGAAATCAAATGGCTCAGGGAAGTAAACAATCTGTGGAAACAGCTTCAAGTATGGCTGGATCAAGGGTGTAAACCATCCCAGCTGGTCTCCAATTCTGACCTTTGCCTGAGCTGTCTACAGGGTCTCTGTTGGAGGCAAATGGGTCCTGTAAGCTCCAAGACTTCAAACTCTCTCCAGGTTTAATTCCAGAGAAAGATTAAAGGATTCTTTCCCAAGAGCCCCATCCAAAGTCCCAATCCCAGGAGCAGGCCTGATTAGCTTGAGGAGTCAGTCATGTGAGCCTCCAACCTTGAGCTAATCAGTGTCATGAGGATGGTTTTCTCTGATTGGTGAAAACTGGGTCATGTGTCATCCGAGAGCCATTTTCCCTCCAACCCACTTTGCCAAAGGACAGGATGCAGGACAGTGTCCTCAGTCAAAGAGGCTTCTAGCTATTCGGCTGTGGGGTGACCAGAGTACCATGGGAGTCTCACCTGCCCTAGCCTTCACCTTTGTCAACCAAACTTAACTGCTGACATTCTCTCTTCTCCAGGGGACCTACACATCCAGTTTACTTCAGCCTGACTGGGCCAGGCACCTCCTAAGACTGCAACAATGGAGCTTTAAACATATTGATCATCTACTTTACACAGTTAGTGCTTCTATACCCTGTTACTGTATCATAGATGCTGCAGAAACAGAGAATCTGGGAAATTTGCCCAAGGTCACACAGCACAGCTAGGCTTCAGTTAGAGGAAGATCGGATCCTTCAGCTGTGCAGTTCCCCACAGGCTCTAAAATCTACACCAGAACACTGGATGCATTCCCAGAAACCTGGGTTCTTTCCAAAAGAAAACTGGCTTGCCTGGAAGACTCTGGGTCTATTAGGAGGACTGGTTAGACAATGTTGCAATTGACAAAGAGAATATTATGTAGCCGTTTTAAAGGGGCCACAGGAAAAAGAGAGGAAAACAAACAAACAAACAAAAACAGTAGTAAAGACAGAGGAGGTAGTTCAACCCCAGCTGGGAAGGTGGGTGGTCTAACACCCACAGGCTTGTTGCCCTTTGGATCAGAAAATACATATAGAGAAATATTTCAAGAATATGGACAAAAACTAGGTCCATGGTCATATGGTCAGTCCTCTTGGGGAACCATGAGACATCTGCTGGGCCTAGAAATTTCTATGCTGTGACATGTCCCTTGGATTCACAGAATGAATGAATATGAGGACCAACAGCAACACAAATGAAAGGAGGAACTCATCTCTGTATGATCTTCACCTCTTCTTTGCACTGAGCTTCTGAATATTCTAAAAGAATCTTGGACCACTGAGGGTTCAGGTGAGAAAGGCTTTGCTATACAAGCATGAGGACCTGAGTCTGGATTCCCAGTAATCACATCAAAGATGTGGTAGCATGCTAGTAAGCCCTGGGGTGCACTAGTCACCTAGAGGTGAGCTCCGGGTTCAATATAAGACCCTGTCTCAAGCTGGGTGGTGGTGGTGGTGGTGGTGGTGGTGGTGGTGGTGGTGGTGCATACCTTTAGTCCCAACACTCGTGGAGGAAGAGGCAAATGGATCTCTGTGAGTTTGAGGCCAGCCTGGTGTACAGAGCAAGTTCCAGGATAGGCTCCAAAGCTACAAAGAAACCCTGTCTCAAAAAAACAAAAAAGACCCTGTCTCAAAGAACAAGGTAGCAAACTTGCAAAATGGTAGTGCCTGTTCTCAAGCCTGATGGCCTGAGTTTGATCCTTGGTACCCAGGTGACAGAAGGAGAGAACTGACTCCCACAAACTGTCCACTGCCCCCCCACATGTGCACCATGGCACATGCATGCACAGACATACACAAAGAAGGGAGTGATAAAGGAAACACTGACACTGACCTCTGGACTGCACACACATGGGCATGCGTACACATGCACCCACACATATATTCTCCCACACACAAAGACTCTTGAGCTGTCTGTACAGTACAAAAACAGAATGTGACTCCAGCCAGTAGGAACCTCTGCTTTGTCACCCATGCCAGATCTATGAGCCCCTTCTACAGTTATCACGTACATGGCACATCCTCTCTGGTTGGCTCACCTCTGTGAGCTGAGCTTGATTCTGCCTGACTTCACATGGCTCTCTGGGGTCCCCAAAGCTCCCAGTCCAGCTCAGCTGTTTCCCCATCCCTGAAACAAAACACCAATCCTACTCTCTGGCATTTGAAGACTCACTACGCCCTAAGTACACACTTCTGCTGATTCCACTATGGCAGAAGGGTCACCAGATGGGCAGCTTGCCTGCTTCAGGAAATGGATCTGAACCCAGAACATTGGCATAGCCTGAACCCCTCAGCATCATGGCAACCATTTCTCCCCATGAACTGAGCAGCTACTGAAAACAGACCCAGGCTAAAGTTAGTGCCACAGGAGGCCATCACAGGCAGGATGTGGGCATACCCACTGTGTGCTGGGCTAGGCACTCACTGAGAGTCTTAGGATGAAAGCTACATGAGTCAAAGTAATTTTCGTTAACTAATATTTATATAGTCATTTTTTTATTAATTATCATGTAGCTATTATGAAGAATAATTACATAAGAAAGGCAGGGTTGTACTCTGCACACCTCTGAGGTTCTTGGAAAGAAGAAAAAACCTTTTCTTCAAGGGCCTACAAAGATAGCTGACTTAGGGCTCTTCCCCTACATCACCGTAAGTAAACATAGCCTTCTAATCTGCAAACCATTCCTCAAGGAACAAGACTGGAAACCACTTCCTTAGGGCCAAGAGCAATGGGATCCAGAGTCCAGTCCCAGCTCTGTTCTTCCTAGCTGTGCGGTGGCAGGTAAGTCACTTAACCTCTCTGGCAATCCTTAGGAGGAGCCAACCCACTCAAAGCATGGCTGACACTCAGGTCAGGTATGGTGGTAGGTAAGATTACAAATAGAATGCTGAGGGTGGGATCCCTGGCTCAGGAGGACTCAGCAGGGGAGGGACAGAGCAGACGTGGCAAGCAGAACCATCTGTACTCTGTCCACCAGATGGCTGGGAAGAGAAAACAGGCTGCAGCTGCAGCAGACAAGCCTCAGATCCCACAGCCCATTCACAAGGACCAACAAGCAGCCTGCAGAGCATTTTTAGCTCATCCGCCAGACGCTTGCCTTCCCATCCCTGTAGAGGATGAGCAAAGGGAGACCTGAGCAGAAAGCCACAGCCCACCAGAGGAAGGAAGTGTCCCCCAAGCGGCATTCGAGCCGGATGTCCAACAGCCCAGAACACCAGTCAGGAATCTACCAGCAGGATGCTTAGCCTTCCTTTGTCACCTTCACCAGCTTGGTCAGAGAGCCAGGACAGCTGGGGACAGCCTCTGGGTGAGGAGAGAACCGGATCTGATGAGGAGGGAAGTGGGCCTGCAGCACCCAGCCCCAGAGATTATGAAGCCAATCCTGCTGACAGTGCACCAACTCCGGGGAAAGTTGAGCCTGCACTTGCCCCACTGTGGAAGCATTACTGCAATCAGAACAGCTGAGATCCCGCTCCTGAGCCAGAAGCCTGCACACTGACTCCACAGCAGTGCTGAGTTGCACTTTACACTGCTGATGTTTTAAGTGAATTATTTACAAAACTAAATGAATACAGGGTCTAGCGGCAACTCCCCAGAGACATTTTAGCCAGGACAACACTTACACACAAACACACCATCACATACTAATCTCAGTACAACCCAGCACAAAGCAAACCCTTTGAGATGAACTACATACAAACGATGATTCAATTAAGAAAGTTATACACGGTGATGCATGCCTATAGTTTCAGCACTTAGGAGGCAGAGGCAAGAGGATCGGGAGTTTCAGACCAGGCCCAGCTACATAGCAAGTATAAGACCAGAAAGCAGTTAAAGAGCCAGGTAGCACACGCCAGGAAGCACAAGTAGGAAGATAGTAAGTTCAAGGCCTGCGTGGACTACTGAGTGGGAACTTGTCCCAAAATAAAGTGCTTTTGATTTTTTAAAAGATATGTCTCAATGGTAGAGTGCACAAACAGCATGTTCCATACACTGTGTTCTATACCCAGGACTGAACAAAACAAAACAAAACAAAACAAAACAAAACCAGAGGAATAAGAAAAAAAAAAAAAGAAAAAGAAAAAAGAAAGAAAGCCTGGCTTGTCTTTTGTTGTATGTCATCAATGACTCTGACAAGCTCTGTTCTGAACACTTACACACTTGGGATCATTCAATCCTACAGTAGCACTAAGAGATGACAGGTGAGGAACTGTGAACCCCACAGGGACCTGTCCCCAACCCACCCAGCTGGGAAGCAGCCCCAGTGGGATTCAAACCCACAGACATCTGCTGGGAGTCCACACCCTAGCTTCTAGGTGGCCTGCCTTTGTCTGTAGTTGCAAAGCTAAAGACAACAGGGGACACTAGGCCCCTGGATCCCCTACTTCCAATCTCTTTAAAGGCTCTTGTTTTTAGGGGGCAGGAGGGCAGGGAGTGCACAGCCTACGCTGACCTCCAACTCTCTCCATCCTCCTGCCTCTGTTTGCAGAAGGCTGAGCAGCACTACACATCAGCTCCTTAAAAGATCACATTATCATTTGTGTGCTGATGGTCTGCTTCTACTAAGGGGCTGTGGCTACTCAGGCCATGTGTTCTTTCATGGGCCGTGGGGGGAGGGCGCCTTGGAACACATACAGACCTTAGGTTTCCTGGGTGATGCTTTTACTAAGCTACACATCTGCATGATTCCCTCACACCAAACCACGGGGCACTTCAGCTCCCAGAGCTTCCCCCATGCCCACCCCAGCCAGTGGCCATTCACTCCAAAGGAAACTGTCCACTCGGACCTCCCAAGTCAGCTTCACTTTCTCCAGACCTCATATAGCAACATTGAGTGTCTGCTCTTAGTATGTGGCTCTGTACTCTCCAAATGAAAGGTTTCTACCGAAGCAGATACGGACAAAGATGGAAGGAGAAAGGAGGGTGGGGCCCTGGGTTCTGCCTTTAGCTTGAAGCCCCCAGGGGCTTTGTTGTTATTGTTCACTGACCAATCAGAGATGGTGGTGGATAGGGTTGGACACTGGAGTTGGAACTGGCCGATCTGACCTGGAAACCCAGTGAACCACAGGGGACGGAAGAAGCTGTCTGACACTGCCAGGAGAGGAATTTGCACGGGTCACTTCTGCGTCTGGTGATGTCCAAAGTGGGTGAGGGGTGAGGGACACACACTGGACTTTAGGAAGCTCAGGTCAGAGCCTCGCATGGCTATGCACACCTACAATCCCAGTACTAGATGAGTGGGGCAGGAGGATGGCCAGTTGGAGGTCACCCTGGATACAAAGTGAGACCCGTCTTTAAAACAAACAAAAAACCACCCCAGCCCAGATCTGTTGCTGCTTGGATGCTCAACACCTTGGATCCCAGAGTGCCCACTCTCTCCCAAAAGGTTTCAGTTCACCCTACCTGTGCACTGCTGGATGAAGTGCTGGTAATCCGCTCCCTGATCGCCGGGGACAATGGTGGAGCCATCGTATCTGAAAGTCACCCTTTGGGTTGGAGGAAGAAAAGAAACAGAGGTGAGCGGCAGCGGCGGGAGGCACGAAGCAGGTCACTACGGGCATCCCCGGGCCCGCAGCGTTGCTCACCAGATGACTGCCGAGCCGTCGTCCCGCACTAGGTTGTACGCCGCGCGACACGCCTCCTTGTCGATCTTCGTGGCCATGGCCGCCGCGAGAACACTGCCGGAGCCAGTGAACGCTCCACTGACAAGCTGAGAGGGTCGAGCCGGCCCTGAGAGCGAGCTGCGGGGGGATGACTGCAACTCCCACCAACAAGCTTCGTTTCAGAGAGAGGCGCCCGCGGCTAATGCGGAGCCAGATCGCGCGCCCCGACTCTAGTCCCAGGAAAGTCACGCCCCTTGGTCTCCATTGGTCACAAGGGCCGGGGGCGGGGTGTCTCGCACATTCAGAGGCCAATCCCAGCCTAGGTAGATTGCGCAACTTCGCGGAAGATTGGAGGAGGGGCTCTTCCTCTTCATCCTGCCTTCCTCCTCCTCCTACCCTCCCCACTCCGTGGGCCCCAGCCCCTCTCTTTTTCCAACACCTTCTGTGTTCTCCGATCTTGTTCTCCCTCCTCCTTGCCTCTCTTCTCCCATTCTCTCTCTCCTGCCCTCACTCCGTTGTCCTCCCTCTCTTTTCTCTGCCTCTTTCTTGTTCTCCCCTCTTCTTGTCTATCCTGTTTATCCCACCCAAGTCCCTTCTCCCTCCTCCCTAAAGCCTTCTTCCCCCTCCTCCACCCCTTCTACTCTTCTTCCTCTTCCCCTCCATCTTTTTCTTGAATCTTCTTATTCTCTTCTCATTTGCCTCCACTAGTGAGCTGGGCTACAGAGCTCTCCACGCCCCCACACTTCCAGGAGGACAAGTTAACTCAGCAAGTCTTAATTAATGAGCCAGGCTGGCAAGGCCGGCCACTACCCCAGTGTTTGCTCTGTGGATTTGGAATGGGAGGTATTAGAAAGAAGGAAGCATTTCATTTGGAAAAGGACAGACTGGGAATCATTGTTGACTTTGTACCCTGGCTATCTGCAGTCACAGTGGGCTCTGGAGCAAGAGCTCACTGGGGGTGGGGTGGGGACCGGCATCCTTAATTCTGTCATTGTGTAATTCATTCACTCCTCATCTACTGTCTGTCCTACAGGCAGCTGAAAGGCGGGGCCTGGAGGCCCAGCTCTGGAATTGTAATTCTTAGCCCCAAGACAAACCCTAAACTCTTCCAAGAGTACTGCTTTCTTCCCGTGGTAACAATAACATGGCCAGCCTCACTGGGCATCTTCACCTTTAACTGGAATGAAATGCTTAAGCAAAGGCAGACGTCAAAAGAGGTCATTGCTCATTGCTGGTTTGCAATTAACTGAAAAGAATCCTGGAACAATGTACACCAGATAGGAGAACCCTTGAGACTAAGGGTGTGACCCAGTGGTCAGCATCTTCAAGGTCCCGGGTTTTCTCCTGAGCACCTCAAATGAAAAAAAAAAAATAAATAAGTCTGGGCAGTCTCAGACAGTCTCAGAAAACAGAGGTTGAGGAAGAATTGTACATTGATAATCAGCCTGAGTTCCAGGCCTGCCTGGGCTACAAAATAATACCCTGTCTCAAGATGAGAGAGATGGTTCCTCCTCTTCTACATGACTTCAGTTTCTTTCCCAGCACCCATGTGTGTCTGTAATTACAGCTCCAGGAAAATCTGATGCCCTTTTCTGACCCCTGTAGACATCTGCACATGTATGTGCACACACACACAAATAAAAATAAGATTAAAAAAAAAAAAAACAAAAGGAAGAGAGGGAGGGGAAATTAGAATTTTTGACAAGTAAAACAAAAAGAAATTAATGGATCTGTCAATCGATGTTAGGTTAATAATGGTGGGTGGACAGCAGGGAGCTGTAGACAAGTGGGAGCAGATGCTGCTATGAATGAAAAGTAAAAACAGGAGGTGTAAAGCCTGATGGCCTGAATTTGATCCCTAGGACCCACATAAAGAAAGGAGAGAACCAACTTTCTCAAATGTCCTCCAGCCCCACATGTATACTGCAGCATATATATGCACATGCCTGTGCCACATAGATACATGAATACAGAGAGGGAGACTGGATAAAACAAATTCCTAACTGATGTAGCCACAGTGGTCCTTGGTAAAGGTAAGGGAAGATGGTCATTGGAAAAGATGGGTGTTGTCTACAGCAGGCACCAGTGTCAAAGCATGAATAAAGGAAACCCCAAAAGGGCCAGAGGAAGACACAAGGTTCTTCCTTCTTGCCTGGAATAGGAAAGGTCTTTTTAACCAAAGCTTAAAAGCCAGAACTTTTACAGAAACACAGTACACAGAAACACACACGCACACACACATTCAAATAAATAAAATCTATAGTAACACACACTTGCTGTCCTAGTACTTGGGAAGTGGATGCAAGAGAATCAGGAGTTCAGGGTGGTCCTCAGATACATAACCAATTGAAGTCCAGCCTGGGCTATGTGTGATTGTCTCAATGCAAACTACATACATACCAGTCTGATCTACAGGGTGAGTTCCAGGATAGCCGGGGCTGTTACACAGAGAAACCCTGTCTAAACAACAACAACAAACAAGACAGTAATAACAAAAACCATACACACACACACACACACACACACACACACACACACACACACACACACACGGCAGAGTGGGGATCCTAAGAAAAGTAGTACCACCCCTTACAAAATGAAGAAAGAAAGCCAAGAAACTACCACACAAATCCCAAAGAATGTGCAACTAGTCAGTTCTGCTCTCTCTCTCTCTCTCTCTCTCTCTCTCTCTCTCTCTCTCTCTCTCTCTGTGTGTGTGTGTGTGTGTGTGTGTGTGTGTGTGTGTGTGTGTGTGTGTGTGTGTGTGTAGCAGAGGACCTCAGATGCTTTCCACCTTGTGTTTTCAGCAAGGCTCTCTAGCTGGCCTGGAGCTCAACAAACAGCTAGGCTACTCTGGCTACCATTCAGCCCCAAGGGTCCCACTGTCTCCACTTCCTACATCCCCAGCCCTGCGATTACAAACACAAATACCACTTGGCTTTATATGTTTATTATTTATTTATTTATTGGTTTTTTTTTTTTTGAGACAGTGTTTCTTTGTACTTTGGAGTTGACTTGGAACTCACTCTGTAGATCAGGCTGGCCTCAAACTCACAGAGATCCACCTGCCTCTGCCTCTGCCTCCCGAGTGCTGCGACTAAAGGTGTGTGCCACCCGCCACCTGGGCTTACTTTTTAAATGTGAATTTAGGGGTTCAAATCAGGGCCTCGTGCTACCACAGCAAGCACTTTACCGATTAAGCAATTTCTCCTTTCATCCTCTTTTGAGAGGGGGTCTCATGTAGCACAAACTGGCTTCTATTCACTTTATAGCAGAGGATAACTCTGAATTCTTGTTTCTCAAGCCTCCACTTCCCAAATGCAGAGATTATAGGTGTGGGCTCCCAGGCCAGGCGTTTGGATGACCCATAAAGACATGAAAAGATTCCAGAAGAGGAAATCTGATCTCCTGAAGCTGGAATTACAGGAAGTTGTGAGCTGCCTGGCCTGGGTGCTCCAAACAGAACTTGGTCCTTTTGAAAGTAGTCAGTGCTCTTAACTGCTGAGCCAGCTCTCTAGCCACTGCATTTGTTTGTTTGTTTGTTTTGTTGGTTGGTGGGTTGTTTGGTTTTGTTTGGTTTGGTTTTTTGGAGATAGTACTTCTCTGTGTAGCTCTGGCTGTCCTGGAATTCACTCTATAGACCAGGCTGGCCTGGAACTCAGAGCTCCATCTGCCTCTGCTTTCCAAGTAGTGAGTACTGGGACTAACGGTCCGTGTCAATATGTCTAGCCAGTGTTATTTTCAAACCATGTGAAAATATTATTTATCCATATGAAATTGCTACCAAAGAGCATGATGGAGCATGGTAGTACATGGACTTTAATCCCAAACTGGAGAAGAGTTGTAGACCAGCCAGGGCTGCATAGTGAGTTCCAGGCTAGCCAGCCCTACATAGTAAAACCCTGCCTCAAAAACGAAAGGAAGAAAGTATTAATTATTACCAAAAAAATGAACTTGACCTGGCATCTCCCAGATCTACATTCTAGGCACCATGCTGACAATCACCTGAGTGGGGAAATCAGAATTAATTCCCTTAGGGCCATCAACTGTTCTTTCTGCTCCTTGATGAGGGCACCCTCTACTGGACTGAACATGTAAAAGGGTTGGTTTGCCATGGAACCTTGATTCTATCATCTGCTAAACTGTGCTGCAATTGACTTCATTTGGGCTCCATAAAATATCACAATACAGAAAGTAATCTGACTGGGTGTGATGGCCTGTACCTGTAACCACAGGAGCCCAGAGGAAGACACAGGAGAATTGACACACGTTCCAGATCAGCTGAATCTACAGAGTAAGTTTCAGGACAGCCAGGGCTACAGAGTAAGATCTTGTGACAAAATAAAAAAATGGGCCATTGATGTGGCTTAGTGAGTAAAGGTGCTTGCTACCAAATCTGACAAGCTGAGTTAAAATCTGGGATCCACATGCAGGAGAGAATAGACTCCCAACACACACACACACACACACACACACCCCTAAAAGTACATAATTATAATTTTAAAAACCATTTTAGGGGCTGGAAAGATGACTCAGCAGTTAAGAGCACTTGCTGTTTTTCTGTAGGACTGAGGTTCAATTACCAGCACCCACGTACTGGCTAACAATCGTCTATAACTCCAGGTCCCTGGTATCCGACACCTTCTTCTCATCTCTGTGGGCACCAGGCACACATGTGGTGTACATGAAGACAAAACACTAATATAAAATAAAACAAGCTAAAAAATAAACAACCACATAAAACAATTTATAGGAGCTGGCTGTGAGCCAGGTGTGGCGATGTGTGTCTTTAATCCCAGTACTCAGGAAATGGAGGCAGGGAAAACCAGTCATAATAAAATGAATAAATAAAAAAAATAAGAATTGACTGTATGCAGACTTGTACTAGACAGATTTCTCCCAGTCCTCATGAGGTTTATGGTGTAAGGGTGACAAGTGCTTACCTCAGTGTGGATGCTTAGAAAACTCAACTCTAATTGGATGAACAACAGAAGGGAAGTCAAGACCTAATGGCTAGAGTCCAGATGAAGGTGGGTTTCAGGCATGGCTTCATCAAGGCTTTGGCTCAAGCATTCTGTGTCTCTCTATTTAGCCTCCTTAGTGCTCATTCTGCTCCTCAGACAAATGCTCTCTTTCTGCCTAGCACACTTTTCCCCCGAAGTCAGTACAGCTCATTCTCACTGGGACCTCAAATGTCACCTGCCTCCATGGCTTTCACAGGCACTCTAGTGTTAAAAAAAAGTTCCTTCTGGAGCACTCTACTGGCCACGGTCACACAAGCTTCTGTTTCAAAGCACTCTTTGATCACTCTCTGAAATCGCCTTCTTTTCATCTTATATTTTGTCTGTCCACCCCTAGAAGAATATCAGGTCCATGCGCAGGGATTTATCCATCTAGATCACCATAGATGCCCATCTCTAAGACAGACATCTACATCCTGTACCATTGACACACTCACACCTCCAATTTCAAAAGGCTTGCCAGGACCTGTTACAGACCCGAGAGACAGACAGTAGCCACAGCCTGGAGACAGCTCTCTGTGAGCTCCTTCATAGCCTCCTTCCAGGCCCATGCCCACCCAGATAAGTAATATATACAATAATATATGAAATGCAATTGCAATTTCATTTAAGCCAGACCACTGCAGTATTCTACAGCATTAATAGTAATGACATCCTATCTGTTAATTAACTAGCACTAACAAGTATAATGTCCTGCCAGGCGGTAGAGGCACATCACCTTTAATCCCAGCACTCTGAAGGCAGAGGTAGGCAGTTCTCTGTGAGTTCAAGACCAGCCTGGTCTACAAAGCTAGTTCCAGGATAGTCAGAGCTACACAAAGAAACCCTGTCTTGAAAAACAACAACAATAAAAAAAAGTATAGTATCCCATCATCCTGCACAGAGTGTCAGCCATCATGTTAAATTCTATAGGGTTGTTTTCCATCAGCTGATTGGCTTTTTACATAATTTTTCTTAGAGAATGTCATACATGTATACAATGTATTTTGATCATGGATTTTGGAGACAGATCTCATGTAGCCCAGACTAGCCTCAACTCCTGGTCCTGCTGCCTCCACTCCCAAGAGCTAGGATTACAAGTATGTTTCACCGTGCCTGGCTGGGTACAGCAGTTTCTCAGTTAATTCTCAACTCAGCTGGAAGAGACTCTATCCTTGTGTCAGCCCAGATGAGGGTTTAAGTCATCCTTTAGGGCCTCTCATACGTAAATCCTCCTGTTTTAGCTTCTTGAGTACTGGGATTACAGCTGTGTAAGCACTGGGCCTACTGGGTACCATTCAAATATAGGCCATCTGACCTCAGAGGTTTTGTTGTCTTCATCAGGAAGCAGAATTTGGAAATCATGAGACTGAGTCAGGTTCCAGGGCTACCCAGGCTTTGAGAGGACTCTGTGCTGAGTTTTTAAGAATATCTTTTTTAACCGAGCGGTAGTGTCAGACAGCTTTAATCCCAGCACTTGGAAAGCAGAGGCCAGTGAGTTCAAGGCCAGTCTGGTCTACAGAGAGAGTTACAGAACAACCTGGGCTACACACAGAGAAATCCTGTTTTTAAAAACCAATAAATAAATAAATACCTTATTTATTCAGATAGAAAGGTAACTCCAGCATCCGAGAAGCAGAGAGGGAGGATTAGGAGTCCAAGGTCATCCTTAGCTACACAGCCAGTTTGAGGCCAGGCTCAACTACATAAGACCCTGTGACAAAACAAAAACAAAAGCCGAGGACTGGAGGGATGGCTCAATGGTTAAAAGCACTTGTTACTCTTTCAAGGATCCATGTTCAGATCCCAGGACCCACATATACCACACAACCATCTGTAGCTCCAGTTCTAAGGGATCTGACACCCTCTGGCTTTCACGGATATCTGCACACACATAATACTTATGAACTCATGCACTCGAGCGTGCGCGCACACACATGTATTTTTAAAAAAATCTTTAAAAACAAAACAGCAACATCCATAATATGCAAATGATGTATTTCTATCCTTGCAGAACCCTGACAGACTCTTTGATGTCAGGGCAGTGGTTTCCACATTTTCCTTGGGGCTAAAAATTGAAGGGAAAAAGTTCTTCCTCAGCTGAACTGCCAGGTGGAATAGCACACACCCGACTCTTGCTTCCTCAGCAAGTGGCTGCACCTTGAAACAGGTGCCTCCCTGGGAAGGGATATTTATAGACAGGGTTATTTATGGAATGAGCTGATCTCACCAATTGTCAACGCTTTAAAAAGAGGTTCTCAAGGATGTTGGAGAGATTAAGCTGCCAAAGTGGAGGCTGAAGGTGCAGTCTCGGGCTCCTGGCTGCTGGTTCCTCAGGCAATGTGACCTGGGTTTCTATTGCTTGAGAGCCCAGGGGTTGCACAGAGGTCGAGGTCTCTTTTGATACTGTCTGGGCAGGCACTACCCCCAAGACTGCTTGCTACAGTGTGCAGATACAGAGGTCAGGGGACAACTTGTGTCAGTTCTCCTCTTCCACCTTGTCGGTCCCAGGAATCGAAGTCAGGTCCTCTGGCTGGACAGCACGTACCTTCACTTACTGAACCATCTGGCAGGTCCTAGAGTAAACACCTACTCCCATGCACACATAGATAAATAATGTAATTTTTTTGAGAGTGAAGCATATGTCAATTTAAGGGCATCATCAACTGTGAACAAGACAGGTGGGGCTTTTTTGTTTTGTTTGTTGCCTTGTTTTGCTTGTGAAGTGAGGTTGGTTTCAGTCACCATATCAGGTGCTCATACATCTTCAGTTTGAAGATACAATATTTCACACTGCAGGCAGGGACCATATCCCTTTCTCACTCCAATTTTTGTGCAGCTGCTGGAAGTCTTCCTAGCATTTGCTTTGAATCCTGTCTTCAGGGTACCCTTCACTGCCTTTGCATAGATCTACTACAATCTGAATCCCGGCTGTTGCCAGTATATCACCACATTATCTAGAGAGGGGTGTGTTGGGCCAATCCTTAGGATACTGTAATATTGAAGATTCACTTGTCTGCAAGATGGTCAGACCTGAGCAGTAGACTTCTTTCTTTATTCTTTCTTTCTTTCTCTTTCTTTCTTCCTTCCCTTTCTTACTTTTAAAAAAAAAAGAGTTTCCTCTTTTTTTGTTTGTTTGTTTTTGTTTTTTGGGACAGGGTTTCTCTGTGTAACAGCCTTGGCTGTCCTAGAACTCACTCTGTAGTCCATGCTGGCCTTGAACTCACAGAGATCCACCTGCCGTTGCCTACCATCTATTTTCTTAAATAATGGGGGTAATGAGGATAATGGGGGCTGATTTAGAGCACTGGCTGCTCTTCCAGAGGTCCTGAGTTCAATTGTCTGTGTTCATGTGGTGGCTCACAGCCATCTATATCTGTAGTCCTTATGGGAATCTAATGCCTTCTTCTGGTACGCAATATACATATAGGCAAAACACCCATATACATAAAGTACAAATAAATAAATAAACGTTTGAAAATACTAGGAAAGCCAAGTGGTGGTGACACACACCTTTAATCTCAGCACTTGGGAGGCAGAGGCAGAAGCAGGCAGATCACTGTGAGTTCCAGGCCAGTCTGGTCTACAGAGTGAGTTCCAGGACAGGCTCCAAAGCTACACAGAGAAATTCTGTCGTGAAAAAAAAAAAAAAAAAAAATTCTAGGAACTTTGAAAACAACATGAACATTTGGCTGGACCAAGAACAAAATGTGAGTAAAATAATATTAGAAAATTAGAAATAAATCCCTTAATTTTAGAGAGATATGGTTTTAAAACATTAAGTTTTAGAGGGCTGGAGAGATGTCCCAGCATTTAAGAGCCCTGGCTGCTCTTCCAGAGGACCTGGTTCAATTCCCAGGACCCACAATGGCAGCTCACAACCATCTGTAACTTTAGTTCTAGGAGATCCAACACCCTCACACAGACATACATGCTGGCAAAACATCAATGCATGTGAAATTCAAAACAAAACAAAAATAAACATCAAATTTTACTCTGTTAAATAAGACAAGTAAAGCTGCTCCACAGAAGTGGGATTTGTCTAATTGTGTTTTGCTCTGACTGCCATAACTTTTTGATTTAAAAATAACTACGGGCTGGAGAGATGGCTCAATGATTAAGAGAATATACTGCGCTTCCAGAGGACCTGAGTTCAGTTCAGCAGTTCATAACAGCTCACACTAACTCCAGCTCCCCCTGCCTGAGTGCCAGTCTACACCAGAATTCCCTAAGGGGGTGACCCTATAGGAAGTCACAGACTGAGAGCCTTGGGGGAAAGGCCCTTCTCTCGGTCCCATCCCCCAGTTCAGAATAGGTAAACCAAGGTGGAGGGCCAGATCTACCAGCTTCTGGAATAGGATTCTCACCCACCCAAAACTGGGGAAGAACTTCTGCCAATACTATTCCAGCTCATGTTGACTGTGGGTGCTGCTCAGCAATAGGCCCGCTGCCACTCTGCACTTGTGTGACTTTCCCCAGGCTGGTCACAGTGCATGTTGCGGGTGGTAAACTACCATTCAGTCACAGTGACATATCCCACTTTCTCCAATAATCATGATAACTTTGTTTGTCTCTTTTTTTCTTTACAGACAAGGTTTTCCTGTGTAGCCCTGACCATGAACTTGCTCTGTAGACCACAGACATATACCTATCTCTCCCTTCTGAGTGCTGGGATTAGGGGGTGCACCACCATGCCCAAATACTGTAAGTTTTAAGCCAGAAATGGCAACTAAAACCTGTAACTTCAGAATTTAGGAACCAGAGGCAGGAGGACGGTTATGAGTTTGAGGTCAGCATGAGCTACAGAATGACAATTTTTTTTTTTAAATCAATTTCTTTCTCTCAGGCCCGTGGCGCCGGCAAGATGGGCAAGTGTCGTGGTCTCCGTAATGCCAGGAAGCTCTGCAGCCACCGACGGACGGAGCCAGAAGCGGTATGACAAACAATACAAGAAAGTCCACTTGGGCACAGCCCTGAAGGCCAATCCTTTCAGAGGTGCCTCTCGTGCAAAAGGGATTATGCTGGGAAAAGTAGGGGTTGAAGCCAAACGGCCAAATTCTGCTATCCGGAAGTGTCTCAGGGTGCATCTCATCAAGATCGGCAAGAAGATCACAGCTTTCATGCCCAATATGGCTGCCTGAACTTCACTGAGGAAAATGATGAAGTTCTGGTTGCTGGGTTTGGTCCTAAAGGTCATGTTATAGGTGATATTCCTGGAGTCCGCTTTAAGGTTGTTAAAGTAGCCAATGTGTCCCTTTTGGCCCTGTACAAAGGCAAAAAGGAGAGACCAAGATCCTAAATTTTGACAGTGGAAGCACAGTAATAAATTTTCATATTCTGAAAATAAATCAAAAAACTAAGCTGGATGGTGGTGGTACACGCCTTTAATCCCAGTACTAGGGGGGGCGTAGTCAGGTGGATCTCTGTGAGTTGCAGGCCAGCCTGGTTTACAAAGCCAGTTTCGGGACAGCCAGATATGTTACACAGAGAAACCCTGACTTAAAAAAAAAAAAAAAAAAAAAAAACTAGATAAATAAAAATTAAATCTCCATGAGTCTAAAATCTCATGTTTAGACATGAGTGTATAGCTTTTAGTCCTATTATAAAGAGCACTTAGCATTTGGGAGATTTTGTGGAGGTGATACTGGCTTCTCACGTGCCAGGTAAGCACTCGGCCACTGAGCTACATCTCCAGCTCATTTCATTTAGAAGCAAATCCCATTAAGTGGCATTGAATTTGCAATCCTCCTGCCTCAGCCTCCTCACTCCCTACCCCCAGTAGCTAAGATGACAGGTCTGCAGCAGCATCCTCAGCATAAGTGTGTGCTTTCATTGATTGCTCCAGCTGACAGAGTGGACTCCACGTGCAGAGTCATCCAGAGTCACAGCTTCCCTCCACCTGGTTCCCGGTACTTTCCCTTAGTCATTTGCCTCTTCTGGCCTCTGAGTTCCATCTGTCTTCCCAAAGATGCGTGCCGGCTTTTACCCTTCTACTCCAACATTTATGTATCATTTAATTAGGTAATGAGTGACAGTCATAAGCACAGCTGCCACCACAGGCCTGGTGGCCAACACTGACTCTGCTTCTACATACTACAGCTGATGTCAGGAGGAGGAAGAGGAAGGTTTGGTACCTCCATGGCAGCTGCTAGACTCTCACAGGAGGGGACATGTCTGTGGACCTAGGGGACCAGTGATGAGAAATGAGTGAGGAGCATCCTGACAAGTAAGTATTTCGGGGGTAGAGAGAGGGCTCAGTGGTTAAGGGTGTGTAAGTCCCACAGATGCAAGGAGAAGGACCAATGACCCTAATCATGGCCAGATCAGTTAACAGCATTTTTTTATCCCTGTGCAAGGCTGTCTCTCCCTAAAGGTGGGGTCTGGCAAAGAGGTACCTCTACTGTAGTGCAGCCTCAGCCTTTCCTTAAGGAAAGGAGTCACCATAGGAGAGAAACAGCAGGAATGGAGGCCTCAGATTCCCTGGAGACCAGGAGACAGCCTTTGTTCCCTGCCAGCGTTCAGCCATGGCTGCAGGCTGCCTTAAAGGGCTGAGGCCACCTAGGCTGTGGGGCAGGAAGCCATTTGTTCTAACCAAATCAGGGATTTGTAAAAAAAAAAAAAAAAAAAAAGGAGGCAGGTGTGTGACAGGAACCCAGGATCTGCTGGGGCTTGCACAGCATCTTCTAGCAGGGATTGCAAGTTATGGGAAATGAGCCTGCCTGGAAACTTCACAGTGGAGACGTTTGTTTGTTTGTTTAGAGATGGAGTCTCACCACCGTTGAGTAGTAGCTCCAGATCATGAGGAATTGAGTCAAGTTGTACTGGGAAATAGCCTCCTAGCCATAAAGAATGGCTTTGCTCCAGCCTGACCATTCCTATTCCACCTGTAGAAACAATAAACAACCCACTCTGCTCCCAGTGCATTCAACCTTCATCCCAGGGAAAGGTTGAAAGCCCTCACTGTTCTCAAAAAGCAGACTTGGCCTATTGACCACTAGTTTGCTTCTTTGGTTTTTCAAGACAGGGTTTTTCTGTGTAGCCCTGGCTGTCCTAGAACTAAGCTCTTATAGATCAGGCTGGTCTTAAACTCAGAGAGATCCCTCTGCCTCTTCCTCCTGAGTGCTGGAATTAAACATGTGTGCTACCACTACCTGTCCCCTAGCTCCCTCTTTTACTGGTCATTTCAAAACAGCCCAGCTTTGAACTTGCTATGTAACCAAGGCAGGGCTCATAACTTCCATCCTCCTGCCCTCGGCTGGTTAAACAGCTAGATAACAGGCCCTTACCACCACACCTGGCTTCCGAAAACCTTTAAGGCTGCTAAGAAATGTTTGCTGGGGGTGACAAAGAGTGGGGAGACATGGGGCTTTGCCTCCACAAAATCAATGGTTAACTTATGAAACTCAAATACATGCTGTGCCTGAGACCCAGCTCAGTGCTGAGGAGCACCTGTCCTTGTGGAGTCACCCTATTGCTTCCTGCAGGCATTCCATATGCCAGTCAACCTGTGCTCTGCCTGGAATAACAAGGCCATTCACTCCTCCCTCTGAGGTCGCCTCTCCCCTGTGGTCCCCCTCTTGGTCCCCCATTCACCCTTGTGTGCATAGCTCAAACACCTCTCCCGGTGTTGACACATAGTGTGAGCAAATCTGCTTTCCTCCCAGGAGCCCTGGGAGAGTTTATCATTCAATTTTACCTTTTCTGATTTACTATGAGGGGCACATGCCACAGCACAAACGTGGAGGTCAAAAGACAACTTGCTGGAGTTGGTTCTCTCCTTCCACCTTTCCACGGGTTCCAGGAATCAAACTCACGTTGGCAAAATCGCACAGCAAGTACCTTTTCCCAGTGAGTTGCATTCACAGGTCGAGTGTACCATTAAAATTAAAAAAAAGAAAAAGTTCTTCTGGGCAATGGTGGTAAGCACCTTTAATGCCAGCACTCAGGAGGCAGAGGCATGCAGATCTCTGGGAGTTCAAGGTCAGTCTGGTCTATAAAATGAGTTCCAGGACAGTCAGAACTGTTAGACAGAAAAACCCTGTCTCAAAAAAAAAAAAGTTCATTCGATTCCCATAGAGTGAAAGGAAAAACACCTTACATGCAGAAATCAGTGGGTATTCTTATGTGTGGATGTGTATATGTGTAAATGCACCTATGTATGTGTGCGCATGCTTGTGCATGTATGTGTATTAGAAACAATGAACCTGTACCTAGCATACAGTTACAGAACCTCAGCCATCATGCTAAATCTTCTCCAATCAATAACTCATTCCAGTCCTTCCCCAAATCTAGGGTACAGTAACCCTCATTTCAGAGAGGCCACAAAAGTATCTGTGTAGGACAAAGGCTGTAGCTCAGTTGGTAGAGTACTTGCCTAACATACATGAAGCTCAGCGTTTCATGACTACTACCAAATAAATAAATAAATAAATAAATAAAAATAAAAAAATAATAGGTATAGTGGAACACGCTTGAATGCCCAGAACTGAGGTGGTGGAAACAGGAGGATCAGAAGTTCCAGGCAGCCGAGCGTCGGTGGCACACGCCTTTAGTTCCAGCACTCGGAAGGCAGAGGCAGGTGGATCTCTGTGAGTTTGAGGCCAGCCTGGTCTTCAGAGCTAGTTCCAGGACAGGCTCCAAAACAATATACGGAAAAAAGAAGAAGTTCAAGGCTGTCTTCATCTAAATAGCAAGGTAGGGTCAACCTGAGCCTCATTTTTTGTTTTTTTTCCAGTATAACAGTTGCTAAGTGGTGAAAGCAAGAGTTAAGTAAAGCTAGCCTGTCTTTATATCATGGGTCACTAAGGCCTGTTGTACTGAATAAATGGCTGAATGAATACATCCAACAAAACCAGATGAGTCATTCTAGGCCTTGTGGGGAAGAGGATCTAGGACTGGCATTTCAAGGGTTAGGCTGCAGATGCGAAGCATACTGACTGGGGACGGGCACCTCCTCGTGCACGAGGCATACTCCCCAGGACCCTGTGTTCCTGCCTCCCTTGGCTCCCAGAGGCAGGGCCAGTCTCTGCCCTCCCTTATCTCACCCTATGACAACTGTGCTCAGCATCTGTCTCCCCCTACTTCAGATACAAGGCTGGCTTCGCTCAGCCCATTTTGGCCAATACTGATTGCCCAGCTGAGACATGGCCCATTCTTTCCTGAATAAAAGAGAAGATCACCACAGACTCCATAATACCTGAAGAGTGTCAGACCAGCCAGAGTCTTCACCCAACCTGCAAGCTAGGAACCAGTGACCGGCTGCCCCTGCAGAGGAGTAACACAGCTGACAAGGTGCTGGCCACATACTTGCTTCTTCTAAAGAGGGACAAGAGACAAACTCAACTCAACTCTGCCGTCAGGACCTGAGAGATCTCAGCATCCAGTACTGTGCAGGTCAGGAAGTTTGGGGGTGGGGGGAAACAGAAATGAAGTGAATCCCATTGCTACCTCAGAGCAGGGAGAAAATGTGAGGCAATCAACTAGCAAGGTCTGCTATGGAGTCAGAATAGAAAGTGGAGACCTGTGTGTTACATACTTACTGTCCTGAGTGGCAGAACTATGGGAAATTACTAGCAATAATAGCAGCTCAACTAAGCAGAGTAGCAAATGTTCTAATCTCAGCACTTGAGAAGCTGAGGCAGAGGGACTAAGAGGCTGGCTTGGGCCTCCAGTGAGCCTTTGTCTCAAAATAATAATAGCAGGTAACATTGTCATGTCAACTGTGCTGGCATGTTCATTTCTTCAGTTTCTGTCCTCAGAGTAACCCACAGAGATGGAGTCATTGTACTTCCTCTAAAAGGTCTGCCCCATGGGGCTTTTTTATATTTGCATCATTTTATGATGTACCCTGGGCTCCTAAATTACTTCCTGGCCATGCAGGCACTCAGTTACATGTTTGCTGAAGAACAGGTGAATTTCCATTTTGCAGACAAGGAAACCAAGGGCCTTTGCAGTAAGTAGCTTGCTCTGGGCAGGCAGCTGCTAAGTGCTACTTTTGGGCATCATACACTATAGAACTTTCTGGAAGGGTGGACATGTTATGTTATCTGTCCCACATGATAGCTACTAGGCACATGTGGCTACTGAGGACTTAAAATGTGGCCAGTGCATGGAAATCTGAATTTAGACTTCTATGTAAATCTTGACTAATTGAAGATGACATTAGAAATCGTAGCACACAGCTGATGGCAGCTTCCCTGAATAGCACAGCCAGATCACCAGAGACTAATGCCAGATTCTAGGATGTAAAGTGCACACAAGGTCAAGGTTTCCCTGTGGCACTATAGAAATAAACTGGCTTGAGGTTCCACAGGAGAGGGAAGAGGAGGGGAGGGGAGGGGTTGCCAGTGAGTAGAGATCCCAACACATGTTTTTGCTCTCCTTCTGCCACAAGAGTCAGGGAGGGCTTTTACCAGGGTTGTGAATGGTGTGATGGTTCCACAGAGGATCTGGGCAACTGAGGACAACCTGATGGTATGGGACAGAGTTCAAGGCCTGCAACCTTGAAGCCTTGAGTCCTCAAGTCTTGTCTTTTTATTGCTTAACAGAAAGACAAGCAAGGTGCCATCTCCGGCCCCCGCCATGGGTGAATCTGGCTGTGGACACTACCAGTGGGTGAGGGACCTCCGTGGTAACATGGGAGAGCTGGGGTGTGCACTCATTATGCACATAGTGGCTCTCAGATGGCAGCTCACTCCTCCTCCAGGCCTCTGTCCAGGTTGGCTGGTGACTGACTCCCTTCCCTTCCCATCAAAGGGTGATGCTGAGAGATGCCTAAAGCAGATGATGGCCTGAGTGCTAATGGTTATCAGGGAGTGTCCATTCCAGACTTCATCAATTTTAGCAGGGATCAGGGCTTAAACAGAAGAGCACCGTGTGGTTGGTTCAGAGTCTTGTATCATCAGCTAAAGTTAACAACTATGTCACAGATAGTTTGAAGAAATCATGGATTAATTCATTGGACTTTGATGACACCACCAGGAGGAAGGAGCAGATTAGAGATGGGATAACTGAAGCACAACAAAGTAAAGTAGCTGGTACATTTATACATACACCAAGGGTGCAGCTGTGCCAGGATTCATCCCAGGCAGAACAGGGGGAAATATGTTGAGGAGAGAGGAAGGGTGATAAATAACTCAGAAGGGAGGTCTTTTTTCCTCTACTCAGAGATGAGGCACCGCCACCCAGGACTGGCCTGTATTCCATCTGTGGCCCTCTCCACATGCCAGCTTCACCCTCCAAAGGCATCCTGGGCTTCCTAAGCCCACAGCAGTTACAAACTTTCAGGATGTAGGGGCCAACGATTCCCAGCAAACACATGACTGGGGCTGGCCAGCAAGCCTGCTCTTTTGTGCAGAGCGTCAACTATCTAGATTATTCAGCCGTAGGGAAGAAGGCCAGGCCAGGGACAAACCTTCGGCAAGCACGACCGAGTGTTTAGAGAGCTGGCCCCACCTTCTGGGCCCAGCCTTTTCCTCCAGAAGCCCACCTGACCTCAACAGTCTTTCGGCGTTCTGCATTCTCTTCTGTGATATTCTCTCTCTCTCTCGTCCTTTTCTTTCTTTTTTTGTGTTTTTATGCTGTCTTAGAGACAGAACCCAGGACTTCACACATGCTAGACAAGCACTCTACCACTGAGGCACATGCCCACTCCTAACCTACTTCTGAAATAGCACAGATGTCATTAGTGTGGGCCTCTTTGGTGGCAATCCAAACTGTTTTCTATGACCAGTTCTGTGGGTCTGTGGCCTCTGGGGACACACAGTCCCTGCGTTCAGAAAGGCTCAAAGCTGAGGTTTAAAGTGTTGGCATGGGCTTTGAAGTCACTTGACCTTGCACGTGTTCTGTGTATGCAAAGCATGATGGGATGGTTCAGCAGGTAATAGTTCTGGGCCATGGAGGTCCCTCATTCCTACCTATTAATCACTGTCCCCAATGAAGACCTGTGATCGCTGCCTATCAAACTACTCAGTGTGGCGCAGGGTGGCCTGTGACAGTGTGCAGAGTTCCCGAATCTCCCTCCCTATGTCCCAGGGAATTCAAAATGAAACAGTGACTTTAATACCAGTGATTAGAGCCGGGTGTAATGGCCCAGCACTTGGGGAACAGAGGTAGGTGGATCTCTGTTAGTTTGAGGCCAACCTTGTCTACATATTGCATTCCAGGACAGTCTTAAAACACACACACACACACACACACACACACCTGTGATTGGTCTGGAGCAGACTACAAAAGCAAGGAAAGGCTTTGTCCTGCTTTGTGCCACAGCTTCATGCTGTATCTCTGAAGCCACAGTGTGGAGTATCTGTCAAGAGTATCCACTAAGACTCTCCTTTTGGGAAGGTACACAAGAAAGGGCAAGTAGTATTCACCTCCATGTCATTTATAACAGGGATGTTAGCTGCATATCCACCAAAGGGGGATGTCCAGTGGAAAATCTGCACTGCAGAACCAGACACTTCCATTAGGGCCAGGCTACAGGAGAGACTCTACTGACATGAGAAGAACTCATGTTGGCAAAAAAGAGGAAAAGCCACCAAAGAGCCCAACTCACGTGATCTTATTTGTGTAGATGCACAGGGAATACACAATGGGAAAGACTTTGGGAAGTGTTTTTTGGTTTTTTGTTTTGGTTTGGTTTTTTGTTTGTTTTCAGACAAGGTCTTTTTTAGCCCTGGCTGTCCTAGAACTCACCATGTAGAGTAGGCTGGCCTCAAACTCATAGCAATGACCCTACCTCTCTCTCCCAAAGAGCTAGGATTAAAAGGGGAGCACCTCCACACCTGGTGGGCCATGTGTGCCTAAATGCCCACAGCTATTGTTCTTAGTGGCTAATGCTTTCTCCTTTCTTGCTCTTCTCTGTTTTCTGAGCTCTCTGTGGGGAGGATGTATCACTATGAGGCACTGTGCTAGCAGGGGTCAGGCTAGGCTGCCAGCTCTGGAGGCTGACTACTAGGCATCAGAGCTCTGTTTCTGAAAGGTGGGTGACCTCAGGTAAGGGACTTTCCTTCTCCAGGCCTCACCTTCCTGTAAACAGGAAGGGAAGGATGCCTTCCTCCCAGGGTCAAGAAGAGCAAATGATTTCCTGTGCATGCAGAGTTTAGAGCAATGTCTAGGGCTTAGTAAACTGCAGGTGCTGGCTGGCATTATTGTGTAGAAATCATGTAATCCTGGCATTTAGGAGACTGAGGAAGTAGAAATCATGTAATCCCAGCACTTAGGAGACCGAGGCAGAAGGACCAAAAGTTCTAGCCAACCCTGGCCACATAACAAGGTCCTACCTCGAGTTTATGATGATCCTCCTGCCTCTGCTTCCCAAGCACTAGGATTACAAGTGTGATCCACCATGGTCAGCTGACAGTCACTATTTTTGTAATTGAGGCAGAATGTTTTTAAAAGGCAGAAAATGGAAATCAGTTCACTCCATGCTCCTAGGGAAATAGGATGAGGCCAGGAAAGCTTTACTGGCCCAGGTCATCTGTGTATTTCCAGGTCTATCCAAGGCCTAACTACAGTCCCTCACCTCATGGCTTTGCATCTTCTACTTTGGCTTTCCAAACCCAGCACCTCAGGTACCGATGTGAAGTTACAGGTTATTCAACTAGTCTTGGTTAGGTTGTCTATAACAACAAGCTAAAGAGGCAGTAGAATGGAGTTCAAAGTCAGCTTGATCGACCTTTAAGAAAATCTCTAGCTAAATCTTGTTTTTTATTAATTTAATTTTTACATTCCAATCCCAGTTCCCCCTCCCTACTCTCCTCCCACTCTAGCTAAATCTTGATAGATAATAGGTGGACTTAAATTTATACTCACACAGGTATGAAACTAACAATATTCCCATTTTAAAAACTCTTTTATCATCCCCCCCCAAAAGCCCCTAATTTTCCTTTGTTAGCTGTCCCAACTACCCCACCCTTGGCATCCTCTATTGTACTTCCTGACTTTCCCCTTTTTCGGTTTGAACATATTACTTACGCCTTTCAAGCGGTTTGCTCTTTTGAGACAAAGCCTCACTATGTAGTCCTTGAAATCTTTATCTTCCTGCTTTAGCCTCCAAGAATGACAGCTGTGTGCCACCAAATGCAGCTGGGAGTGTTGTTTTGTGACTAGCTTCTTTCATGTATTGAAACCTCTTCAAGATTCTTCCAGACTATAACCTGAGTGAAGTTTGATAATTGATAAAAGAATTAATGATGATCTCAGGTCAACAAATATTTACTGAGAGGCCATGTACCTGCCAGGGGAGTCCAGAAAGGATTATAACATTTGCTGGAGGGCTTCATGTGGAAAAGAAACAGAAATAAAAAGGAGGAAGGAAGGGAAGAAAAGGAAGGAAAGAATTAGGTAAAATATGAAGAGCCGCCAGGTGTTGGTGGAGCATGCCTTTAATCCCCCACACTGGGGAGGCAGAGGCAGTTGGATCTCTGTGAGTTCGAGGCCAGTCTGGTCTATAGAGCTAGTTCTAAGACAGGCTCCAAAGCTACACAGAGAAACTCTGTCTGGAAAAACAAAAGACAACAACAAAAATATGATGAGCCAACTGAGGCAATGTTGAGGGCCATGATGGTTGAGGCCTTGTGCCTCAAAAAAGAAAGAGAAAACAAACAGGACAAAGTAAAAGAAAGAAAAGAACAAGGAAAAGGTAATAGTAATAGTTTAGGATAAAAAATAAGGAGAAGCAGAAAGCAGAACACAGAATGCAGGGAATGTGCTACTAGGAGAGGTCAATAGCCAGGTGGTGGCACCCCGCCTTTAATCCCAGCACTGGGAAGGCAGAGGCAGGCGGATATCTGAGTTCTAGACCAACGTGGTCTACAAGAGCTAGTTCCAGGACAGTCTCCAAAGCCACAGAGAAACCCTGTCTTGAAATACCACAAAAAAAAAAAAAAAGGAAGAGAGGTCAAAAGTTTCTGCGGAACATGCCTGGCCAGCCTAGGGGACAGCTGAGGTCCAGATGAGCGAGATCAATAGTAAGAAACCTTGGGTGCCTCTTACAGACCCTTGCTTGCTCAGCACTTCCCACCCACAGGCCCCGCTCCGAAAACTGCGCCCCGCCCTCCTGCCTGCCAGCCTCTTCAGGCCCCGCCCCTAAACTACGCTCCGCCCTCCCGCCTGCTAGCTTCCAACAGACACGCCCCTAAGACGTCGCTCCGCCCTCCACCCTGCAGACCCCGCCTCTCGTCCCGCCTCCCTGCCCCGCCCCTCGGCCGCCATTGACTGTGCGGGCTCGCACTTCCTTGCAGAGGGATGGTTATGTTTCGGGCGGGCCCGGTAGCCCCGCAGCTCATGCTGCTCTGGTAGCGGTTTGCAAGCGGGTGCGATTCGGGCCCGCAGGTGCCCAAGTGCGGCCCACGCCTCCCTCAGCGCCTGCCGGGCGGGACCCGGGACGGTGAGTGCAGACTGGGCTGCGTGCTGGATCCCGGGGACCCCGGGCGGGGGCTCTGCACCTTCACCTCACCTGCTTGCTTGTAGCCCAGGACGCATCTAGGGGCCACGACACGGCCCCAGAGACTAAGGCAAGCCTGGCACTGGCACGCTCTCTCTTGATCCCTTGGCCTAGAAAAGAACGCTCCCAGACTGTGAGGATCCAGAGACCTGGCTGGCCGCCTTAAGTAGATGGGCAGAGAGGGTATTTATATTTTCCTCTCTGTGACCTTGGGCGGGCCCCTCAGCCACCTGCCCAGCCATAGTGTGGTTTTCTCACTGTGGGAACAAAGGTGCCCAATCTCAACTGGCCAAGGTGAACCGAGGGAGTCAGGGGTGTGCAGTTAAATAGATGCCATTTGATGGCTGGACTGCTTCCCTTCTTTCTGGGCCTCCAGCCACCAGGGGACAGCCAGAGAGTTTCTGTATGGGGACAGCTTAGTCACGAAGTTACTAGTTTCTTAGAAAGATCCACTTGTCTCTTCTTCCCCAGGGAGAGGCAACAGAATTTCTTCCTCCTTGGGAACACTGGAGTCCCCTCTCTCCCCTTTTATCTCATTAACTATGCTAACTTCTTATCACATTGTTCTGTTTTAGCAAAGACTCTTTGTTCAATAGGTAACAAAATGATTCTTGTGGACTCAGCAGAACTGGGGGAAATTTCTTCTTGGAACCCCAATCCCAGTATATGTGTTGTGCCCAAGTTGGTTTTGTAAGGAAAATGAGGTAAAGTAGTGAGACTGGCAAAGACAGACTCATCTTTACAGGCTATTAATTAGACCATCGAGCAGCTACACCTTCCCAGCCTTCCCAAAGGATGGATGGAAGTTGGGTTCTCTGTGGTTGTCTTTGGGCAATCATATTTCAGGGGGTTGAGGGTAGGGAAGCTGCAGGTGTAATGGTCCCTTTGTCAGTATATCCTGCCTCTCCCTCATTACCCTCTGTCCCTGCCCCCAACAAATAGGGGCGGGAGTTGCAGTAGACTCCAAATATGCAGAATGTTCCTGACCACAGTTGGGAAAGCAAGCTGAGTCAAACTTGTGAGTCAAATTAGGTTTAACCCAACAGGTTTATTCCTTCCTGTGTGTCCCCTGCCAGTGCCCTCCTAGTCTTCCCAAAAGTCCCCCAAAGCCTGCCTGGTTTCACAAGTTACTTGGCATTTTAATGCAGGTAGAAACATCATGTGTGACATCTATAGATTTGATCTGAAAGGTCAGCACAGCAGGACTGCTCATGTTTGTGAATTCTTCCCCATATTACAACTCAACAGTACAGCTTTGGAGTACAGAGTGACAGAGAGGCCTTTTGGGTCTTCATGCCAGCCCTGCCACATCCTCCTAACTGTGGGATGCTGTGTGGTTTATTTCTTACCTCTATGGCTACCTCTTTTTTAAATCAAGAACAGTCTAGAGATGGTCTCATGGGGTTATACGGAAGATTAATAAAGACGCACAGAAACCCTGAGGACAGGTCCCAAAGCAGAGTTTGTGCCTATTAGTCACAACTGCCTCTCACCCTTCACTCTTGAGAATTTGAAAGTGTGACCCTGGTCAAGTCTGAGCCTTGTTTCCTATACTAAGATGGAGGGCCCAGGTTTGGTGGGCAGACATGAACTAGCATGACAGTTTTAAATGTCCTCATCTGTAAAATGGGACATTAGCTGGACTGATGTGTGGCAGGAGTTAAATGGGGTAGCAAGTGGAAGTCCCTTAGCTTGGGTCCATGATATAGTCCATACCTTTAACCCTAGCACTCCAAATCAGTACAGAGAAACCCTGTCTCCAAAAACCAAAAGAAAAAAAGAAGGAAAGGAAGGAAGAAAGAAAGAAAGAAAGAAAGAAAATTCTGCCATAACCAAAAGGTAGAATTTAGATTAAAAGATGGGTGTTGAACCGTTGAGATGGCCCAGTGTAAAGATGTTTGCCACCAAGCCTGACAACCTGAATTCAATCCCTGGGTCCCATATAACGTACAAAAGAATTTAATCTCCCAGGCTTTCATGAAATAAATAAATTTTAAAAAGTTAAGGGGAAAAAGCATGAGCATGGGACACAGACTAAATGCTATGAAGTGCCAGACTTCAGATACCTAAGGGACGTGAATTAAATGTAAGTAAAGGAAGTTGCCCCTTGCTCCCAGCCAAAACCATAAAATGGACTCAGAGTTTGAGGAACTCTGACACCCACACAGATACCCAAGGTCCTGAAAAAAGCAAGTGGCCTATCTCCTTCCTAACAGTTCCCAAATGAAACAACTTATTTTAAAAAGCAGCACCTCGACTTTACACTGTGTGCCATCCTATGCACCAGGACTTGAGACACCCTCCAGAGTAATGTAGTCTGCTCTTGATGTTGAGGGCTCTGTTTCCATTCCTTCAATTCCCTCTGCAAACTCAGTTCTTACACTAAGCAGTTACGCCATCCTGACTTTCCACACAGTATCTTGTTCTCCCTTACTCTCCTTCATGGGATGGTTTCTTCATTTGCTGACAATGGTATCTGCCAGCAGGGCCTGCAGCTAATATCCAACCTGGAGTTAATTCTGCATGCTCAGGAATGCTATTCTCATTGTAGGTCTGAAATCACTCACAATGGAGGCAAGCAAGCAGATGCGAGTGTCTCGGCCATACAAAATCAGCGAATCTTCAAAGGTACATGAGTAATCCCTCCCCACCCATGGTATCGATTCTGACTGCCTCTGGCTTCTGTCCACATGTGGGTTTGCAGAGGAGCTCCTGCATATAACTCCCTCTACTCTACATATCACCATGAGGAGTGGAATGAAAGAACCATGGGACTTCTACCTTCATTGGTTTACCAACTCTAATATGAGTCTAATGGAGAGCCCAGCCTCTGACCTTAAAGTTGGACTCATTATCCTGATATTAAGGTCCCAGGAATCTCTTCCCTATTTGTGTCCAACTCCCTGGGACCCCAAGAATGAACAAGCATGGACTCCCTAGATTCTGGCCAGCAGCTCACACCAGGTTGGTTTCATTAAAATCACCCATAGCAAGTCAGGAAAGAATCCAGGGAGAATGGCCATTGCCCAGCTGGGCAGGGTGCACATCTGTAATCTCAGCACTTGAAGACTAAGGCAAGAAGACAACCATGAGTTTAGTGCCAGCCCTACCTATATAACAAGTACCAGGCTGGCCTGTACAAAATCCTCTCTCAGAAAACAACCTCTGTGTGTGTGTGTGTGTGTGTGTGTGTGAGAGAGAGAGAGACAGAGACAGAGACAGAGACAGAGACAGAGACAGAGAGAGAGTGTGTGTGTGTGTGTGAGAGAGAGAGAGAGACAGAGACAGAGAGAGACAGAGACAGAGAGAGAGAGAGAGACAGAGAGAGAGTGTGTGTGTAGGAAAGGGGTGACACACACTTTTACTTCCAGCAGAGACAGGTGTATGTCTGAGTTTGAGGCCAGCTTGGTCTACAGAGTGAGTTCCAAGATAGCCAGGGATACGGAGAGACCCTGTCTTAGGAAAAAAACAAAGAACAAATTAGGGTTGGTGAGATGGCTCAGCAGGTAAAGGCATTTGCAACCAAACCTGAAAACCTGAGTTCAAATCCCAGGGGATTCATGTGGTAAAAGGAGAGAGCCACCTCATGCAAGTTATCCTCTGACCTTTACAATGTAAACAGTGGCACACATGCACTATCCCCCCCAAAGAAAAACTAAGTAAATAGATGTAATAACAATACCATTTTTAAAAGCAAGAAAAAAAAAATAAATGCAAGGGTTGGCGATGGAGCTCAGTTGAAAGAATGCTTGACTGGCCTGGAATGCATGAAACCCTGGGTTCAGTCCTCACATTGTACATACAAGGCATAGTGGGACACCTGTAATCCTAGCACTCAGGAAGTAGAGGCAGAAGGATCAGAAATTAAAGATTGCCCTCAGCTACATCACAAGAGGAGGGAAGGACTGGGCATCATAGCTGTCCACAAGACAGGAAGAGGAAAAGAGGAGAAAGGGAGAAGAGGACAGGAAGAAAACACAAGGAAGATAGACTAAAAATACTAAAAACAAATAGCTGGTCCATTCAAGGAACACCAGCTAAGAATGGGCAGCACTCCTACAGTTGTATCCCTGGGTTCTCAGCCCAGAACCTGAGAATGAAAATGTGCATCAGATAAGTGGTGATGGCTGTGAGCTCCTGAAACTGAGCAGAGGACATGGGGTGGGGAGGGTTTAGTTCTCCTCAGAGCCTCAAGTACAGTAGACTACATTTCTCAAGTGTCTGCTAGGCTGTCTCATTGATTGCCTACATGGAAATGATAAACATGCTCATCTTGTCAGATGAGGAAGTTGGTCCAGGGCTAACCTGAGACCACACAGCCTGCAGGATGCAGAGCTAGAGTTCTAACTTTGGTCCATCTGATTTTAAGTGGTGTGGTGTGGGGGCAGCACCACTTTTCTGATGGGAAAACATTATTTACCAAGTATCTATTATGACCTAGAAGAAAGAAGAAAGGAGAGAAAGAAGGGAAAACAGAAGAAAGCAAGTCCTCAGGCTCCTGGTTATAAAGGAGGAAGACAGAGAAAGCACACAGCTTCTTCTGTTGTTTTTGCTTTTTCAAGACAGGGTTTTTCTATGTAGCCCTGACTGTTCTGAACTCACTCTGTAGAGCAGGCTGGCCTCAAACTCACAGAGATCTGCCAAGCAGACAATTTCTAGGAATTATATATAGTGGGGCTGGCTAGATGACTCAACATGTAAAGTCACTTGCTGCTCAACAGACAACTTGAGCTCCCTGCCTAGAACGTACGAGATGGAAGAAAAACTGTCCTCTCACCCTCAAGCTCACACTGTGGTGCGTGTACACATGCTAATAAGTATTTTATTCTGTTTTTATTTTATTTAAGACAATGTCTCTGTGTGGAACCTTTCTGGGAAGACCAGGACTGTCCTTGACCTCACAGAGGCCCTCCTGCCTCTGCCTCTTGAGTGCTAAGATTATAGACACGTGTCACCACACCCACCCAAACTTTGAAAACATTTCAGGAGGGAGGGCAAGAAGGAAGGGAACACATGCTCTCAGGAGCACCTGTGATGTTCTGGGGTTTACTTCCATGGCTCTTATTCCATCCTATAACACTCGCCGTTACCTCTGGGCTGACTGTGGTCCCTGCAGGCCATGGACAGCAGGCCTGTGCTTTCTCTCCTGATGCGCCTTCTTGTGCAGGTGTACCACTGGGCTGACCATTCCACCACAGTGCTGCAGCGGCTGAATGAGCAACGGCTGCAAGGCCTCTTCTGTGACGTGGTCCTTGTGGTGGAAGAGCAGCAAGTGCCTGCCCACCGCAACCTTCTGGCTGTGTGCAGTGACTACTTCAACTCCATGTTCACGCTGGGCATGCGTGAGGCTTTCCAGAAGGAGGTGGAGCTGGTGGGCACCTCCTATGTTGGGCTCAAGGCTGTGGTGGACTTCCTCTACAGCAGTGAGCTGGAGCTAGATGGCAACAACATTGACTACATCCTGGAAACAGCGCATCTGCTGCAGATCTGGACAGTGGTGGACTTCTGCTGCGAGTACCTGGAGCAGGAGGTGAGTGAGGACAACTACCTCTACCTGCAGGAGCTGGCCTCCATCTACAGCCTCAAGCGGCTTGACGCCTTCATCGACAGCTTTGTGCTGAGCCACTTCAGCACACTGTCCTTCACGCCCGACTTCCTGCAGACCATCTCTGTGCAGAAGCTGTGCGTCTACCTGAGCAGTGGCCAGATTCAGCACCAGTGGGAGTATGACCTGCTGCAGGCAGCTCTGCAGTGGCTCACTCAGCAGCCAGAGCGTGAGGTGCACACCTGCCGAGTACTAGAAAACATCCGCTTCCCCCTCTTCCCTGAGGACATCCTGCTGCAGCGTGTGAAGCTGGCCATGTGCTCACTGTTGCCCAGTGAGGCCAACTGCGAGGGCTTCTTGGAAGAGGCCTTGCACTACCACAATAGCCTGGTGGCACAGCCTGTCCTGCAGACGAAGCGAACGGTGCTGCGCTCTGAGGAGTGCTTGCTCTTCGTGGGTGGCGAGGTCTCCGAGCGGTGTCTGGAGCTGAGCGATGACACCTGCTACCTAGACGCCAAGAATGAACAGTGGGTGAAGGAGACATCCCTTCCAGCCCGCCGGAGCCACCACTGCGTTGCTGTGCTGGGGGGCTTCATCTTCATTGCTGGTGGCAGCTTCTCAAGAGACAACGGAGGGGATGCGGCCTCCAACCTTCTTTATAGGTATGACCCCCGCCGTAAACAGTGGATCAAGGTGAGATTAAAACAAATTAATTCATTACTCTTGAGGCCTCCCTCTTTGCAGCTCGCTAACCTCACTTCCTGTTTGGGGGCCTCGATGACCGCCCTGCTTCTGAGAGAATTGTGACTATAAAGTGATGGGCCATATCATTGCTGCCCTCCCCATACTTAGACCAGGGTAGGGATGAGGGAAAGCCAAGCAACCACCATCTGAAGGACTGGCCGTTGCCCAAAGCAGCATTGTTTAATGGAACTTTCTGCCCTGATGGGAGCATTCTGTGTCCAGCACAGTGGCCACTGGCCCTATGTGGCCATTGAGAGCTTGAACTGCAGCCAGTGCACATTTTCAATCTTATCTAATTGTAACAAACAGATATTAAGTGTCAATGGCTGCTCCAGGCTCCGTGACAGGGCTTAGCCAAGGTCCCATGCCTTAGAGCCTCTGCTGGGCTTCTCTTTTGGAAAGGTTTGGGGAGTAATATACAGGAAAGCACAAAATCCCATGCAACCTAGGCCAGTGTGGAGCCCACACATCAGCCCTGTTAGTGTACCCTAGCGGAATGTATTAGTTACTGTCCTGTTGCCAAAAAGAGACACCATGACCAAGGCAACTCTTAGAAAAGAAAGCATTTTGGGCTGGAGAAATGGCTCAGTAGGTTAAGAGTCCTTGTTGCTCTTGCAGAGGACCAGAGTTCAGTTCCCAGTACTTACAAAAAGTTGCTCATGAAGATCCTCGACTCCAGTTCCAGGGGATCTGAGGTCTTCTGACCTCCATGAGCAAACAGCATACACATACATACATGCAGGCAGAATACCCATACATGTGATATAAAATAAATAAATTTTAAGGGAAGCATTTGATTGGAGGCTTACTTACAGTTTCAGAGGGTGAGTCCATTATCGTCGTGGCCAAATGGAGACCGGCATGGTGCTAGAGCAGTAGCTGAGAGCTTTACGTTTTGACCCACAGGCAGCACATAGAGACTGGGCCTGGCATGGGCTTTTGGAATCCCAAAGCTTACTCCCAGAGACACACCTCCTCTAACAAGGCCACACCTCCTAATCTTCCCTAAACAGTTTACCAGCTGGGGACTTTGCATGCAGGTATGTGAGCTTATGGGGGGCATTCTCATTCAAACCTCCACTCTGAGCTAGCAAATGCTCAAGAGTTTCAAACTGGCTCCTTGTCCTCTCCGAGCTTCACATTCCACTCTGGATATGCTTGTGGCATTGTAAGCCTAAGAGGAAATTAGCCTGAGCTGATTGCCACATGTATGGCTGAAATGAACTGTCCCCTTCTACAGTCACCTGTCCAGACTGCCACCCACTGAAATCCGTCTTTATGCTCATACCTCTGTGTGACCAATTGCCTCAGGGTTTGCTGAATTTAACACCAGCCATGCTTGGCAGCTCACACCTGTAATCCCAGGATTTAAGAGGCTGAAGCAGGAGGATTGCCACAAGTCTGAAGACAGTTTGTGCTACATGGTGATTCCAGGTCAGCCTGGGCCATAGATGAAGACCTTGTTGCAAAAATAATGGATTCCAGATGGCCTTTCAATTCTATGGTTAAAACTCTAACATGGCCAGGTGGTATTAGCACACTCCTTAAATCCCAGCACTTTGGAGGCACAGGCAGGCAGATCTCTGTGAGTTCGAGGCCAGCCTGATCTGCAGATTGAGTTCTAGTACAGCCAAGACTACATAGAAAAACCCTGTCTTGAAATATCAAAATAAAATGAAATAAAATAAAATAAAATAAAAACAGCCTCTAACCTGGGCTAGCAAGATGGCTTAGGAGAGAATCAACTCCACAGAGTTGCCCTCTGACCTCTACAGATGTCATCACATGCATGCCCCCCCATACACATATACACAATAATAACACATTTAAAATTTTTTACTTTTTACATTCAGTCCAATTTCAAAAGTCCCTATAGTCTACAACAGTCCCAAACTTGTTTCAAAGTTCAAAGTCTCTTCTGAGTCTCATGGCATTCTCTTAACTGTAATCACCTATAAAATTAAAATAAAAAACCAGAGCACATACTTCCAACATATGATGGCACAGAATATATAGTACCATTCCAAAATGTAGGGAGGGAGCACAGTGAGGAAATACTAGACCAAAGCAAGACTGGACAAACTGGATAACCAGCTGAACAAACTCCAAACTCTTCATCTCCAGGTCTGATGTCAGAGTGCTCTTCAGATCTCCAACTCTATTCAGCTTTGTTGACTGCAACACACTTCTCTCTCGGTGCCACTCCCTGTTAACAGCTCTCCTCTGCAGGTATCCCATGACTCTAGCATCTCCAACGTCTCTGAGAAAATCCAGTGTTGCTGGAGTTACTTGTCCCATAAGTCTCACCACTGCTTCAACCCCAAATAAGCACACAAGATGCTATATTAATTATAAAACTGTTGGTCGATTGCTAGGGCTTCTTATTGGCCAGCTCTGTCTTTCCCAGACTTCCTCCAACAAGGCCACACCTCCCAGTAGTGCACTCTCTTTGGGGGCCATTTTCTTTCAAACCACCACAGACACTTTCTGTTCTGTTAACATGGATGGTGACCAGTGGATCAGCATTGATTTAAAAAAAATTCAGCCAAATTGTGCTTCAGTGGTAGGATAATGCTCATCACACTGTAAACCCTGATGAGGAAGAAGGGAAAACTAGTTTTGTTTAAAATTTTAAATTTTATGTAGATTTATTTATTTGATACTATGTGTATGAGTGTTATGCTCAAATGTACATGTGAGCACCATATGCATGCCTGGTGTCTAAGGAAGTCAGAAGAGCAGAGACTGTTTTTTGAAGGGGAGGTTTCTAATTTTAAAAAATCATTAATTTCTTGCATAATGCCAGTCCACAAAATTGACCATGTGGCCAAACCAGTTTCAGGAGATGTGCCCCATTACCTCTTGAGGATTTGATTGTCTGATGGAAGCATCAGCGTCTCAGAATTCCCACCAGTAGCTCCCCATTGTTCTTAAGTCCATCTGGCCACTGTCTGGCCCTCCTGGGCCATTGACTCTGTGGACACAGTTGAGGAACAGGGTGCTAGGGCTTGGGAAGCTTCAGGTGTGTCGCCCTCACAGGTGGCGTCCATGAACCAGCGCCGTGTGGATTTCTACCTGGCCTCCATTGAAGACATGCTGGTGGCTGTTGGCGGCCGGAATGAGAATGGAGCCCTGTCCTCCGTAGAGACCTACAGCCCCAAGACCAACTCCTGGACTTACGTGGCTGGCTTGCCAAGGTGATGAGCTCAGGCTTGAGGCCGACTGCTGGAAGGTGATATTGTCACAGGATAAAGTTTAGTCTTGCTTTCTGTTTTCATTATGTCTTGGTTTTTCCATAATGGGGTAAGCCATGCGGGGCTGAGCGTGGTTACAGCTTAAGAGAAGCATCCTCCATTTTCCAAGTTGACTGGAGCCCTGTGCTTCAGAGAGTGAGTGTTGAGTTAGAATGGTAAGTCCCTTACTAGAAGGCCAGGCTGGGTGTAGGCGGGAGGTCAAAGGGGCACTGGCCTCACCCCACCTATGTTTTAGTTACTCACCCGCACAGCCTGGGGAGTCAGACACCACCTCTGTGACATTCTCATGTGGCCTTCAGCAAGCAGGAAGTGTCCCAGTCCCCAGACATACAGCTGGGTATGGGGTCACTGACTGTGGGTTGTATTATGGGTCTGCCAAACCTGTACACATCTGTCTACCACTCCTATGCTACACCTAAACCCAGACTGAACCATCCTGGCTGTGGGAAAGTATCTTGGGGATGTGGTCCCCCACGGTTAGCAGGGTATGTGGGGTTGGAGTGAATCTGTGTTTTAAAGTCACAGTGGAGCCTGGCATAGGGGCTCACACCTATAATCCCAGCACCCAGGAAGCTGAGGCAGGGGATTGAATTTGAAGCCTTGCTAGACTACATAGTGAGACTTTGTCTCAAATAAATAAATATGGATTCCAGAAACCAGGGGTCAATTCCTGGACATTGTTGGTGAGCAGGGGACACTCTGTATCACTATGACTAGGTCCTAGGTATCCATAGCAACCTGGTGAGTGGAAAGGTAGCAAGAGAGTGACAGTGAGTAGGTGGTCTGTGCTGTAAATGATTGCCTGTTGATGCACTCCCTGAGAAAGCACCATATCTCCATTTATCAGGCAGTATGAAGCTAAGAGCAGGTGCCACCACCACCACTGTCTTGGGACAATGATGTGGGAGTGGGATTATTGCTAAGGAGAAGTCCTGTGCCCTCAGTTGGTGTGAACACAATCCATGCTGTCATCATTGGCAGTGTGTGCACGACCCACATGTATGAGTTTCCTGTCCAGCCTTCCTCAGTTGTTGCCTCATTGGCACAGCACACCTTCGCAAACCCCACCTGAGCCAGGAGCTAGGCCTGACCCATCTCTTCCGCCTGCCCTGGGCTCTTCCTGTGAACTCCAGCCTCTCCAGGCCCGATTGCCATCCAAACCACAAGACACAAGGTTTCATGTCTTTGCTCCTAGACTTCGTTTTTGCGTTTTGTGAGTTTTTTATTTTTTCCATTCACTTAGTGTGTGTGTGTGTGTGTGTGTGTGTGTGTGTGTGTGTGTGTGTGTGTGTGCACGCGCACGCGTGCTCATGCAGGTCCCACAGCACACACAGGGTGAACAGAAGACAACTTAAAGGAGTTGACCCTCTTTTTCCACCCTGTTGGTTCTAGAGATCAACTCAGGTTGTCAGGCTTGGCAGCAATCATCTTTGCCCACTGAACCTTCTTGCCAGCTCTCTCTGACATTGTTTTAGACCCTTATTTAGAGGAGTCAAACTTACAGAAAACTGCATAGAAAGTAGAGTACTCGCATGCACCCTCCCTGCTGCAGTGGCCACCTGTTCACCTGCATTCTTTGTCCGTTGCCAGCCCAGATCTGTAAAGTGTCCATGGTTTGCCTGCTGTTTTCTTTCCAGCCCTCGTGACCTCCTGAGAAGCTGTCTGTACCCCATTCGCAGAGAGCCCAAGTCCCCTACTCACAAGGATAAGGCTGGGTTCTGCTCTGAGCTATTTTGTCCTCTGCCCTCTCTGCAGGTTCACCTATGGCCACGCAGGCACCATCTACAAAGACTTCGTGTACATCTCAGGGGGCCACGACTACCAGATTGGCCCGTACCGAAAGAACCTGCTGTGCTATGACCACCGGACAGACGTATGGGAGGAGAGGCGGCCCATGACGACGGCACGAGGCTGGCACAGCATGTGCAGCCTGGGTGACAGCATCTATTCCATTGGGGGCAGTGATGACCACATGGAGTCCATGGAGCGCTTTGACGTGCTGGCCGTGGAGGCCTACAGCCCACAGTGCAACCAGTGGACTCGTGTGGCACCACTGCTGCAGGCCAACAGTGAGTCGGGCGTGGCTGTGTGGCAGGGCCGCATCTACATCCTGGGTGGCTACAGTTGGGAGAACACGGCCTTCTCCAGGGCCGTGCAGGTGTATGACCATGAGGCTGACAAGTGGAGCAGGGGTCCGGACCTCCCCAACGCCATTGCAGGCGTGTCGGCCTGTGTGTGTGCTCTCAACCCGAGGCTGGAAGAGAAGAAGAAGAGGAGCAAGGACAAGCGCCAGGACCGAGGTCAGTGACATCCGAAGCTCTGGCAGAGTGGCCACATGCACAGCACTTACTCCCCAGCGACTTTTTGTACTTTTTTGATTCCTGGTATTTCTATGCTATCACAGTAAAAAAAAAAAAAAAAAAAAAATGTTCTTTACAACTTTACATATTATCCTGTTTGAATACTTACACTTGGGTCCTCATGTCTGCTCAGGCCTTCTTCCCCAGGGCCACACACCCCTGAAAGTCCCCACGACTGTTCCCACCAACAGGAGCTGGCTCATAGGTTATATGGAAAATTTTGTAGTGAAGTTACATCCCTAAGTTTTGGGCCTCCCCAAATGTAGCTGGAGCCTTTGCACAGATACCCAAGCCATGCTGAAGGGCTGGAGGAGGCCTGTCCAGAGACTTGAGTTCTGTGAGTCAGCTGCATTCTGCAGTCTCAGGCAAGAGCATGCATCTCTGTTCTGCATTTAAAGACATGGGGACCCCCAAGCTCCCTGATGGGCAGGCGAGATCCAGGGACTCTTGCTGAAGATTCCATAGCTGCGGATTCTTTTCCTGAATAGCGTCATCTTCCCTGGCTGGTAATCTTTGTGACATGTCATTACGAAAGAATGGTGGGGAAAGCAGTGCAAAGGTGTTTCTGTACTACTCTGTGGTGTGAGCTGCCCACCTCTTGTCACTGTTGTAGTGAATGCCTCAAGTCAACCATTTGTTTTCTCAGAAATGAAAACGCAGTCCTGTAGCACTTCCAGCCATTTCTCTGGGCTGCTGCAGCCATCAGGAGCACTACACAAATGAGTGCACTGGTCCCCAAGAAGGTGGCTGAGCTCCTTTCCCAGCTCTAGTGACTGTCCTGGTCCCACTGATTGCTGCCAAGTGGTTTTGCCATGCTGAGAAGATTCTCTTTCTCAATCCCTTTTCCTCTTTCTTTGAAACAGGTCACACACTGTAGTGTAGCCCAAGCGATCATCAAACTCATGGTGATCCTCCTGCCTCAGCCTCCTGAATGCTGGGATCACAGGCACAGCCATCATACCCAATTAGACTCTTTGGTGCTTTCATCTGTCCACACCTCATTTCTTACTGGACAGTGTCAGAGCCTCTCCAGCCCCACAGGAGATGGTTCCTTCTCTCGGTTTTGGTGACACATCAAAGTCTGTTGCCCTGTGATGATTTCCAAGACAGCCATTCCTGGGAGCACTAGCCTCTCAAGCCCAGGCAAGCATTAGTGATCTGTACCTCTGGATAGAAAGCTCAAGACACATTCACACTGTGTCAGAAGCAAAACCTCAGCTCACTTGTTTGTTTGTTTGTTTGTTTTTTGAGACAGGGTTTCTTGTAGCCTAGGCTGGAATTAAATGCTTGATCTTCCTGCCTTTACCTTCCAAATGCTGTAATATTAAGGATTTGCCACTATGATGGTTAGAAATAAATTGGCCCCCAAAATAAGTGGCATTATTAGGAGATGTGGCCTTGTTGGAGTAGATGTGTTCTTGTTGGAAGAAGTGTGTCATTATTGAAGCGGGCTTTGAGGGTTTATATACTCTAGATATGGTCCAGTGTCTCAGATCACTTCCTGTTGCCTGTGCAAGATGTAGAACTCTCAGCTACCTCTGCAGCACCATGTCTTCCTGCATGCTGCCATGTCCCACAATGTTGATAATGGGCAGAACCTCTGCACTGTAAGCCACCAACTCAATCAAACATTTTCCTGTGTAAGAGTTGCCATAGTCATGGTGTCTCTTCACAGCAATGGAAACCCTAACTAAGACAGCTACCATGCCCAGATTGTCAGTTCATTTTTCTCTTCTGCACTTCTTTTCTTCCAAACCTGGGGTTCTGGTCAGTCTGCTTCTGCAGTAATCTGGGAGAGGAGAGACTGGCCTGAGGACTGAAGGCTTCAGAGTCACTGGCCTCCATTGCTGTCATATAAGCAGTCTACATATCTAGTCAGTTACTGTGTGCGCAAGTCCCTAGGGACTCAGACAGTTGAAAGCTTCTGCAAGGCGTGCAGACAGATGACCAGGGAGCTTTGTGCCCTTCTGTGTATTAAAGGCTCTGAGAAGTCTCGCACTAACTGTTTGCTTCCATTTTCAATCTTTGGCTCTGAAACCCACGTCTTCTCCCTTCCCAAGTACTGAACTCCAGGATAGTGTATCCATCCCCCTTCCAAGAAAAACTATTGCTTGAAAACCTTTCAGAAGGCACAGGAGAAGTGTGGCCTCTTCACACGGATCATGAGCACACAGGAATTGGGCAGCCTTGGGAAAGCACCCAGTAAGGCTCCATGAATAGCTTGCAGAGCAGGACAGCTCTGACCCTGGAAAGAGGAAAGCCACTGATCTGAGCTCTGCCATTACTCATTGCTGGTGTTTGCCCCAGATATGACAGGACATGGTCTCCATTCCATTTGGTACCTTGTGGGTTAGCCACAATGTCCCTCCAGCAAAATCAGTGTGGTTAGTAACTTAGGTTTGGAATCTGCTACTGTGGCCACTGAGAGCCTTCCCTTAAAAGCATGGCTGGACTGTAAGTTCACTGTGGACTGCTTTTTCTCATAGTTTCTAATTGTCATCTGCTGAGAAAGGGTTTTGGGCTTGGTGGGATCAGTGGAAAGACCCAGAGCCCAGCAGCAATCCCTGGGCAGGTTTTTGTTACCTGAGGCTTTAATTTAAAATTTTATACAAGAATAAAAGGAAACAGGTTTCCACTAGGACGGAAAGCTTCCAGCTGACCCCAAGCAGGTAACTGTTGGAATAATCGTGGCAGGCTTTGAATTGGACTTTGCATCTTTTCCATTATAAAGAATTATAGTTTTACCTTGTATTTATTGTAAGTTTTTTGGAACCCTGTTTGAGTAAGGCAGAAACACAATAAGAGATAGAAGGGGTAGCAGGAAGCTCAGGGGCCTTTGTTTGCATGGTCCTCTTGGTGTTTGGCATCTGCATAGAGCAGCCAACTGCTAAGGCACGTGTCTGCCATCCAGACACTGGAGAGGTCAAGATCAGAGGAACTGCTAAGCCAGGGAGACCCAGGCCAGCTTGGGCAACACAGTGAGACCCTATGATGCCCCCATTCCCAAATATACATGACTGTCTGGAAAAGTTTATTCTATTTCATATACAATAGACACCTGGTTAGGTAGGGCTCCTTGTTCTGGGCTATGTGAATGTTCCTTCTGTCCCTAAATGTAAGGTGACCTGGACAACCTTAGATGAGGCCCCAGCAGTTAACTCAAGTGGTGTTTTAGGCCTCCAACTGAATAGAATTTCTATTCTAACAAATGTCCTGTGTGCAAGTTTGGATGTACTGACCTATGTCTTAAGTATGTAAGCCCAGAGAAACCTTTTAGTGCTAGAAGTAAAAGGTGTCTGTCACACTTTCCACACTTTTAGAAAGTCACCAATTGTCGTTCCTTACCCTGGTCCCCATGGTGTGGTGTTGGTCTGTCCCCTTAGCCTGGGGTGTCCATCCTTCAGGGGCAGCTACTGCTGCCCTCTATAAAGGCACCTGGCCCCTAGGATAAAACTACATATTTCAGGGTAGCTTCATGGAGACCCTGGCTTGTACCTGACAAGTCAGGCTGACTTTTTAGTCTTTTTAAAACTGTTTTGATACCTTTTCATACAATTTGCTAATCACCATTTTGTAGAATGCCTGCCTGTCAGGGTTCCCCAGCTCTTCCCTTACCTCCAGCACCTTGGTTTGTTTAGATGCCCTGTTGTCATTGTGTGCCTTGCTTTGTGTGGCTTTGTCTTCCATCTCACCCTTCTGTGTGGCCAATCAAACATAATTTGAGTTTTGTGAGTTCAGGTGGGTAGGACCAGAGGCCCCTGATTGAACCAGAAGACACTGATGTACCAGGAGGGCAGTTCATGCCCTTCAGAGGATCTGTATTTCTGCTGGAGCTCCTGCTCAGTGCAGTGCAGAATAGGAGAGTCACTTGAACCACATGTACTCTGTTTCAGACTGGTCATTTCTCTAACATATGTATGGCTGGGGTCTTGGTCTCTTCCTGTCTACTCCAATCAGGAAAGAACACCTAACTGGACCTCTGCAGCCATTAATACAGCATGCTATCCTTGCACTTTATAGTTTCTGACCCCTGACTTTCAGGTGGATGGAGTGTGTGTGTGTGTGTGTGTGTGTGTGTGAGAGAGATGTGAATAGAAGTGGTGGCTTCTAAGGGGATCTGAGTGCCTTAACAACCTGTGTCTCAGTTATCAGCATGGAATGGATGAATGGATGAGACTAGGACTCTGCTCAGTTGGTAAAGTGCTTGCCTAGCATGCAGGAAGCCCATGGCTTCCACCCCAAGCACCACATGAACTGAGCATGGTGGCCCAGGCCTGTAATCTCAGCACTTTGGAGGTGGACACAGGAGGATCAGAAGTTCAAGGTCACCCTTGACTACACAGCAAGTTTGAGGCCAGCCTTGGCTACAAGAGACCCTGTATCAAATTAATTAATGACATAGTAATAAATTAATAGTAAAAATGAAAGCATTGGATGAACATAAAAATGTGAACCTGTGTTGACCCAAGAAGAAAGGTCTTTAGGTTTGATGTTAAATAGCCCCAGTGGAAATCAGTTAAGTTTTGTGATGATGGCTCCTAATGTCACACAGATCTGTAACTGTATATGCTCTTTAATTCAGAGCTTTTGTTGTCTGTAATTTTATGCCCTTCAAAGTTTCCTGTCTGGCCTCCTTAGTTACCTTTCTGCATGTTGCATTTGTTTTGAATTCCATACAGAGCTCTCAGTTCCTGAAATGCATTAAAACAACTTACCTGCCAGAGTGTACTTTGTGGTTATTACATGGCTGTGTTCCTGTCTCCTCTGCTGTGTAAGGATGAGCCCCCTGCATGTGGAGTATGTATAATTTGAAAATGAACCAGGCTTCCTTCGAACACTGTTAAGAGTCTGGGGCACTTCAGTGCTCCTTTAGCTGTGCCTCTAATGACTGCATTTACCCAGGAGTATTGTTCAGATCCTTGATTGCCGTACTGAATCCCTGACCCGAGATGTGTGTCATTTGGGGTAATTTGGTTAACAAAGAAAAAAACTAGAAATGGAGAAGTCTAGGCTAGAACATTCGATGGGTCCCCTTGATCAGAAAGACTGTGGCTGGGGGTGTAGCTCAGAGGTACAGCCCTTGCATGAAACTCTAGGATCCATCCATTACATGTTTTACAAAACAAAAATAAAAACCATGCTCCAGAGCCTAAGGCCTAGGCTTGCCATGAGTTCCAGACCACCCTGGCCTGGATTGCAAAGTGAGACCCTGTCTCAAAAAATCAAAGAGGAAAGACCAGAAGCTGTTGGTGAAGACAGAAGCTCCTCTCTCCTGGGGACCTGTGGGGCTGAGGTTAGCTCTCGCCTGCAAGTTTTTATGAGGGAGGCCACCTGTGGACAAGCCAGCCATCATTGGGTGTCGTCAGGTAAATCAAGTTCAGAGAGCGAAGGGTCTCACACCTGGAAGCTGCCTATCACAAATTCCTCCCCTCAATATTCCCAGGTCATCAGTTCAGAGCCCAACTTAGTGACCCTGCTGAATACAACTACCTTGCCACCCAACAGCCAGTGGTCAGTTGTCTGGGTTTGTGAGTTCTCAGGGGGATGAGATGAGAAGAAAGGGGCTTAGTCTTTTGTGGATTGACATGTCAATCACAGCCAAGTAGGGTGATCATCATGTGTGACTTGGAAGGATGACAGCATCAGCTCAACAAAGCTGCTCTTACCTGAAGCTCACACAGTCATGGAGTCACCCATTCCATGTGGTGGGGGATCCCAAAAGTTAGTTAGTGTGGGGGTCTCTTTGACCTCCATGGCCAGCAGAATAGCAATCTGTGGGAGGCAAGAAGGCAGTTCACTAGCTGGTGTAGGTTCAAACTTCAGGAGTCTGACCCTGAGTAGTTTGTTTTAGTCATATTTAAGCACAGCACAATTTGGTAAAGATTTTGCTGGTGATAATTAACTCAATCCTGGGTGTACAATAAAGTATACATAAATCTCCTTGAGTAACAAAATAGACTAAATTAAGATCAGACATGAGTATATAGAAACTCTTTGTAAAGTACATGTGACACATTCCAAAAAGATGGGTTCTATAGATAACTAAGAAAAGCATGCTTGTGATAAGGATCTGGGGGAGGGTTCAGTGTGGTCTCTGACCACACAGATAGCAAAAAGGTCACCAGGCTATTAAACACGTCTACTTCCAGTCTTCTGGGCAGATAACAGGTTATGTATCCCTTCCTTTGAAGGAACACATTGTGTGTTTAACATTCCAGGTTTGCCTAGTGCTTATCTGTGAAGACAAGGAACAACTTGGGTTTCCCCAACACACTCATGCTTCCTCTTTTCTTTGGTACCCTAATGTGTACATCTAACATGGAAGCCAGAGCTCCATTTTCTCTTTGCAGCCCTGGCTATCCTGGAACTAGATCTGTAGAGCAGGCTGGCCTTGAACTCACAGTGATCCACCTGTCTGCATCATGAGTACTGGGATTAAAGGAGTGAGCCACCATTGCCTGGCAGGTTTCATGACTTTTGATCCCATCGTGAGACTCATGCATTGTCACTGTTGTGTACAACTCCTGGGGGCAATCACAGTTCTTCCTGCTGAAAGGAAGGTCAGTGACATGGTAGACCTGTCCCTGAGTCCTGAGGTTACTGCCCAAGGCAGCAGAGAGCAGAGGATGCCACACACACCTTTATACTTCAGCAGAGACTACCCCAGATGCTTGAAATAATTCTGCCTTTGCCTCTTCATGCAGGAACCTGCACCCAGGCTCTGAGAGGCCAGGTGGCAGAAAGAAGTCATGTGTGGGTTGGTGACATAGCTCAGTGGTAGATCCCTTGCCCAGTAAGCACAGGGTTTCAGCACCTACACCACTGGGGTAAAAAGAAGTACTATTTTTGCCATCACTTACCAGGTAGATTCAAGAGTAACAGCTGCATAGTGAGTTCAAAACCAGCCCTTGCTACATGAAATCCTAACCCCATAAAAAGTTGTCACCTAAGCTGGACATTGGTGGCACACACCATTAGTTCCAGCACTTGGGAGGCAAAGGCAGGCAGATCTCTGTGAGTTTGAGGTCAGCCTGAGGCCAGGACAGACTCCAAAGCAGTACAGAGAAACCCTGTCTTGAAAAATCAAAAAAAAAAAAAAAAAAAAAAGTTGCCACCTAAGCCTAAAAGCTCAAATGAGGAGGCCCTAGAGCTAGTAACAAGACTCCAAAAAGCATGATAGCACATGTTTTGAATCCCAGAACTCTTTCAGGAGACAGGTAGGCAGAGTCTGTGAATTCAAGGTCAGCCTGATCTATATCGTAAGGTCCAGGACAGCCATCGAGAAGCTCTGTCTCAAAACAACCATATAAAAATAAAGCACTCAGAGGAGAAGGGGGTCAGCAATGAGAGATGGGAAGGATGGAAGAGTACGTGGAATAGAGGAGGCCTGTGCCCAACCCAGGTCTCCACAGAATTGGACGCTGGTGGGTATACAAAGGGCTTGGGTCAAGCAGGTGGTTCATGCCTGTGATCCCAGCACTCAGGAAGCTGAGGCAGGAGAATGACAAGTTCCAGGCCAGCTTAGGCTGTGAACAGATCCATGGAGACAGGAAGCACCTTGGTGACTGCCTGGAGGGGGGATGGTGAGAGTGAAACGGGAACAGCTGAGGGCACAGCTGTGCATCCCCACGACTGTATGAAAAATCTCTGGATTGAACACTTGAGGGTTGGAAAGACAGCGCAACTGTTAAATGCTCTTACAGAAGACCCAAGGTGGGTTCGCCGCACCCATATCAAGTGACTCAACTGCTTCCGACTCTAGCTCTAGGGGACCAGCTATGTCTTCTTCTGCCCTCTGTGGGCACTGCACTAATGGCCTAATAGCCGCGCGCACACACACACACACACACACACACACACACACACACACACACAACTAAATAAACCTTTTAAAAATGTTATGCATTTGCCAGACCACGGTGGTGAACGCCTTTAACCCCAGCACTTGAGAGACAGGGGCAGGTGGATCTCTGTGAGTTCAAGACTAGCCTGGTCTACAGGATGAGTTCCAGGACAGGCTCCAAAGCTACAGAAAAACCCTGTCTTGAAAAACCAAAACAAACTAACAAATAAAAATTGTGTGCACTTAAAGAGTCCATTAGATAGTATGTGAACTTTATCTCAATAAAGCCATTTACAGAATTAAGCTAACTAAAGCAAAGTTGCACCTCATTCTTCTTGTCCTGTTGGCTCCAAAGAACTACAGATTGCTAGCTAGGACTTTATTTATTTATTTGTTTATTTAGGGTTTTGTTGTTGTTGGGGACAGGGTTGCTCTGTGTAGTCCTGGCTGTCCTGAAACTTGCTTTGTAGACCAAGCTGACCTTGAACTCACAGAAGCCCACCTGCATCTGCCTCTCAAGTGTTGGGATTAAAGGTGTGGTGTCACCAACGTCCAGCTAAAGATTTATATCTAACATGGTGTTAAAATGATACAGTTGGAGGCCAAGGAGATGGCTCAAGGTAAGGGCTCTTGTTGCCAAACCTAATGACCTAAATTAGATCCCAGAATCTTCATGAAGGAAAGAGAACTGACTCACAGATGTTGTACTGGTTAACTCCACAGGCACCTGGTGGCATGTGCCCCTTCCTTCACAATAAATAAAAATTTAAATAGAAGCTTGTGTGGTTGCCTCATGGTGCCTTCCAGATGGCAGTGGGGAGCAGCACTCCTCAGTTCTGGACCAGCTTGTGCTGGAGATACTCAGGCCCTTAAGGACAGAGCCATCAGCCACTCCTGAGACAGATGCCATAGATGTGTCTGTGCTAGCACAGCTCCCTGAAACCTTTCTGTACTCCTAGATCTCTAGTCAACAGCCAAAAGCTGTGCCTGGTTTATTCTAGTCGAGACCCAGGCTGTAGGCCTTCTCAGAGTCCAGGCTTAAGGCTGGAGAGAACTCAGCAGGAACCCACACCTGCTGACCCACAAGGAGGACGACTCTCACTGCTGCCCTTCCTGTTGACGCAGCAGGAAGCCCTGGGGTCTGGCTGGGGCCCTTTGAGCTGACCTCCAACATCCTGGCTGAGTTCCATAGATGGGTTTACCAGGCTGGCTCTGACAGTGATTCATTCCCCCAGGGCCTTTGGATAGGCTATTCAGTCATCCAAAGGGTCTAAAAATACAGTTCTGACTCTCAAGCCTTTTGTGCTCCCTGCTAACAGTCAGGAGACCTGATCCCAGCCTTTGTTCATCACTCCGGCTCCCATCTCACTGGCACCTCCTGTTTTACAGTGAGGATGGGCCCCATCTCCCCAGTCATACAGAGCCCAGGACTCTGAATTACTCTCTGCAGCAATTGGGGTTAATTCCGCAGATTTGAGGAGAAAGACCACCCACCCAAATCATGACCAAATTAATTAAAGCAAACAATTATTTAAAGCAAGCTTTTAAAAATATGTGTGTATATAGGCTGTCTTACCCTACAGGAGGGGTTCAAGAGATCAGCATTGGGCATGGGGAAGATAAGGTCTTTATAGATCAGGAGTAGGGGGTTTTCAAATGGGGGATTCAGCAGGCAAATAGGCTGGGTTACAGAAGTATAACTTAAGCATAGCAAGTTGGTGGTCACTACCCAAAACAAAGACATGATTGCCAGGTGGTCATAATAACCTTTTGAAACCAAGAGGTGATTCCTGTTTCCTGAAATGGGCAGCACAGAACCATTTGTACTTAAGGTTACAGATGGGGCATGGAATCCTCCAAGGTTCCCCTTTTGCATTATCCTAACACATCACACCCAGCTTTTAAAAACAAAAGCTCATTCAAGCCATGATAGAGGCAGGCCAATCTCTGTGTGTTTGAGGACAGCCTGGTCTACAGAGCAAGTTCCAGGACAGCCAGGACTGTTACACAGAGAAACCCTGTCCTGAAAAATCAAATGAATCCATTCAAATCTCTCTGCCTGTGTGTGTCTCTCTCTTTCTTTCTCCTTGTTTGTTTGTTTTTCTGGGCAAGGTTTCTCTATGTACCCCTGGCTCTTCTGGAACTTACTTTGTACATCAATCTGACCTTGAATCTCCTTGTTTATATGTAACCAGGCTGGCCTAGAAAGTCACTGTTGGTCAGGGTGAACTCAGACTCATGATACTTCTGCCTCAGCTTCCCAAGTACTGGAATTACATGTGTGAGCTACCACACCTGGCTTTGTTTTGTTGTTGTTGTTAGGTTTTTTAATACAGGGTTTCTCCGTATTGTTTTGGAACCTGTCCTGGAACTAGCTCTGTAGACCAGGCTGGTCTAGAACTCACAGAGATCCACCTGCCTCTGCCTCCAGAGTGTTGGGACTAGAGGCATGTGCCACCACCACCTGGCTGACATTTTTTTGTTGTTATTTTTAAGATTTATTTTTATTTTATGTATTTCTGTGTGCGTGTGCATTTGTGCAGTGCTTGTGGAGGTCAGAAGAGGGCATCAGATTCCCCTGGAATAGGTGCTGAGACCCTGGGAACTTAAGTCTTTTGGAAGAGCAACAAGTGCTGTTAACCACTGAACCATCTCTCCAGTCCCATGCTAGTTTTTATTGGGATTCCCCATACTCTTTTGGTCCTGGCTCTCACTACAACCCCCTCTTCCCATTTGCTAGTACCAAGCAATAATATTCCACACCACCAGGAAGGTGGGACATCAGGAAACTCAGGCCTCTTCAGTTCTGCAGAAGACCCAAGTTGGTTCCCAACACCCATGTCAGGTGATTCAAGTGCCTCTAACTCTAGCTCTAGGGGATCATCTGATATCTTCTTCTGGCCTCTGTGGGCATTACACTCATGGCACATACAGTCATAGACCTTCATAACTGCCTAGAAAGAGTGTGTGTGTGTGTGTGTGTGTGTGTGTGTGTGTGTGTGTGTGTGTGTGTGTGTGTGTGTGTGTGTGTGTGTCCACAGAGAGATTGCAGAGAGTGGTCAGCTGACTGCTCAGGATCAATCCCTGAAGCACAGGGATTCAGACTGTCACAGTCTCAAGGTCAAGCTTTTGATTTTGCAGACTTAGCTTCCTGGTCCACTTGATTCGTCTGTGGTGGTTAATTTTATTGGTCCACTTGGCAGGGCCACAGCCCCAAGCTCAAGTAACTTTTATTATAGTTTATTTTATAATTGTTTTACTTTACTATTAGTGTCTTAGGTCTTTCTATTGCTGTGAAGAGACACCATGACCATGGCAATTCTTACAAAGAAAACATTTAATTGGTGTGGCTCACTTAAAGTTTCAGAGGTTCAGTCCATTAGCATCATGGTGGGGAGCATGACAGCATGCAGACAGACGTGCTGGCTACATCTTGGCTTGCAAGCAACAGGAAGTTGACTGACTCACTGGGTGGTATCCTGAGCATACTTCCTCCAACAAAGCATGCATACCTGCCCGTAGATTCAAATGGCTTGACTGGCTGTTTAGACCCAGAGGAAGTTAAACTGAGTCTCAGAAGGAAAAGAGATGAGGCCTGGGATTGGCCTGTCTGTGAACAGGGAGTAGTGTCCCTGTGTTCCATGGTGACTTATGTTTGAACATGGTATCTGGTATACAGAAATGCTTTGTTCATAGATGCCAGCTAACCTCTGTCCTCAGTGCTCCAGCAGCAACTCAGCAGGCACATAAACAGAGTTGCTAAGTAGCAGGAAAGGAGGTAGCACAGGGCTCAGCAGCATAGGTACCTTCACCATGCTCCATTCCCACCCTACTGCTGCCACTGTCATCAACACAGAGCAATGTCCATATAGTCCACCTGGCCCCGGAGGAGGCCTGGGGCAGGAAGATGTTCCTTAATCTTCATGAGCACCCAGCAGTGAATAAACCCAGTTTATTGGTGGCTGGAATCCCAGCACTCAAAAGGCTGGATCTCTGTGAGCTGGAGGCCTGCCTGGTCTACACAGTGAGTTCTGGTGTGAACTACCTTTTCTCAAAATAACAAAAGCAACAACAGAAATAAATGTACCTGGATGTTTTGTGTAAGATGAAGCCCCAGTGCCCTTCCTTGACCTTCATCCAGCTGGTCAAAGTCGTGATGATGATGGAGGCAGCTAATGACAGGTGCCTGGTGCCCCCCTCTCTGCCTGGAATCTTAGCCTCTTATGTAACCAAAGCATCAACAGCACTAACAGAAGCATTACCTCTCATGTGAATTGTCTTTATTTAATCTCAGATCAGGCACAGCACCGTAATTACTCATCAAGTGATAATTATGCTTTTATTATTTTTTAAACCTCCATTAAGGAAAACATCTTAAATTGGGATGAAACAATCCATGTCACAAACCGTTCAGTTTAAAGATGTTTGTCTGTTCGGAGGCCCCAGAAAGATTGTCATGGCTCTCAACTGATTAACCACTCAGCATGCACCAGGCACCAGCAAAGCTCAGAAAGAGCCATGCATCTGATGTCACGATGAGTGTTCCCCTTACCATACCAGACTCTCTTCTTGGAATCACAGGACTGCAGATGAGGTATACAGCAGAGCCTGTGGCAGAGGGGCTGTGGTCCCAGCTACTCTGGAGGCCACGGCAGGAAGATCTTGAGTTGAAGACCAGCCTAGGCCAGAGAGTGAGTTTGAGGTCAGCATGCACAGCTTAATGAGAACCCATCTCAAAATAAAAAGCCTTAAAAAAAAGAAAAGAAAAGAAAAGCCTGATGGGATGTAGCCCAGTGGTAAAATACTTGTCAATCATGTATGAGGTCCTGAGCATGCTTAAGGAACCTGGGTTCAATTACCAGTGTGAGAAAACAACATTATTAAGAAGAAAGGGAAAAATTAAAAGGGCTGGGCACGGTGGAGAGGTGCATTAAAAAAAAAGAATTATTGTTACTACTATGTATATAATTTATATACATTACGTCTGTATGTAGCTGTGTGCACTTGAGTACCAATGCCAGCAAAGACCAGAGATGTCAGATTTCCTGGAGCTGGAATTACAAACAATTGTGATCTGCCCTAGGTGGATGCTAGGAATCAAATCAAGGTTCCGTGAAAAAGCAGAACATACTCCAGCCTCATGCCTCTAATCTTAGCACTCCATTCAGGAGTCAGAGGGAGTCTGATCTCTGTGAATTTGAGGACTGTTTCAGAACAGCCAGGACTATATAGAAAGAACCAGTCTCAAGAAAAAAAAAAAAAAGGAACTAAACTGAGTGTTGGTGGTGAACACCTTTAGTCCCAGCACTCAGGAAGCAGAGGCGGGAAGATCTCTATGAGTTTGAGGCCAGCCTGGTCTACAGAGTAAGTTCCAGGACAGGCTCCAAAACAATACAGAGAAACCCTGTCTCAAAAAACAAAAAACAAAAACAAACAAAAAACAGGACTGGAGAGATGGCTCAGCGGTTGAATCCTTGTTCTCCCACCTAGAGCATTTGGATCAGCACCCACATGACAAGCCAGGCATCTCATGCACACCTATAATCCTAGCTCTGAGATAGGCAGACATAGGTAGAGCTTTGGGGTGTGCAGCTTCCGGCCTAGCTGAAAGAATGTGAATTCCAGATTCAGGGAGAGACCTTCCTTAAAGGAATAGTCACGGGTGCTAGAGAAGGTTATAGGATTGTGTGATGCCCCCTTCTAGTCTCCCGCATACTCTCAGGCGTGTGCACCCACCCACTCACACACACAGAATTATTAATTTTACAAAAGAAAAATCACATGGTAGGAGCATTTAACAGAACGCCAGGGCATCTGCCACTAGCCACTGTACATCTGCCTTCTCTGACTCTTGGCTTGAAGGCTATGAAATGAGACAGGGGAAGGGGTAAGGCTCCTGCAGGCATGCCCTTGGTTGGAATAGCTTCACATCCCCTTTCCCTCCCCAGACAGTCTGAGGGTGGGGAAATGAGGCTGGGGAGGGGTTGAGTGGCTTCTCTTCTAGTGGGGCATCACCCCACTCCACTAAGCCAGTGGGTCAGAAATGTACCTTGGGGATCACATTCCTGTCTGCCACCTTGGCAGGTCATGGGACCTCTGTGTCCTCCCGTCCTCTCCAGTTCCAGCCTCTCTGCAGCATCTACTTGAGATGGTTCCCTTGGGAAGTCTACATCTTCTCTACCTTGAGGTATAGCAGGATCTTTTACCAGAACCTGGGGTTGACTGCTCAACTAGAGTTACTGTGAAAACCCCAGAAACTTTTAGGAATTGACAGGGCTTTATACACTCTTTGAATCAAAAGTGAGGGAGAGAAAAATTCTCAGCCTCTTACCGCCTTGCCTATGGTAGTGTTAAGGTTAATGGATGCTGGGTGTAATGACATGCCTGTCACCCAGCACTTTGGAGGCAGAAGGATCAGAAGTTCAAGTTCAGCTACATAGAGTTTGAGTCCAACCTGGGTTACAAGAGATTCTGCTCCAAACAACAACCACATTCTAGCACTGAGGACACAAAGTACAGACTCCCTCCAGCTGGTACTTCAAAGTTCCACCTTTGCCTAAGCAAAACCAAACTTTAAAAATCCTGTTAAGCCAGGTGGTGGCGCATGCCTCTAGTCCCAGCACTCGGGAGGCAGAGGCAGGCGGATCTCTGTAAGTTTGAGACCATCCTGGTCTACATAACAAGTTCCAGGACTAACAATTAGGACTACACAGAGAAACCCTGTCTCAAAAAACAAAACAAAACAAACAAATAAAAAATATATATCTATAGCAAGAGAAAGACAGGGATTTATTTAGCTTCTAGTTGGAAACTTGAATTCCTGCTTCCAGCATCATGTGTTCACACACAATTAACTAGGAAAAGATGCTTGCCTTTCTTTTTTCCTTCCCTCCCCCCTTCCTCCCTCCCTTTCTCTTTTTTCTCTCTCCCCCTCCCTCCCTCCTTTCTTCCTTCCTTCCGTCCCTCCCTTCCTCCTTCCTCCCTCCCTTCCTCCCTCCTTTCCTCCCTCCTTTCCTCCCTCCTTTCCTCCCTCACTTCCTCCCTCCCTTCCTCCCTCCCTTCCTTCTTTCCTTCCTTCCTGCTATCCTTTGGTTTTTTTTTCTGGGGGGTGGGGGGAGTGGAGAGACGTTCGTTTCTGTTCTGTTTTGTTTACTCTGAGCCCTTGGGAGGTCCAGGCGGAAGGATAGATTTGATGGCCAGCCTGTGTTTCATAACAAGACCGGTGTCTGAGAGAGAAAAAGAAAAAAGAAACAGGTTGTGCCTGAGTCATGGGTTCTTGTTGTTTGGTTGTTGTTTTTCTTCAAAATTCATTATTTTCCTAATAAATCATCTTGCTTTTGTAAAAGAAAAATATTTCTATTTTCATTGGCTAGAGAAAATTGTTGAAGAGTGTTGGTCACCCCCTCCACCCCGAGGCTGTCTGTTTGGCGGGAAAGAAAAACTTATGTTAGATTAAAATTGATGAAAAGTAATACATTTTTGGTTTTGTTTTGCTTTTCAAGACAGAGTTTCTCTGTGTATACCTGGCTGTCTTGGAACTCACTATGTAGACCACATTGGCCTTGAACTCAGATCTGCCTGCCTCTGCCTCCGGAGTGCTGGGATTGAAGATGTGCTTGTACCACCACCATCTGGTTTCAACATGTACTTTTATGCTATGGGTGAATCATTAGAGGGAAAAGCCCTATTTACCTTTTGTTATTTTTGTTTTTTGAGGCAGGGTTTCTCTGTGCAACTTTGGAGCCTGTCCTGGAACTCGCTCTATAGACAAGGCTAACTTTGAACCCCCAGAAATCCATGTGCCTCTGCCTCCTAAGTGCTGGAATTAGAGGTGTGAGTCATCATCGCCAGGCTCCTATTTACCATCTTATGCTCATGCATAATTGGTCATCGCAGGTAGGAACCTGCCCAGTAAGAAAAAAGTTTATATAATCCAAGTTTGTCAATCTAAACAGAGAACTGCCCTTCAAAATCCCTTTGTAACCAATTCCTCCCTCTGAACCCTACAAAAGAAAGCCCCCAGTAAGGAACCAAGACCCCCACCCATAATGACAACTTCAAGAGGCTCCATGCAACAAAAATTGAGACAGTCGATGTTACCATCTTGCAGTGTTGGATGCCAACCCAAACAAATGGCAGTGCATTGACTGAGTGCTGAGAGCAAGTTTTGTTGAATGTTTGCTTTCAATTCTTTTTAGATTTACTTATTTAATATGGTTGAGTGTCTTGCCTACATGTATGTTCATGCACTTCATTCATGCAGGGCCAACAGAAGCCAGAAGAGGGCATCAGATCGCCTGGAACGAGAGTAACATGTGGTTGTGAACCATCACCAGGGTGCGGCAAAACCAAACCTGGACCCTTTGCAAGAGCACCTAGTACTCTTAACCCTTGAGCCATCTCTCCATCCTCCTCAGAAATGGCTTTTATGGCTCTGAGTGCAAATCCCCTCCTCCTTTTCTTCTTTGGCTGAGTAATCTATGTCAATTTCTCAGCAAAGCCCCAGCGCGGTTCATCTCTGTCTTTTAACCCTGTGGATTTTGAAGCTTCCCAGGCTCATGACCTTGTTATGTCTGCATTAGGCAAGCCTGACTGTTAATAATTTTCCACTCTAAACTTCTAGTCTGGATGGGGGTAGCCTGGCATGTACCAGCAGGGCCTCGTGCTTCCTGTCCACCTGTGGCTGGGCCTCAGCTGACTTAAACCACTTCTGTTTTGGAAATGGACCATTATATGCTTCTTGGGGAGGGGGAGCTGGAGAGATAGCTCAGTTAAGAGCACTGCAAGCTCCTGCAGAGGAGCTGGGTTCAATTCCCAGTACCCACATAGTGGTTCACAGTCATCTGTAACTCCAGGTACAAGGATTTGATGCCCTGTCCTATCCTACATGGGCTCCGGGCTCATACATGCAGGTACAATATCCATATACATAAAATAAAGAAATAAAATTCAAAACATAGTGTTTTTCTTTCTTTACACTTCCCCATGCATCCCAAAAAGGAAGCCCTGAGGGTTGGCAAGATGACTCAGCAGATAGAGATACTTGCTGCCAAGTCTAATGACCTGACTTCAGGCACACTGCAAAAAGAAAGAATCTATTCTTTGATACTCATGCTCTCTCTCTCTCTCTCTCTCTCTCTCTCTCTCTCTCATACACACACACACACACACACACACACACACACACACACACACACACACACACACCCCAATAATTTACCGTGGCTTTTTAGAAGTATTTTATGTGTAAAGTGTTTTGCCTGCATGTGTGTCTGTGTGTCACATGCATGCCTGGTGCCTGCAGAATCAGAAAGGGTATCAGATCCCCTGGAACTGGAATTATGGAGTTGTGAGCTACCATGTGGGTGCTGGGATTTGGTTCCTCTGTGAGAACAAGTGCTCTTAACCCATGAACCATCTCTCTAGCCCCTCCCCACTCCCTTTTTAATTTTTTTTTTTTTGAAGTATAATAATGAGCTGGGTGGTGGCACACCAGGTTAGATTCCAAAACTACATAGAGAAACCCTGTCTCGAAAAGCCAAAAAAAAAAAAAAAAAAGTATTAATGGTATTAAAATGTTTACAGCAAACCCCAAACAATGACCAAAGCCCTGGAGTACCCTTCCTCTAGAATCCTGCTGTTTGCTCTCTTGCTACAGGCCTTTGCCTTTGGATAAAGTTTTCTTGATAGTATGCAATCTGTGGGTTTCTTTCATCTTTTTCCTAAGGTGCCAAGAAACACCCAATCCAGACACTAGCCACAAGATACCGCCTTCATCAGTCCCCTGCATGCCTCCTGGGTCAGGTTACTTAGCTGACCTCAACATCCATGTTTAAAGGCAGGAGGATCAAGTGATCCTGTCTCAGTAATGAGCAACCAAAGCTAGCACACATTTCAAATGGCATGTGGCAGCCTGAGACTCCACTCAGCTCTGGCAGAAAATGCTGTGTTCCTTTCAGTGATACAGACTCAGAGCCAAACCGGAAAAAGTCATGGGGCAGAGGCACAGAGATTGGAGTGACAATGTCACAGGACCTGGGAAGGATTGGCCGTGAACTTGGAAACTGAAAGAAAGGTGAGGGATGCAGCATCCCACTGCTATAATCTGAATGTGACTCCTTTTCTTGGGATGAAAATCAGTCCCAACTCCTCTGCTGAGGGTATTTGGAGGTGAGTCTGGGAGCTTTATAGGAAGAGGAACAGAGGAGACCCAAGCTCTCCCTTTGTGCTGCTGTCAAGGGGACTCAGGAGACACAGAGGTGCTGATTCCTGGAGCTCAACCTCTAGACCTATGTATGCTACAGGAGCAGAGCTTATTATGTACAGATTACCTGTCTCAGATATGTTTTTAGGAATACCAGAGAGTGGACAGGATGTCCTTCAAAGCCTCCGGGGGGAGATGGGGGCACAGTCCTAGATTTTGCAGTTACTGTCTCCAAAACTATGACAGATTGAATTCTTGTTGCATACTACTGTGAGAAGCAGGTTGCTGCAGTTCACCAGAGTTACAGATAAGCAAGAGATGCTAGGCTCCTCTCTCCTAGTGCCTGCTTGTCTCAGAACGCTGAGAGCTGGAATAGTAAAAGTTTTCTACAATGCGACTGAGCCAGTTATAAGAAAAAGGGTCAGTCTTAAGGCCCAAACTGTTCATAAACCAATGAGATGAAGAATCTGCAAAGGGAACAAGTGCTCGCCTGTGGGAGAAGAGGACAGGAATTTATCATGCTCAGTGCACTTTTTTATTTTTTTAAATTATTTTATTTTATGTGTATGGGTGTTTTGCATGTATGTCTATGCACCATGAGCATGTAGTGTTCACAGTGCCCTGAAGAGGGCATCAGATCTCCTGGAACTGGAGTTATAGATGGCTGTGAATCACCATCTGGGTGCAAGGAACTGAACTCAGGTCCTCTATAAGAGCAGCCAGTGATTCTAGCTCTGATTGGAGGAATATGCAGGTCATTTTTGCATTTTCTTTATGCTGATGTCCCTTTCTGCTGAACCATATGCTGAAACTGCCTTTTCACCAGTCTCTTGAATTGGTTATTATCTTATTTCCCATGTCCCTGGCTGGCTAGCTGGCCCACAGGATTCCATGGGCTTCTCCTGTGTTGCCATAAAAGGCAAGCATTACAGATTTGAGCTACTGTATCTGACTTTACATGAGCTCTGAGGCTCACATGGCTTGGTCAGCAAGCCTTTTTCACACACACTGAACTAGCTTAGCTCCCCAGCCCTGTAAATGGTTTTCTTTTTTTCTTTCTTTTTTTTTTTTTTTTTTTTTTTTTTTTTTGGTTTTTCCAGACAGGGTTTCTCTATAGCTTTGGAGGCTGTCCTGGAACAAGCTCTTGTAGAACAGGCTGATCTCGAACTCATAGTACAAATGGTTTTCAAGATCAGAATCTGAAAAGCATGCCCTCAAGTGGGGAAAAAAGCACCACTGACTCCACTGGGTTTTGTGAGAGCTCAGTAAGATCATTCCTTCATTCAACAAATGTTCACTGAGAAGCTGCCAAGTGCCTAGAGCTGGTCTAGGCACTGGGGACATGTGGGACACCAGATTATGTAGCTGGGGCTGGAGAAATGGCTCAGAGGCTAAGAGCACTGGCTGCTATTCCAAAGGTCTTGAGTTCAATTCCCAGCAACCACATGGTGGCTCACACCCATCTATAATGAGATCTGGTGCCCTTTTCTGGTGTGCAGGCATACGTGCAGGCAGAACACTGTATACATAATAAATAAATAAATATATTTTTTTTAATGGTACATTTTGGAGAAAACCATGAATCAAGAAATGTGCTAGATCCTAGGGAATTGAGAACAAATGAATACAGTCATTACAGTCATTTAACCACAAAAAAAAAAAAAAAAAAAAAAAAGCAACAAACAAAGAAGACACGTAGCTGGCTTCGGGTAGCCCGACTCCAGTGCAGGAGCAGAAGAAAATTCACATGTAAAATGCTCACAGACCAGAGTGCCGGCTCAGGACAAAAGTGATCCAGGAAGAGTCAGTAGAATTACAGGAAGGACCACAAAGGGGCAACTGTGGAGTGGCTTTGGGAGTAGTATCCTACCTGAGTAGGCTAAATGCTGAGCCCCTGGGAAAAACATGCACAGCCCCAGGCCACATGGGAGCATGGCCTGGAATTCACAGAGATCCCTTTGCCTCTGCTTTTGGGAGAACTGGCATGGAGGGACCAATGGTGGAGTTGACAGCAGAAAGCTTGCCTGGCATTGTGGGAAGCCTTGACCTTAAATCTTAACCCCAGCGCTACCAAACCATGCACAGACACAGACATGTTTGTTTGCCAACTCCAAAATACTCTGGATTTGTGAGTTATATTCATTTCTGTCTTCTGTGCTAAAAATGAAAACAGGGCTGGGTGGAGGTAATGTACAACTTTTAAGTTCCAACACTTGGGAGGCAGAAGCAGATGGCTCTTGTGAGCTTGAAACCAGCCTGGTCTACAGAGTGAGTTCCAGGACTGCCAAGGCTACACAGAAAAACCCTGTCTTGAAAAACCAAAAATAAATAAATAAATATAAAATCAGTTAGGAGGGCTGGAAAGTTGGCACCAGCAGGTAAGAGCACTTGCTGCTCTTTCAGAGGCCCGGCTGGGAGTTTAGTTTCTAGAACCCACATAAGAGGCTTATAACCCTGGGTAACTCCAGGTTCCAAGAATCAAATACTCTTTCACCTTCTTGTGGACTCTGAGCGTGGGCGCACACATACACACTGAGTGAACACAAATAAAATGTCACATTTATTTATTTGTCTTTTATTTTTTTAATCTAATATGATTTCTCTGTGTAGCCCTGGTTGCCCTGGAACTCCGTAAGTAACCAGGCTGGTCTCGAACTCAGAGATTTGCCTGCCTCTGCCTCCAAAGTGCTTGGATTAAAGGCATGGGCCACTACAACCTGACTTGTGATAATTATTTATTTTGAAGTTTTTTTGCCTTTATTTGTTTGTAGCGAAGGTCTTAAGCCTGGCCTTAAACTCACTATGTAACTAAGCTGACTCCTAATGCCCCCTGATTCTCTAGCCTCAACTTCCTAAGTGCTAACTAAGATTCCCAGTGTGTGACATATATATATATATTTATTTGTTATTTATGTTTTGAGACAAGACATCACTATGTAACTCTTGGCTGGCTTTGAACTCACAGACTTTTGCCTCTGCCTCCCTAATGCTGGGATTAAAGGCAGGTGACGCCATGCCCACATTATGTACATGCTTTTAAAAAAAAATTTTTTATTACTTATTGAGTGTTATGTACTCATGCTGTGGCATGAGTTTGAAGGCAGAAGACAACTTGTCACTTGTCTTCTTCTGCTATAAGGGTTCCCGAGCTTGAACTCTGGTCACCAGTCTTGGTAGCAAAGCACCTCTGCCTGCTGAGTCCTCTCAGAGGTCCAGGCTTGTGATTTTTATAACACCCTTTCTTTTCTACTGACACAATGGATTATGTGGTGCCTCCCAAATGGTCAGATTTCCCTACTATTCGTCATGTTTTCATTTTGTCACATCTGTTTCTATTGCCACTGTCATCAGAAAATCATCAAGGACTGGGAAGCTGTCCAATCCACCTGGTAGACACCTATTTCTCATAATTTCAATTTTTGTTTGAAAGCTTGAATTTTATCATTGACAGTAAATGCCAAAGACATCAAGTTCTTCCTGGGAAAATGTTACCTTCCTGTCTGAGGACTCTGGGCACAATGAGGGTAATTTCCAGCATGTACTAAAGTCCTAGTGTGTGCAGGCTAAGCCATTCTCAGATGTTGTCTTGTTATTCCTTTAAAACATTTTTGGGGGCAGTGGTAGAGCACACCTTTAATCCCGGCCCTCAGGAGGCAGAGGCAGGCAGATCTGTAAGTTCAAGTCCAACCTAGCCTACAGTAGTGTGAGTTCCAGGACAGCCAGGGCTACACAGAGAAACCCTGTTTTAAAACAAAACAAAACAAAAAAAAAAAAAAAAAACGGAAAAAATAGGGCTGGTGGGTGGGGGCTGGTGGGGGGTGGGGGTGGGGGGATATTTGGTGGCTCACACCTTTAATTCCAGCATTTGGGAGGCAGAGGCAGGCGAATCTATGTAGGCTTGCCTGGTCTACAGAGCTAGTTCCAGGACAGGCTCCAAAGCAATAAAGAGAAACCCTGTCTGGAAAAAAAAACAAACAAAATAAAACAAAAAAAAACAAAGAAACCAAACCTGCGTTGGAGTGATGTTCAGTGGTTAAGAGCACTGGCTGTTCGCTCTTCCAGAGGTCCTGAGTTTAATCCCCAGCAACTATATTGGGGCTCAAAACCATCTGTAAAGTATGCGGTAGTGGTGCACACCTTAATTCCCTAACTCAGAAGGCAGAAAAAGGCAGATCTCTGTGAGTTCACTGTGTAGACCAGGCTGGTCTTGAACTCAGAGATCCCCCTGCCTTTGTCTCTTGAGAACCAGGAATAAAAGTGTGAGTCACCAGTCTCCAGGCTAGGTTTTTGGTTTTTCAAGACAGGGTTTCTCTGGGTATCACTGGCTGTCCTGGAATTTGCTCTGTAAACCAGGGTGACCTTGAACTCATAGATCTGCCTGTCTCTGCCTCCCAAGTGCTGGGATTAAAGGCGTGAGCCACCAGTGCCAGTGTACTCAATGCTTTTAACCACAGAGCCATCTCTCCAGACATTGTTGTTCACCTTCACTATAGCCCTGGGACGTACTATTGTTCCCATTCTACAGGTGGAGGAAACTGAAGCCCAGATAGCTCAGAAAGTCACCCAAGGTCACACCACCACAGTGCATCTGTATGTGATCAGATTCCACAAATGATTTCCTCAGATATATTAGGCCTGGAGGAATGCTCTGTCCCCTGGGTGTTGAATTAATGAGCACGTGCTAGGATATCTGATCCTGTCTAAATGGGAAGCATGGTTTCTTTCAGCCCTCTGGACAACATCTGCTTAAGGCGATTCTAGAAAGCCTGACGCTGTCTGTACAATAATGAGAAGCCCTTGGCCATACTGAATGGCAGGAGATAGGGGTGGGGTTAAAAGGCACCAGAGGTCACACCACACTGTAATGTCCATTATCGCCTAGGTTGCTTTGACTTAGTTTATCACAGCTGTAGTGGATTGTAGTTGACTCCTTTACAGCTCTTCAAATTAAAAGGCTCAACTCAAGGTGTAGGCAGGGCTGTGCTGTCTTCTACATGGCTTGTGGCTTAACTGGCTTCTAGATGCCAGCTGCATGCCTCTGCTTCTGACCTTTATCCATATTTCTGAGACAGGGCTTCATGTAGCCCAGGCTGGCTTCTATTCAATATATGGTTAAGTATAATATGTATCCTGATCCTCCTGCCTCAACCTCTGGAGTGTTGAGATGACTGGATGGGCACCACAATGCCGAGTGCTTTATATACCCTGGGCAAGTGATCTACCAATGGAACTCCAGCCTCATTCTCTCCTTCCCCACCCCTCTGTTTTCACACCCCCTTGTTGATGTCTCTCTTGTCCTCCACAGGGACCCTTGTGACACCACCATGGGACCAACTTGGATGACCCCCAGTTTACATTCTGGCCTTGATGTCTTCAATATCATCCCATCTGCAAAGGTTTCGTTTCTTTCTTTTTGTTTTGTTTTTCAAGAGACAGGGTTTCTTTGTATAATAGCCCTGGCTGACCTGGAATTCACTCTGTAGACTAGGCTGGCCTTGAACTCACAGAGATCTACCTGCCTCTGCCTCCCAAGTGCAGGGATTAAAGGCGTATGACACCACCGCCCAGCCCATCTGTAAAGGTTTTATTGATTAAGTCATATCTCCATCTATGCAGGGACTAGGCTATGCTGCTGTCTTGGGATCTTTAGAGGGGTAGCAGCATCTGATATGAGAGGTTAAGAAAGGTTAAGAAACCTGTCCACACAAACACAAGGATGGGTTTAAAACTCCAGTGGGCTGCTAAGCATTGTGGGTCCACTGGGGGCTCCTAGTGAGTCAGGATGAAAGAGAAGTTTAAGGTGACTGGAAAGGGATGAAGTCCAACATCCAGGGACCTCATTTATACTTCCTGTTCTGAGAGTCATGAATCTGGGACTGATAAAGCCAAGGTTACCTACAGAGATAAAGCTGGCTTTCCTCAGAACATCACAAATCAATGTTTAATTCAATGAGCCAATCCTACTTTGAGCCAGGAAGTTTGTAGCCCTGAGTCTAACCCTATTAGCATTTCCCACCACCTCCCCATTTCTCCCTCCCTCTCTGTTGCTTTGGCTTTTTCCAGGCAGGGTTTCTCTCTGTCTTAGAACTCAGGCTGGCCTGCTTCTGCCCCCTGGGTGCTGGAATTAAAGGTATGTGCCACCAAGCCTGGCCCAACATCTCAATCTAAACAACCAATTTTATAAAACCACCTGACTTGGTTTCATTTACAAAAGAAAACTGTCAGCTGGGTGTTGGTGGCACACACCTTTAATTCCAGAGGCAGGTGGGTCTCTGAGTTCAAGGCCAGCCTGATCTACAGAGTTCCAGGACAGCTGGGCAATGGTGTCGCAGGCCTTTAGTCCCAGCACTTGGGAGGCAGGTGGATCTCTGTGAGTTTGAGGCCAGCCTGGTCTACAAGAGCTAGTTCCAGGACAGCCTCCAACACCACTGAGAAACCTTGTCTCAAAAAACAAAACAAAAACAGAGTTCCAGGACAGATTCCAAAGTCATACAGAGAAACTCTGTAAAGTGAAAAAAACAAAACAAAAAAAAATCCTGTCTTTTTGAGACAAAGTCTGTCTTTGTAGGCCATTCTGGCTTGGCATGCACAAGAGATCCGCCTGCTTCTGCCTCCTCTAGTGCTGGGATTAAAGGGGTGCACAGCCAAGCAGGGCCAAAAGAAAATTTTTAGGAGAAACCACCATCAAACCAACTCCTATAGTTTTGCTTTGATTCATTTTGGTATGCCAGAAGTAGTAGTTAGAACTGTAGTTCAGCATTTGGGAGGCAGAGGCAAGCAAATCCCTGTGAGTTTGAGGCCAGTCTGGTCTACAAAGTGAGTTTCAGGGCAGCCAGGGCTGTTACACAGACAAACCATTTCTCAAAAAAACAAAACAAAACAAAACAAAAAACCCCAACTGTAGTCTTGTTCTAGGGAAGGCAAGGCAGGAGGACCAGGAGCTGAAGCTCATCCTTGACTCTATAGAGAGTTTGAGGCCAACAAAAGAGATTGTGCCAAAGCAAATGAAAAGGAAAACAAAACCCAAGACACCTAAGCAAAACTCACTGGAACAGCTGTGTCCATACCTATACACCATTCTTTCCGTCCTTCTCTCTCTCTCAATCCTAAATTCAGTCTGACCTGTGTGCTATCCCACTCCTCTGCTTAATACATTTGCTAACTTTGCCTGGCTGTGTGTTTTTTTTTTTTTAAAGACTATTTTTACTTATGTGTATGTATGTCTGTGAAGGAACCTGCATGTGAGTGCATGTTAACTCAAAGGCAAGAAGAGGGTGTCAGATCTAGTTAAATTGGAATTACAGATGGTTGTGAGCCACCATGTGAGGGCTGGGAGCAGAACCACTAAGATGTGTCTCCAGCACCTGACTCTAGGTTTTCCTGTGTGTTTAAGTATCTACCCAGGTGTGGATCTAGTTTTGCTGTCATCATAATAGCATAGATACAATGACACACAATAATAACAATGTCATAGCCATAGTAACATAATGGTTTTTGTTGTTGTTGTTGTTGTTGCAAAATGTTTTGGACAGAAAATTTGAAATATAGTACCACTTAAATCCCATAGCTGTTAACAATTTGCTACATTTTAGTTCCCTGTTTGCAGGGAACTACTTGAATAATTTTTACTTTTTTAAAAAAAATATCTATTTATTATGTATGCAATGGTCTACCTGAATGTTTACCTGAATGCCAGAAGAGGGAACCAGGTCTCATCATACATAGTTGTGAGCCACCATGTGGTTGCTGGGAATAGAACTCAGGACCTCTGGAAGAGCAGCCAGTGCTCTTAACCTCTGAGCCATCTCTCCAGCCCCTAGTTTTTACTTTTTGCTGAACCACTGAAAACTTTTGACAGACTCTGATAAGTTACTCTGAAAATTTTCAGACTGTATCTTCCAACAGCAGAGTAATGAGTACAATCTTCACTTTACATTTATTCATTTTGAGACAGGTTCTTACCATGCTCCATAAAGCACTGGCTGGCCTGGAATTTCCTTAGTAAACTCAGGCTAGCCTCAAATTCACAGAACTCTGCCCATCTCTGTCTCTGGTGTGCTGAGAAAAAGGTGTACACCACCATGCCTCCTGCTTTTTCTCCTTTCCCTCCTCCTTTTCCTCCTCCTTCTTCTTGGATCTGGCTCTGTGGTTCAGGGTGCCCTTGAACTCATGATCTTCCTGCCTCAATCCCAGGAGTTCTGGGCTGACCACACAGTACCAATTTTGCATCCTAAAATTAGCAAGACATCAACCATCCACAGGGATCCATACCTGAATGTTTCCAGTTGTCAGAAAAGAAACAGTAAAGTAAGCCGGGTCAGATGTGGGGCTTATAATTCTAGCACTGGGTAGGTAGGGGAATCACTTCAACTTTGGAGTTTGACAGCAGCCTGGACAGCACAGAAGGATCACTTCTGAGAAAAAGAAGGAGAGCTAACTCAAAACACACCACCACCCTATCAAGGTTGATGCATTCTATTGATCGTTATGTGTTTTATTTTTAAATTTTATTGTTTCATTTTCAATTATTTATCTCTATCTGTATATCTGTGTTGGTATGTGAATGTGAGTATAGGTGCCCAAGGAGACCAGAAGATGATGCTAGGTTAGCTGAAACAAGAGTTACAGGAGCTGCCCATGGGGTTCTGGGAACTGAGCCTGGGTCCTCCCCAAGAGTAGTACATTTTGTTACTTGCTGAGCCATCTGTCCAGGTCCTGTGTGTGTGTGTGTGTGTGTGTGTGTGTGTAAGAGAGAGAGAGAGAGAGAGAGAGAGAGAGAGAGAGAGAGCGAGAGAGAGAGAGAGAGAGAGAGAGAGAGAGAGAGAGAGAGAGAGAGAGATTGGGTTTTTTTAGCTCATTTATTATTTTAAAAATATGTTTATTTTGGGGGTAAAAGATGGCTCAGTAGTTAAGAGCACTCATTATTCTTCCATAGGACCCTGGTTCAGTCACATGGTAGTTCATAACTGTCCATAATTCCAGTTCCAGAGGATCTGATGTCTTCTGGATTCTTCAGACACTGAATACATATCCTGCAAATTAAACACCTATACACATAACATATAATAAATAAAAAAGTTTATTTTATATTGTACCTGTGTGGGTATGGAAGTCAGAGGAGAACTTTTGTGAAGTATGTTCTCGCCTGTCATGAAGGTCCCAGGAATGGAACTCAGGTTGTCAGGCTTGAAACAAGTGAGGGCTTGAAACAAGTGAGGCAACCTGATGAGTCATATCCATAACATTATTATTTGTTTGTTTTTGAGACAGGGTTTTAGGTAGCCTAGGATGGCCTCAAACTTGCTATGTTTCTGAAGGTGATCCTCCTGCCTCTACCTCTTCAGTTCTGGGATTGCAAAGTGTGCCAATACATCCTGGTCATTTGTTGCTTGGGATGGGACCGCAGGCAAGTGGTCTGAGCTACGTTCTCAACCTCAAAGGGTCTTACCTTTACCCTAGGCTGGGCTGAGACATATTATTCTGTACCCCTCCTGCCTCAGCTTCTTGAGTCTTGAGTACTAGGATTATAGGAAAGCACAAACTTGTTCAGCAAATATAATGTTTGTTTATTAATGTGTGTGGGCATCAGAATGTAGCACATCTACTGAACTATGCCTCCAACCCCTCTTGAGAACACCCTGTGGGAACACACTGTCAAGACAATTCTAGGGAAAAACCAGGTGCTGTGATGGTTTTTAATAATTGTCATGGCTGATTTCACTTGTCCAACAAGTATAGAGAACCTGCTACTGTCAGGCATTGTGTTAAGCAGGGCACAATTAGCAGTCAGATATGCTCCTACAGTCCATAACGCAGTGAGCCTGCTTTTTCAGAAATGAGATGCCATAGTCTATGGACACTCCATCTGGACATTCTTAATCTCTGAAGTTGAGTGGGAGAAATGTGATCCCATGAAATACATTAAGTGCAGTAGAAGAGTGTACTTGAGCTGGGCAAAATAAGAAACACAACCTCAAGTTGTGTTTTTTCATTCAGTCACAGATGGGGAGACTGAGGAGAAGGGCAGTCTGAAGCCACACAGAATGGGGACAGTAGACCCATGAGCTGGGAGTGTGCAGTTAGGTAGGGGGCTCAGTAAGGGTTTCATGAATACGTGGTGAGTCAACAGCCGTCCTGCTGCTTGTATGCAGCCACATGTCTGTGCTATAGGTAACATCTACTGCAGAGAGAGTATGCTAAGATGCTAAGACCTCAACAGATTTTTTTTTTTTTTTTTTTTTTTAAGACAGTCACCTTACGTAGCTTAGTGTGGTCTGGAATTTGGTGTGTAGACTGCAATTCATGGATGATCTGCTTTTGTCGCCTATGTACTGATATCACAGGAGAACAATCCCGGATCAACGAGATCTCTTTTAAGTGAATTAACTATAGTTTATTTTGTGTGAACCCCGGTCTATGTGAGAGAACAACTCTACGGGGTCCGTTTTCCCTTTATGCCATGTTGATCCCAAGGATGGAACTCTGTCGTCAAAGGTAAAGGAGGCTGGCTCCATTACCTGCTGAGTCATCTCAGTGCCTCCTTTAACGTTTATTCCTATGCTTTACAAACAAAAACAATTTTTTTTTCCTCCAATGCCAGACAAAGCTAGTGTAAGGAATGAAGAATGAAGAAACCAATGAATGAACGGTCAGAAGAGCGCGCTCCATAAGGTTAAGGATCCGTGGGGATCTCCAGCGGAGATTAGGCAGCCTTAGGCAGCCGCTGCGTAGCTGACGCCGGGACTCCACGCTGCAGCCTGGGGGTGTGTGGCCACCTCCATCAGCACGCCCTCGCCGGGAGCGGCCGCCTTCCACGCGCCTCGGGCGGAAGGGTCGCCGGCCCGGGCGCACGCCCACCTGTCGCGCGCAGGCGCATAAATACGCCCGCTCTCCCGTGGCACAGTCAGTGCGCAGGCGCGGCGGCCGATGCGAGTGTGTCGTGCGGCGAGAAGATGGCGGCGACGGGAGACGCGGCGTGAGGAGCCGGAGCAGTGCCGAGCCTCATTGAGACGGGCCGCCATGGCCCGCCACAATCCGCAGGTAGCGCGGGCTGCGTCCAGGGCGGGAGGTCTGGGCCTCGGAAGGCCTCGGGGCGGCGAGCGCGAGTTGCGCGGCGGGCCGGCGGTGGGGGAGGCGCCGGCACGCTGCCGGCCTAGGCCCGCGCCGCGCCCCTTATCGCCGCGCGCCCCGGCGCCCGAGGCCTCCCGAACTGCCCCGAGAGCGCCCGAGCACCTCGGGAGCGGCGAGGCCGTGGGGAAGGCCTCCGCGTGCTCCGCCGACAGCCGATGAGTCCTGGGCGACTCTCTGGCCCAGCGGCTCAGGTGGCTGGTGTTCTGTGCTCTACGGCGCCGCAGGGACCCGGCCCTCGCCTCCAAGATAGTGTTGTAAAGAGAACTGGAACCACTGGGGTGGCACAGTCTGTCTCGTCCAAACTGACACCTTTTGCACGGAGCGCCTGGGGCCCCGCAGGCCGGGCTGCTGCGCCTTGATGTCTGTGCGTGAGCTGCGCGCTCAGACCCCCAGATAGGACGCACTTGGGAGAGATGAGAAGTCAGCACGTGGTGCTGCTTCTCAGGGCTGCTTTGGGCCCGGCGTTTGTTGAGGTCTCAGACCTAGACTAGACATTGTCTCCTTTTAATAATCACCTGAGTGATTTTTCTGCCAGACTGAGAAATGAAGTGACTCTTGGGAAAATGTGGGGAGGAATAAAACCTCAACCTTTCCAAGGTTGGTGGATGGGTCGATCTGGTTACACCACTTTTGGGAAATGATTGCCTTTTGGGGAGCAGGGTTCTCTGTAGTCCAGACTGGTCTGTTGAGAATTTTCAGCCTCATTCTGGTGAGGTTGGGTTGCAGACACAAGCCACCATGTGCTTTTGGAAGGTTATTTTAATAATGGCTTCAACGAAGGTATGATGTGGGATTTAAACCTCGAACCCACCCGCCCAAGACAGTTTCTCTGTAGCTTTGAAACCTATGTTGGAACTCTTCTCTGTAGAACAGGCTGGCCTTGAATTCACAAGAGCTCTGCCTGCCTCTGTCTCCCAAGTGCTGAGATTAAAGGCATGCACCACACCGCCCGGTTAGCAACCTTTTTCAATGAAAAGTTAGATCCTAGGAGGAACTGCGGTACTATTAAATAGGTGGTGTTTTTTAGATCAAATCAGAACTTTGCCTGTTTGACCTTTTCCCTCCTTTTGTAAATTTGCCTCTGTATTTGGTGTAGTTCTTTGAATAGGAAGGGAATTCACAATAATTGAATAATATGTTTGACAAATGTCATTCAGAGTTACTAGTTTTTAAAGTTGTAAACAGATCCCCACTAAACAGCTTGTAACTCATTGTCTGCCTCTGCTTCCAAGGTGCTGGGGGTTTGGGGCATATTCACAGTCAATCAACACCTGCTTCTATTCTGACCCTCCCCTTATTTTTTTTATGTGAATGAATGCTTTGCTTGCATATTTGTCTACTGGTGCCTACTGCAGTCAGAAGAGGGCTTTTGGAACTGGGATAAGAATGATTGAACTCTGAGTGCTGGGAATGAAACCAGCAACTGCTTTGAATCCTGGCGTCATTTGTCCAGCCCCTCTGTAGAGATTTTAGGAGATTGCAGCCTTTTATTCAACTCATGCCTTTAGTCTCAGCACTTGGGAGGCAGAGTCAAGCAGAGCTCTGTGAGTCCAGCCTGGTCTATATGGTGAGCATCAGGGTGCCAGAGAGCAAAACAAAGGGAACAAAATCCTAGTTGTCCTGTAGGGTTCATTCTGAACTGAGCTGTACTGTAATGGTTGTGATTTTGAGATGAACAAAGCATGTTTAAACATAACTCACTTTCTCAATCATCAGTATCAGAATCAAGTTGATGGAAATACTAGTGATGCTTTGTAAGCTTGCAACTTGACTTAGTTTCATTGTCCTGGCCTTTGTTTTGCAGCACAACAGAAGGAATACACACAAACAAACACACACACACACACACACACACACATATCTTGAGGACTCAGACTAGCAGGCAGATCTAGCTAAACAAATGTTAGCAGTACCTTAGGTTGTCTAATGGCAGAAAGAAGGAAAGGTAATAGTTTGAGTCCTGTTTTAGTTTTGAAAGAATAGTGGAATAGTTGTGTAAGGTTGAGCATATCTAAATCCCCAGGATGGGAGAGGTGGAGGCAGGAGGATCAGGAGTTCAAGGTCAATCTCAGGTTACACAGCAAGTTTCAGGTCAGCTGGGCTATGAGTCCTTGTCTCTATCACACACACACACACACACACAAATTTCACTATTGGATCTTGTTTTAACAATTTAATTCATTCATGAAATACTAGCCTTTTATCATGTGCTGGCCTCCATGATATGCAAACTGTTTTGTGGTTAGGTGTTTTTGGAGACAGGGTTACTGTAGTCAAGGTTAGCTTTAGACTTTTCCTGCCTCAGTCCCTCGGACTGGGATTTTAGCAGAGAGCCTCCATATTCTAATACTCTAGTTTTTTTGTTGAAGTAGCTTCCATAGGTTCAGTTAAGGGTCAGTTTTCAGTAGACTTGTTGAGGGTATAGGTTAACTCTTATAGATTGTAGCTGCTTCCATTTTTTTTGAACTGTGTTCAAACCTTGTTCTGTGGATTGAAGGACAACAATGAAGAACTTGGAAAAATAGTGTGTAGGGATGCGTTCCTGTCCACCAGCTGAACCAGGTCAGAGGAGGAGGTCTCACCTGAGGTTGGGAGTGAATCTGGCACATGTGCTGTCAGAACTGGCTCAGTGAGCTGAGGGGATTACTTTGAAGCTACCAACATTCCTTGTATTAAAAAAATAACATTAATGAGCTACTGCCTTTCTGTTCTTTACACAGACCTCTACATCTTTTCATGCTGGAATTTCTTAGATGGAAGATAGCACATGGCAGTGTTAAACTGTCATGGAAGTGCTTTTGTAACTCAGCTGGATTAGGTTAAATTTTGTTTTTTGGTTTTGTTTTTTTCAAGACAGGGGTTCTCTGGTTTTGGAGGCTGTCCTGGAACTAGCTCTTGTATACCAGGCTGGTCTCGAACTCACAGATATCTGCCTCCCACTCACAGATATCTGCCTCCCACTCACAGATATCTGCCTCCCACTCACAGATATCTGCCTCCCACTCACAGATATCTGCCTCCCGAGTGCTGGGACTAAAGGCATGTACCATCATGCCTTTTTTATTTTCAAGACAGGATTTCTCTCTAGCTTTGTAACCTGCCCTGGAACTCCCTTTGAAGACTTGGCTGGACTTGAACTCAGAGATCTTCCTGTCTCTGTCTCTGCCTCTGCCTCATGAGTGCTGGAATTAAAGGAGTATATCACTACTGCCCTGCTAGGGTAATTCTTAAAAGGATATTTCCTTTTTTTCCAGACAGGGTTTCTCTGTGTTGTATTGGAGCCTGTCCTAGAACTCACTGTAGACCAGGCTGGCCTCACTAAGAGATCCACCTGCTTCTGCCTGCCTAGTGCTGGTATTAAAGGCGTGGACCACCAACACGGAGTTTGTTTTTTGATAGTGTTTCATTATGTAGCACATAATCCTGTGGAACTCATTATGCAGCAGTGGTAGTTTCGGACTTGACTTGTGGAACAAACTCAGTCTCCTGAGCTACCTCTACTATGAGATTAGAATTCGAATCTTCTTACAGGGCTATGGGACTGAAATAACAGTTTTGAAGTAGTCTTGGGGTATTTGAAGTTTTTTTTTTTGGCATAGCAATAACATTTCCGTCATGATACTGATGCTATGAGAAGTCCAGGAGCTGGTAGTCTTCTGAGAGCATATTGCTATGTTTTGGCCCACACTCTCTGGTCCTTTCAGCTCATCTTGTTGGAAACTCAGCACAGAAAGTCAGTGGACAGACTGGATTCTGGCTTCTTATCTAGAATTAAAGAATATCTAATTAACATTAGAATTAGATATTTCAGTTGATATTATTTGGAAGTAGAATGTTTTGAACAGTGGTGCGCACAGGAAAATTGAAAGGAGAAAGATGGGCCATATTTGGTGACTGCCTCATTCATGCAGGCTAGATCATCAAGAATGGGGAACAGCTGTCTTTTCTACTTTGGATGAGGTACATCCAGTTCTATTTAGTTTTGCAGATGACAGGTGTGTTGTAAGTACTTTTGAGCAATGTGTCAAGTTTTCAGTGTACACTAGATGTGGCTGGGGGACACTTCACTGATAATTTACCAAAGTACAGGAAACTTGCTTTTGGATTTTGTAATTAGGCTAGTGCATTGCAATCAACTGGTACACATGAAGAGTCACTGCTGTAGCTACACATGCGTCTGCATTGGAATTTGCTGGCCATGGGTTATTGGATTAGTGTCATTTGTCTCTTATTGCCACTTCAGCAAGGCACTATTCATTTCTAAGACTTGCATGTGCTTGGGCTGCAGTTTTTCTGTCTGTGGAGTGATCTCGTAAAATGCCTTGTGTGAGTATCCTGTTGGGACAGGCTGGATTAAGAACTAGTGTTGGGGGTTGGAGAAATAGTTCTGTGTGTGGTTAAGAGTATTTCTTGCTCTTGCAGAGGACCTGGGTTTGATCCCACATGGTGGCTCATACATTGTTGCCTGCAACTCCATTTCCCAGGATATTTGATACCCTTTTCTGGCATTCTCAGACCCTGAATGCATACAATCCTCAGACATACAGGCAAGCAAACCTATATTTATAAAATTAGAACCCTTTTAAGCTTTTGTTAAATTTTAAGTGGAAGTTCTTATTAGCCACATTGCGGTGCCATATGTTATGAGTATGTTTTTTCCTGCCAGTCTGGTCCCACCGCCGCACCAGCCCCAAATAACAGAGACATTATATTAGATATAAAGCTGTTGGCCATTTACTATTTTCTTATCTGCTAGCTCTGTCTTAATGATTAACCCATTTTTATTAATCTAAGTATTTTCACCTGGTCTCATCTTACCTGAGAGAGGGCCAGCATTTTTAATCTCTCCGGTCTCCATGTTGACTCCTCCCTACTACTTCCTCTTTCCTCCTTGTCTCCTAGTCCCCCCTATCTTCCTTTCCTATCGGCCAACAGTGCTTTATTCATTAACCAATTAGAGAAACATACAGAATGACATCTCCCATCAAATCTGAGTGTGGCTTTTCAGATTATAAATGTTCATGAGCTGGTTCTTTGTGTTGAGAAACTCTGACAGTGATCCAGTTTTCTTTGGAAGACCTAGAAAATCAGAAGTTGCCCATTCCTCCTGTTCCACTCATCTCAACACCTGTTATCTCAGTCACTCTCTCCTGGGGACAGGGCAGGTGAGCTGTTGGAATGGAGTAGGAATTTGGGACTGGTATCAGAAGAGTCAAGGACCTCTTTCTATCTGGAACTTGACCAGGACACATGGGAATGGGGCTACTCCCTGTGTGTAGGTGTATGGTACATGCATGCCCATGTGCACGTGGAGACCAGACAGAACAGCACTTGGGTGTTTCACTCCCTGGCACTTGGGTGTTTCACTCCCTTAGTGCTCTGAGGCAGGGTCCCTCTCTTTTTTCAGTTAGGCTGGCTGGTAGCTAGCAGGCTTTGGGATCTCTCTTTGTGAAGAAATTTAAATTTGTTACAGGGTTTCTCTGCAACAGTTCTAGCTGTCCTGGAACTCACTTTGTAGATCAGGCTGGCCTCTCTCCTGAGTGCTGGGATTAAAGAGTAGTTTTAATTTTTTTTAAACATTCCATATATCTCTGTGTGTACACTCACTGTTAATGTATGTTCAGGTGCTTGTGCAGGCTAGGAAAAAAACTGGGTGATTGTGAGCCATCCATTGTGAATTTGTTCCTCTGCAAGAGTAAAGGACCACATGGGCATGCACACCCACACATCAGTTTGCATGGCCCACACATTAGACTGCTGAGCCTCTCAGCTCCTTTAAAATAATTTCTTTCTGTATTTCTCTCTGTGTGTGTTGTACACGTGGAGGTTAGAGGGTAATTTTTAATCATTTCTCTCTTATGTGTGTTCTGAGGATGGAACACAGGTCATCAGGTTTTACCTGCTGAGCCATTTGGCTAGGTTCAAATGCTTTTTTAAAACTTTGCCAGGCAGTGATTGCAAACACCTTTAATCCCAGCTCTTGGGAGAGAGGCAGAAGCAGGTGGATGGATCTCCTTTATAGTATGAGGCCAGCCTGGTCTGCAGAGTGAGTTTCAGGAAGGAGAGCCAGGGCTACACAGAACAACTTTCTCAAAAAAAAAATCAAATTTTGGGTTGCCAATATATTAGTAGACCCTTCTTTTTTCCAGCAAAAAGAAGTGTGGGGGGGGGGAGAAGAAAGAAAGGAGGGAGGGAGGGGACTTTAAATGTAGCTAAGGCTACCTTCAAACTTGCCATTTAGCCCCACAGCCAAGAATCACCAGTTTCTACCTCCCCAGTGTTGAGGGTCACAATAGTGTGCTACCAATGCCAGTTTATGTGCTGGGGATCCAAAAGACATCCACTGTGAATAAATGCAGATAGATATCAGTTGGCATCTAAGTGCTCCATAAGAACTAGACTCAGAGCTGGACATCAGCAGTGTATGCCTTTAATCCCAGTGCTTGGGAGGCAGAGGCAGTGGATCTCTGAGATGGAAATTAGCTAGCTTGGTCTACAGAGCAAGTTCCAGGAGAAACCCTGTCCTGAAACAACAAGCCAAACATCTGAATTCAGTAGAAGAGTACTAAGCTTGCAACAATGGCCATGCCTTAGTTCAGTTTCAGTGGGTACCCTAATTGGGTGGTACCTTGAATATTAATTAATTGGGTATTTTTTGGCTGGGTGGGGGCATGGTTGATACAGAGACAGAATTTGGAAGACTGAGGTCTTGTGTCACTGCTGGGTGGGAACTTGTAGCAACCATGTCTTATTAGTCTTCTGAGTGTTGTGATTAGAGGTGTACACTATGCCCTGCGAAATTCATTATTCCTTAAAAATACACAGTGAGGCGGAAGCAATATGGATTACATTTTGCAAGCTGTGGACCTTGTCATCTAGACTGCTAAAGAACATTTAATGGAATCCATTAGAAAACCTGCAATTACCTTTCATAAAAGATCTGAGACTACACCACTGGCTGGGGCTCTCACACTAACATACTAGTGCCCTTGCAGGGACAGAAGTTGTTCACCTTGACCCATTAATTAGCTTATGAATTTATTGGTATTCTAGCAGTTGTCAAGAGGTTTTCTAGCATTTCTTTTTGTCTTACGCATTTGGCCTATATTAGAAGCTGTATCGGAGAAGTCAAGCCAGGACATCTTTCTCTTGTGTGTGTGGGTGCATATGTGGAAGCCAGAGGACAACTGTAGGTTCAGATCTCTTTCCACTTCTATGTGGGTTCTAGAAATGGAACTCAGTGTCTGGGTTGTAAAGGTGGATCTCAAGTCTTGGTTTTCACTGATGAGCTATCTTGCTGGCCCAGGGCTTAATACATGCCTCTGCCTTCTTTATCTTCCACTAATTGTAGCCACAAGACCAAGACAAAACATCTATCTTTTCTTTACAATGTACCCATCGAAGCTGTGGGGGAATCTTAGAATTCCAGGTTCTGTGGTTTCTGTCTATTCTATTTTCCCATGTGTATGAGTGTTTGCCTGCATGTGTTTGTGGACCTTTGGAGGCCAGAAAACTGTATTGGATGGATCCCTTGGAACTAGAGTTGGATGGATATGGCTGTGAAACCTGGGTCCTTTGCTAGTGCATGCCTTTAACCATTGAGCCATGCAACCCCCCCCCTTTTTTTTTTTTTTTTTTTTTTTTTTGTATTTCAGACAGGATTTCTTTGTAGTTTTAGAGCCTGTCCTGGAACTCTTATAGACCAGGCTGGCTTCAGACCAGATCTGCCTGAGTGCTGGGATTAAAGGTGTAAGCCACCACCACCCACACCCCTTTTAAATAACTTATTTCTGTTTTATGTGTTTTTTGCCTGCATGTATGTCCATGAGGGTGCTGGGATCCCTTGGAACCAGAACTATACTCTTAACTGCTTGTAAAATTTATGCCCCTTGTAAAATTTATGTAAAATTTAGCTGTTATGGAGCAAGTACTGCACTCGAGCTACCATCCTAACCCATATCTTGATATATTTAAACTTTTAAGTATTGTTTTCCTTTAGGTGGCTGCCAAGGTCATCTCTATTTAAGACCCAAGCTAGGCTTCCTGGTAGGCTGGCAAAAATGAGCATACAGTACAACACTGAGCATTGCCACTGTTGGGCACTGTGGTTGTGTGGTCCTACATGGGTCTATGTGGCCTGTGGCAGCTGTCACATACTGTTATCACTATTCCACACACACCACAGAAGAGAGGCAGGGCTCTAGTTCAGGAGGCTGATAAGTCAGGAGACTTAAGGTTTTTGGCCTTCTACTCTGTGTTTTCCTACTTTAGGATTGCTTTTTATATAGGGCACTGTTGACACCGGAGGGACTTTTAATGAAGAAATGAGTTTCTGGGAGAATAGTTCACAGGTAATCCTATAGTGTCAAGAGTGACCCATGCCAGAGGGATCCAGGAGAAGGTCCAGCCTGTATAGTCTGTGTGCCTGTGGGAGACTGGAGTGTGGAGAGGATGTGGGGTGGGTGTCTGGATGTACAGTGAGTCTGGAACCTTTTCCAGGGAACCTTATGTGTGTACACTGTTGGGGAGAAAACAGTGTTGGGCATATAAAGTTTGAGGCAAGCTCTTGCATCATCCTTTGAAGGACCAAAGGCCCACAATGTGGGAAGCGAAGGCTCCTGCAGAGGAGCTGGTAGCCTTGCAGTATTGGTTATGTGCCGCAGCATACCATCTTATTTTTATTTTCTGGTCTTTTGTTTGTGTGTGAACTCTAGGTGGGCAGCCCAGAACTTTCTGTAGTCCAGGCTGGCCTTGACCCTCCACATTGGTCCCTCTGGCTACTATCCACCAGTGAGAAAGGGGTTTGCACAGTCCCTTGCATATATCTCCTCCCCTTACCCCATAGCATTGTCTTACCTTTCTAAGTTTGTCCATTCCTCTTTCTCCTGGACTCCTCAGACTTTTGACCTTTCTCCTTGGTATATCACCCTGAAGTGCTCATTCTTTACCTGTTCTTAATACTGCAGCCTTCCTGCAGCATAATCATTTGTCTGCCTTGGGGGTCCCGCCAACTGCTGTTCCTGGCCCCCCTTACATTTCCATCAGAGTAAGGCACGGGGGAACTGTAAGAGGTGAGGTTTCTGGGATAGGGTTGGGTGGGTAGGTACAGGGATAGCTCATTGCACCAAGCCAATTTCTGTCTACACCACTCACTATTAGGAGTGGTTATATGCCCTGGTTTACACATGTCCACTATTAATAGTAAGCCTTCCTTATGCTTTTGAAACACACCTTTGGTAATGAAAGGTCACTCAGATAGTTTAGAGGTGTTAGGGATAGTTGCGAGCCATCTTGTTCTTGTTCTCAAGAGCAGCAAGTTTAGCTGCTGAGCCCCCTTGCTGTCATTATAGACAGGGTCTCTACATAGTTCTGAGTGTCCTGCAGCTTTGTCTAGGCTAGCCTCAAACTCGATCTGCCTCTTGAGCCCTGAGATTAAAGGCACATGACCCCAGAGATGCAATTATTTTTAAATGATTAATGACACTTTGGCCGAGGCTATATCGCCCAACCTGGCCTGAAACTTGTCAATTCCCCCAACTTTTTTAAACATGCAGGAGTAAAGGACATGAGCCAGTATACTTGGCTTTAAAAGTGATTTTTTTTTCTTTGTTAACAATCAGTATGGCTCAGATTCCATCTGCCAGTCCCATCTATCCATTGAATAAGTGAGCCAGACAACTAAACAAAGTAACTTTACTAGCCAGGAGGCAGTACTGAGGAGGCATAAATAGGCAGGTTTGAGGCCAGTCTGGTCTACAAAGCCACACAGGGAACCGAGAACCTTTCTGTTTTCTGTTTTTTTTCCCCCACTCTTCTCAGTTAGGGACTAACAGTGACAGAGCTTTCTCTTAGACCTAGGAATTGCCCTCATTCAGAAATCTGAACCCAAGCAAGTTGGAATACATCAGCCCAGTGTGTTTAAAAGTGAGGGCTAAGCTCCACCCTGCCCTCAGGCATGACCCCAATGTACTGCAACTTTAAAAGGCTGATTTCCTGCTCTTTTAGAACACTGAATAATTAATTGTTAATTCTTCTGGATATTCAGATCCTGGGCCCCACATTCCCTGTATGTTTTCTGAGGTTTCTACTCATTTTTTTAGTGTGTGTACGCCTAGTTACTCTTAGGTCAGGAGAGGGTATTCTAGTCTCCTGGAACTGGAGTCATAAGTTACGAGGCACCCTGGCTGTAGAAATTTTATTTATTTATTTTGCATTTATTTGTACTATGGCGGTCGAAGGACAACTCTGGGAGCTAATTCTCTCCCTTTACTAGAAAGATAGGAGTTGAATTCGGGGTTGTCAGGTTTGGCAATAAGCATCCTAAACTGTTGAGAACCTAGGGAGTTTATATATTAACTTCCTTCTTAAAGTGGGAAGAGATGGCATAGTCTACCATGTACTTATTCAGCTGCTCTATATTTCTGGGGGTGTTTAAATAGACCATTGGGGAAGCTATGGCCTTTGCCTTTCAAGTGAAAGTTTATTGATGTGACTTCCTTCAGTTGAGTCTGTTGGTTTGGTTCTAGCAATTTCATTCAGTGGGGAATCCGATAGAATACAGGACGCCTGCAAGTTATGCTTGTGCAGCCATCTGTAGTCAACACCATGGTTTTGCTCAGAACTCTCCTGTAGTTGGTGAGGTCCTTGGCTGGGGGCTGGGGTAGGGATTTCAAGGAGAGCAGGCCACGACAGTGAACTAGCTAACAGCAATGTACAGTACTGTACAGTATATATGCCCCACTGTAATTCCCATTTACAGAACATTTTATGCTCCCAGAAGTACTTACCCTTCCAGACAACTGGTGTCTCCTGATCAGTCAGTGCTCATCATCACTCAGCCCTGTCCCAGGAGAATGATTAATACTGTTTTTGTCCTTGTTTATTTACCTCCCTCTTTTTGATTTCCCTCTGCACTTAAGATTGGCTCCAAGATGAGTGTAGTGCTTAGGAAAATAAATAGTTGGAACTCTTCCCAATTTGTCCATATCGAGTTTGTTGTTAACAGTTCTAGTATAGTGAGTGTGCTTTGTGAGCCACCATTGCTGTTATAGATAACTTTGACATTATGTCTGTAGCAACAGTTTAGTTAAATTTTCAATGGAAGTCCAAGAATATGCAGCTAGCCTGTTTAAAGCCTGACAATTGTAGGCTTTAAATTGCATATTTAAATAAAAATATGCAAAAAAAGGTAGACATCAAACCTAAAACTACTTACTCTCCAAAGCTGGGAGTTGCTGTCTATGAAAGTAGCTTTGTAATGCTAATGGCTTCGTACCCTTCTGCCCAGGACCCTTTTCCCAGGAAGTAAAAGCAGGATTAATGCAGCTCAGTCAGGGGAGAAATAATGTTTCCCCTGCTATTGTAACTCATGAGCTGCAGTTCACTGGCATTGTGACAGCCTGTGAATGTTGTGATATCCTGAGTTCTCAGCGTCTGCTCAGATTATCCTTAGTCTCACACAGTTCACCTGGGGTGGATAGTGTTAAATAAATAGCTATGTTAGTGAGATTCCTGGTTTGCATGGACTGAGCAGTGTCACTTTTAGGTGTACCCCAAGCTGTCACACCATTCCTGTGACATCCCCCCTCCCCCCTTCGTTGAGATAGGGTTTCTTTGTGTATCCCAGGCTGTCCTAGCTCTGTAGACCAGGTTGGTCTGTATACAGTAGGTATTGGTATGCTGTTTCCAGGTCCATGCATGTTTCCTGTTTTCGCTTGTTTTGTGTTTGCCATGCTTGGAACACAGGTCAGAGCCTCACAAACTATAGGCTGCCTCAGTCCTACCTATGGCTTCTTAATTCTCTTCAGGCCCAGGAGCTTTTCAGTTGGTGAAGTCTGGAGCTACTTGACTTATCTTCTGCAGAAAGAATGAGTTTTGCCCCCTCATAGCATCTGTTGCTTTGAAGGATGGCCTAAGCCTACCAAATAGTACAAAGACTGAGCCGAAGGAAGCCCTTTGTTTGGCTGTGGCCAAGCTTGGGCTGTCTTCATAGTTCTTTTTGTACTGCAGTGGGAGACTGTCCTAAGAGCTTGTGGTGGCTGCCCATCTCCCTTGGGAACTGAGTACCGAACAGCAAAGTGTCAGCTGATTACTTGTCTCAGAGCTACCTTTCCAGTTATTTATTACTAGTAACCTTTTCAAAAGGTAAAGAACATTAATTTGGAGGCAGTAGACATAATTCATTTGAATTTCTAGAGATGAAGTCTTAGAAGAGCAGAGGGGTAGAGAATGCTGTTCTCCAGTGCCCCCTAGTGCCATAAAATTTGTTTCCCTTGCTGGCAGACAAGTTTGCTGTGATTCTCATTCATCTATGCAAGTGAACCTGGAACATCTTAACCTTTCCTGGAAAGAGACTATTTTTGTTTCTGAGCATGATGTCTTTTCTTTCTCTTCCAAATCGTGTTTGTCACTCCCAGGAGCTTGACCTCTTACTTTTTTGCAGTTATTAGCATATTTTAATTCCCTTTTCCTATAAATGTAAACTTCTTAAAAAGTTCTATAAGCCACACTCTGTAATGGTGCTTTTCAGAGTGACTCAGTTTTTTAAAATTTATTATGTATGTGGATATTTTACCTGCATGTGTGTCTATGTACCATGCGCTCTTCAGAGGTCAAATGAAGGAGTAGAATTCTCCAGACCTGGAGTTAAAGATGCTTGTGAGCCATCCTGTGGGTGCTGGGTATGGAACTCTTGGGATGTTTACCTGGTCACTTTGGTTAGGCATATGTATTGTGTAGTTCCCGTGTATTTTTGAGTCCCGTGGCCTAAGGTCTCAGTATCTCCATCTTTCCTACCTTTGATAGTGGCTTCCCCAAGAATCAAGGGTTTTGTCACACATCGTTACTTTGTCCTATCAGAATGATTTGTATGAGCAAAGCTGGTGTGTAGGAAAGGCATATGTGGATATATTCACAATAGGTGGAGACCAGGACTCAGTCTCTTCTGGAGTAGATGCTGTATAACAAAACTGAAAGAAGTCTTTTATTAGTGGTGTAATGACTCACAAAACCTCATAGAATTTATTATAGTAGGAGAATGTGCTTCCTGTGTCTTGATGTTCATTGAACATGAACTAGTGCGAAAGGAGTTGCAAACAGTGTGTTTTCTGGGTGAAGTCTTCACTCATGCACAATTGATGCCTGTGCAGAGGTAGATTTGAGCATGTCTAGAATTCTGTTCTTTATACTAACAATTTTTTCTTTCCCCCCTTTTTTTCTCTTTCTTTGTTTCTTTCTTTGTTTCTTTCTTTGTTTCTTTCTTTGTTTCTTTCTTTCTTTCTTTCTTTCTTTCTTTCTTTCTTTCTTTCTTTCTTTCTTTCTTTTCTTTTCTTTTCTTTCATGTGTTCTCTACACAGCCCTGGCTGTAACAACTCATCTTGGTACACCAGACTGATCTCAAACTGCCTCTCTGCCTCCTGAGTGTATGTCTGCACCTTGTGCATGCCTGGTGCTATGGAGGCCAGAAGAATGTATTGTGTTCCCTGGAACTTGGGATACAGACAATTGTGTATAATCATGTGAATGTTGGGAATTGAACATAGGTTCAATTGAGCCATTTCTCTAACACCTAATTAGTTTTGTGAATAAAACAAAACTGTAAAGACACCCTAGTTACCCCCCTCTCCCCAACACACACATGTGCAACTGTATACCTTTGTAGATGTGTCACTGAGTTAGGTCCAGTAGAGCCTCTGTTTAAAAAAAAAATAGTGGGGGCTTCTTTGGTCAGTCATATATTGAAGGTTCCTTCTTGTTTGTAACATGCTATCTTGGTTGGTCTTGAACACAGAGCTGAGAGATGACTCTGTCTGCCTTTTCAGTCAGTGCTGGGATGAGAGGCCTGTGGCACTATGCCCAGATATGAATTTCTAAGAAAAACACTAGATACTGGACAAATAATAAACTTAAATATATGAGGAGAGATTTTCACTGGGTTCTTCTTGAACCCAGTTGGATCCTGCAGTCCAAACTGGAAGCCTGTGATCTTGTCTCCTCTATCTCTCTACTTGTATACATTTCTAAGATTTAGATTTTAGTCCTTACTGGATTAGCAGTCTCTTTAAATGAAAAATTTCAAACCAGGTGATGGCCCACACCTTTGATCCCAATACTTCGGGGGCAGAGATAGGTGGATCTCTGAGTTCCAGGCCAGCCTGGTCTACAAAGGTACACAGAGAAACCTACATAACCATTGAGAGATGGCTCAATGGTTAAGAGCATTGGCTGGTCTTCCAGAGGTTCACTCCCCAGCAACCACATGGTAGTTCACAAGCATCTGTAGTGAGATCTGGTGCCCTCTTCTGGCATACAGGTATATACGCAGGCAGAATGCTATATTGACAAACATCTTTTTTTTTTTTTTAAATGTGATTAGAATTCTTGCTACCTTCCAGATTCAGCACCCACACCAAGATCCAACATGTCATTTCATTCTCATCCATACACATCTTTCCTATGTTGTGGGCATGCAGTCTTTCTTATTCCAAAGAGGCCCCAAAGAGGGATGACTTTCTGAACATTCCATTCTGCCACTAAAAACCAGTTGAGTTGAATTAGTATTTTCCACACCCTTCTGTTCTTTGATAGGGTAGTTTCTTTCTTACTGGGACTGTTTCCTTTTCTTTTTTTCTTTTTTTTTTTTTTGCAATAGAGCTGAAGACACAGCTTTGCTTGTACTTGGCCTGAATGAATGTTGTGGAAATCCCATTATACTTGTTAGATTTCTTGAAGCTCCTAGCTGGTGGCCACTTGGCCAACTTATACCAGATCCTGTTTGTGAAGGCCACACCCAGTACACTATAAACAGAGGGCTATATATGCCATATATGTAACTCTGTGAGTCCTGTTCTATGAATTTCTCTGTTCTATGGCAGGGGAAAATGAAATGAAGGTAGGTAATGATCTGACTAAGCCCAGAGCTAAATGGAGATGAAAAGGTGAATCAGGAAGTTTTCCCAGACAGGAGTCTACATGCTCTGTATCCACACTTGACTTGCCTCAATAAGCTTTCTCAATCAACCTTGATATGTTGCTTTTTTTGCTTGTCATGGGAAAATAACATCCCTAGGAACATCAGCTTTCAGCTCCAAGCTCTCATTGCTTACTGGAAAAGAATTTTGGAATCTAGTCTAAGTTTTAAAAATAATGTACGTGTATTGAATGTAATCAAATATTCTTACTGTTTTCAGTATATTTTTGGTGACTTCAGCCCTGATGAATTCATTCAGTTTTTTGTGACTCCCCGGTCTTCAGTTGAGGTAAGAAACTTTTATGTACATATGTGTGGAAATGATTGATAATTTACTTGAAAGTAAAGTCCTAATGCTTAGATGAGTAGACTAGATCAGGAGGGTTCTGCACCTACTTGTTAATGGCTCTTTTTGCCAATGTATAGTCGAACTCCCATTTCTTCATCCTGCCTGCCTTTCCCAGAGGTAGTGACTGCTCCAGTGCTATGTGCTTTAGGATCATCCCTTTGTACCTCACTTCAGGTCAGTGGGTGTATTGTGCAGCTTTATGATCATACATTTATTGTTTGTTTAAATATTGTACCAGATGCCCTGGAACTGGAGTTATGGATGGTTGTGAACCATATTGTTGATGCTGAGAACGGAATTCAGCTCTTTTTGCAAGAGCAGTAAGTGCAGAGCCACTTCTGCAGGACCTGCTTTATGATTTTAATTGTTCAGTAGGTCCATCACATACATTGTGTGTTTATTTGTTGAATGTTGAGGGGCCACCTGTTTGGGTTGGTGGGCTGTGTGTGATGGGGTGTCATATGTCCTTCTATTCCTCAGAACCCTGCCCGCACTCCCTCCCACCCCCACCCCCCTTTTGAGACTGTCTCACTGTGGCCTGGGACTTACTAGACCAGGCTGGTCTTGGATTCACAGAGATCAATTTGTGTCTGTCCTCCACTCTTCCAAGTAAAATGGAATAGAGCCAGCTTAGGAACTGGCTCTATTCTCTGTATGTTGTGGGCTGTAAAATTTAGTGAAGTACTTTCTCCTGTATCTGAGGCGCAGGTGTAAATCCTTCCCCCTCAAGGCTTTAGATTAATTTTAAAATTATGTGTATGTGGTTTGTGCACTTTGTATGCACAGTGACCATGGAAGCCGTACGTGTTGAATTTCTTAGAGCTAGAGTTATAGGCTGTTGTGAACTGACTGACAGTGGCTTCTCTGTATGAATAGTTTGCACCCTTAGCTGCTGAGCCATGCCATGCCTGCGCACATGCTGTCTCCCCCCCCCCCCCTTCAAGGGGCTGGCTTTCAGATTAGGAAGTTGTGTTAGCTAGAAACATTACCCAATGCAGGGCCTCATGCTTACACAGGTCTCAGAGTAAGCTGGTCCCTATTCTGTCTCCAGCACACCTAAATTTGTGTGGGGAATTACATTTTTGCTGTATAAGAGACAGAATTTTACTTGATAGTCTAGGCTGATCTGAAACTCACGGTGATTCTCCTGCCTCAGATTCTTGACTGCTGGGATTCTAGGTGTGAGACACCAAATCAGGCACTTTTTGTACTATAATCTGCTGTACTATAATTGGAGAGCTTTGATCCATTTGAATAGTTCTATCCCATTGTGCTTATAACATCTGCTACAAGGGAATGTCTTAACTTGGTGGTAGTGCCACAGGCCTGGACAATATTTACCATGCTGGAGCACATCCTAGCTAAAGTCATTCCATGGCTTGATTCAGACCAGTAATCAAAGTAAGTGTGTGTGTGTGTGTGCGCGCGCCTGAGAGGGGAGGGAGGCAGGAAGAAGGAGAGAAAGGGTGGGGGGAGAGGAAGATTGATTTTTTTCTTTTAATTTCTTTTTTGGAAGGGGTGGATTTGACAGGTTTTTTGTGTAGCTTTGGAGCCTGCCCTGGAAATTCACTCTGTAGATCAGGCTGGCCTTGAACTCACAGATCCACCTGCCTCTGCCTCATGAGTGCTGGGATTAAAGGCAAGTACCACCAGTGTTATGCCTGCCTATTTATTAACATTTTATATATGCACATTTCTCTGGATATAGAGAACAACTTGTGGGAGTTGGTTTTTCCTTTTACCCTGTGGGTCCCAGGGATAGCAGCAATCTGGCCATCCTAAAGGAAATAAACCCATGGTTTTAATCCCAGCACTGAGGAAACAGGCAGGTGGATCTCTGGATTGTGCTTGGTGTGGGTAGAGTGTGAGTCCACTTGTGGAGGTCAAAGAGGACTACTTGTGGATTAAAAACTCAGATTGCTAGACTTGTTAGCAAATCTTATATGCTGAGCCCTCTCATTGGTTCCAAAAGTAAAATAAACTAACTGAAAATGATAGTAGGACTGGATTTTAGTGGCTAAAGGTCCTTGCTGCCAAGCTTGATGACTTTGTTCAATCTTTAGGACATATGAGAGAACTGATACACCATTACCCCAGTCAGTAAATAATAAATGGAATTTAAAAAAGAAGCTTAAATAAATTCTAATATTGCCACAGATTCTAATTGGTTAGAACAGTTAGCCTGGCTCCTCTGTTTGCTGTCCCAGAAGCCTCTCCTTAGTTCTTTAAGAACCAAAAATGGAGTGTTGGAAATTCACAGCGCCCTCACTGTGATTGTCCTTGTACATGATGCTAGCGCCATTAACATCTTGCTTCGTGTGGAGTGACTAGCTTAGGGTTCTGCCCTGATGAGGTCAGGGGGTGCAGGAGTTTGGCTTGTTTCAGTTATACTGACCCAGAGAGCCCTTACACTACATACAAGTGAAGTGGTTGTGTGGACTCCTGGGGTGTCTACCCTTCCAGTAGGTACTGTCACTGGTCCCACTGAGATGTGTGAATGAGTTGATTTAATACCTTTCATTGCCTCCAAATTATATAGATGTCTGTCTTCAGGGGCCACTCTGGGGCCATTGACAGAGCAAACATTTTATGTAAGGGTGCCTCATCTTTCTGAGAAGCTTCCTTGAGATTGCTGCACCATATTGCTTCTGTGAGGGTTTGCCTGTGTGTCAGGATGCAAAGTATTGGGGCTGCCTCTTGGCACCAACACAGCAGTTGGGTTCCTTTCCATCTGGGGAGAGAACCTAGCCCTTTATTTCTCAGGGCGAGGTATGGTGGATAAACGTAACCTTTTAATCACTGTATAGGTTAGCCAAGAGTCCATTGGAGACATGAGCCTAGGAGACTACTAGCAGACAAGGATTGCCATGAGCACCAGCTAGAGGCCACGTTCTGGACTGTAGTGATCAGACAGAAATGCTGCAGCAGGTGTTCTTTTGTTTGGTCAGTCTACTCTCTCCTCAGAAATCCCTAGCTCAAATAAATGTGGAATTGACAGGTTTTCATAAAGTAGCATGGACATTGTAAGAAGGGAGCCACAGATTCCAGGCCCTGCCAGCTGTATTGCTGCTTGCCAATCTACAATCAAAGAGATTTTTACTAGTGGATGGACAGATAGCACAGGGTCTGGGCTCACTCACCACTGACATCTTGTGGAAAGGAAGGAAAGAGGGAAGGTGCCACTAGAAGTGCATTTTCAGTTTTCCAGCGTCATTTTCAGTATATTTAGTAATGCTAAATAATTGAAATCTGTTGGATTCAGATTTTGGGGAAAGTGATGTCATGAGATGGAAGTATTGAGTTAATGCAGTGGCTTATGTTGAGTCTTAATACTGTTAAGATTGGTCTTCTGATTTCTTGTGCAGCTCCCTCCATACAGTGGGACTCTGTGTGGCATACAGACTGAAGACGAACTACCAGATGGTAAGCTGGGTTACATGTGCGAGGTGTGCATGAAACCTGCAAACATTTCCTTCCTTGGTTCATATTTGTTTTCATTTGTTGGGGGTGGGCTGTGATATGTGGTGAGGACAATTTCATGGAAATAGGGTCCTCTTCAATATGGGTTCTGGGATTGGATAAAGGTACATAACAGGCTTTTGCTACTTGCTGAGCTGGTTTCTTTTTGGTCTGGTCATGTCTTTTGAGTCCCATCTTCTCTGTAGCCCAGCAGGCTTAAATTTGTGATCTGGCTTAGCCAAGAAGCTAGGGAAGAAGGCCTGCAGTACCAGGCCAGCTTGAGTCTTGACACTTCTTTTAGAACTTGACACAGCCCACTCAACTAAACTATCAAGTGTGTGCTATGTCCCAGAATGAAGTAAGTTCTGGTCAGTGTACCTGTCGCTTCAGCAAACCCTGGTGTCATGGGTGTGTCACTTGCCTGGCTGTGCTTAGTCCTCCTTGGTTTCTTCTGGCAGTGAGCCTTTGTTTTCAGCTGAGAGCCACATGGAGCTGTTGTAGAAGTTGGTGTTTCTATCCTGTCTGTCCTACATTCCTAGGCATTTAAAGTACCATTCTCATGTCATACATGAACCCTCCTCTAAGGTTGATGTTTATCAAGGTAGGTGTAAGAGTTTGTTGCTGAGCAGTCATCACAGGGCCAAACTTAGTATAGTCAGGATCGTTGTAAGGTTCTTGGTGGTTTCCAGGGATTTAAAAATTTTTAAAAAGAGTCAGGGATTGGATTTCATGATCAGTTACCATGTAAGACTTGTGATAGCTTTTTTTTGCATAAGCTTGAAAAGACTAAGCTGACTCTCAGAAAGTGACTAATAGAAATGTTACCAGTTCTGCAGTGAGTGAGCTATAATAGCGCTGAAGGGAAAGGGTAGGTTTATTAAACAAACAGCTCTAGAAGTGAACTGCTCTCTAATCTATCTGCTAGTAGTAGCACATGGTGTTACTACTTCTTGCTTGTTGGTAGCCTTGTTTCTTGCTCACATCTGCCTTGGTGTTGGGTTGTATTCCATCTCAGCCCACTTATTGTTATTTTGCTCCTTTTCTCCATTCTCTGCTTTTTCTTCCTGTCTGGCTTTAATTTTTCTAGATGCTTCCAGAGTCTTACTGCCCACTTGCAGTTAGTTGTCAGGACACCTTAAAGGCACTTTTCTCTAAAGCCCGTTCTCTCTCATGTTGTCTCCATAGAGCAGTGGTTCTCAACTTGTGGGTCACGACCCTTTGGGGATCACATCAGATCCTGCATATATTCCAATTCATAATATTAGCAAATTACAGTTATGAGGTAACAATGAAATAATTTATTAACGGGGTCACCACAACATGAGGGAACTATAAAAGGGTCACAACATTAGCAGATTTATAACCACTGCCATAGAGGCTTCTATACCGTGATAATGAATCTGCCTCCCTTTAAGACTCACCAGCAGTCTGAATGTCTGTCATTGCCTAGTGTCTATTTAAAAATGCTGTGACCCTTCAATATGTGTGACCAGTGCTTCATTTTCATCTGCCTCCTAGCAGGTGACCTCAGGGCACCTGTCATACCTTGCACTTCTGCTCTCGGCATATTCTCCATGGAAAGCAAGCATAGTCCTGGGATTACACACCACTGGAACAGTGTGATGATAAAACTTCACATCTTGTGCTGATGAGTCAGCCTCCCACCAAGCCACATCTACAGTCCCTCTTGCCCTCTTTTGCACTGTTAATCTTTGGTAACACACACAGTGGTCAGTAAGCTCATGAGCAGGAACCTTGTTTTCCCTGCTGGGGAAATCTAACATTATGGAAGGCTATTGTACTTAATGGAGAAATGCTGCCATCAGAGGCTCTTGTTTTTGATTACCTGTTAAGTATATGCCTTGTGCTCACAGAAGCTAGAATCTCTTAGAATTAGAGTTCCAAACAGTTGTGAGGTGCCATATGTTTGCTGGTAATTGAACCCATGTCCTCTGGAAGAGCAGCTAGTGTTTTTAAAACCATGAAGAAAGACATCTCCAGCCTGGGATGACATTGTTTTTCATGAGCTGTTCTTCTGCAGCAGATATACTACAACATGCCAAGGGTGTTATCATCTTCCTTATGTGTTGCTTGCCTATTCAGAGTCACATTTGCAGGCCTTTTTCCCCTCCACTTGAAAGACAGGTCTCCTCAGTCTGAACTACTGCTTTCAAGTGTATGTGCCACTTGTGAGAATAATAACCATGTTGGGTAGATGTTTCTCTGATACCAAGTTAAATCCAAGAATATTGTTCTCTGATAAGATTGGATGGAAGTGTAAGGCATTTTCTGTTGGAGATAATCACTCTTCTGTAAAGATTCATAGCACAGAGCACAGTAATTTACATTATACTTGTCTCAGGCACAAACATTTCAGGTTGGTAGCTCCAAGCATTGTGGATTAGATGGCACCTGGAAGCATCATCTTGGAAGAGATTGCAGCCTCCAGGTGTAATAGAAGCCATTGCTCTTTGGTAATCAAGGTGAAGAAACATAAAAGAACTACTCATTGGTCAGATGCAAACTATGAGCATCCTTCTCCTCCTTTATCTAGTTAACATGTCTCTGGCTTCTCCCTGAACCTGTTTCCTCCTCTTTTCTCTCCCATGAAAAGGCTTTTCAAGTCTTCCAGAATAAAACATACTTAGAACACAATTTTGGGGGCTAATATTCTGTCCTTGAAATGCAGAATTTATTGCTACCTTGTACCGTACCAGATTTGAAGGCATGTTTCCTTTAGTTAATTTCAAACGCATGACTATTTCATCACATGAAACAGTGGTTTCCTGTGTTAGTTAGTTGATTCTCCTAGTCTTTCAGAGACATGGATTAAGATATACACTGTCCACCTTGAGTGTGTGGGAAGTATAGGCTGAGGTTAACTGGAAAGAACACATTGGAGCTTGCTTTATAACATTGTTGCATACATGTAGTCCTTAGTCCTGCCTCAGATTCCCCCAAACTTCAATCCTAACTTTGTTTTTGTAGGCTTCAAAGTATCTTCACTACTACTGGGGTCAACCTAGTGTGACTTGAGTTACTAGCTGCTATTGAGGCAAGAGTTACAGATTCTCAGGTTAGGCATAAAATAAGTGAGTAAGTTTGTTTGTATGGAGGGACATGATAGTCACTGGGTAGTCCAGCCTGGAACTTGGGACTTCTCATGCCTCTCAGTTCTGCCTGCTGGGATTGCAGGTGTGAGCCAGCATTGCTACCACCACCCCCAAAGCAAGATGGGATTAAAGCATGCTGTTTACCACTGAGCTGTTTGTCCAAGAAATATCTTAAAGCAATAACATACTTATTTGTTTAGAAAGTGTAGGTGCCACTCTGTCACTCCAGCACAGCAATCACATTCCCACTAATTTTTTAGTTATAAATTTAATTTCTAACCGCTGTCTTTTGAAAGTCTTACTTAGTTACCCAGGTAATCACAGGTAAGGACAGGCAAGGCATCTATTTTTCAGCTGCCAACTTTCTTGTATTATAGATGTCATTTCCAACCAATTTGATAGATATAAAGCCTGTCATAAGCTGTTTCAGAAAAGGTTTTACCTCTCAAAGAGGCTGAATGATTTTGATACTACATAGCTTATACTCTGGAATATAGCTTGGAATTGATGAACATTGACTGATTGCTTCTTCTCAGCAGGACAGGAACATCAGAGGATTCAGTTCGGTGTTGAAGAAGTCATCAAACCCATTGATAGTTTGCCGAGAACCCATACCTACAGTATTTCAAGCACCTTGAATCCTCAGGCACCTGAGTTTATTCTTGGTTGTACAACTTCCAAAAAGACCCCTGATGGTGGGGGAAAAGATGAGAACTACAGTTCTATTGACCAGTACCCAGGCACAGCCCTGGCCTTGGGAAACAGATCGAACATAGAGACAGAAGCTTCGGAGAATGATGGTGGTGCTGGTGGTCTTGGTCAAAGGGAGCGTAAGAAGAAGAAGAAGCGCCCCCCCGGGTATTACAGTTACCTGAAAGATGGTAGTGACGAGGGTGTTTCCCCAGCTGCCCTGGTCAATGGCCATGCCAATTCAGCAGTCACGAACAGAGTGGGTGTGGAGGATGCCGAGTTCATGGTCGATATGCTTCCTTCAGTTATTCCCAGGACTTGTGACAGACCTCAGAATGCCATGGACTTCATCAGTGACCCTGTGCCTGACAGGCCTTTCCCCAGAACACTAAGTGGTGATGCCAGGACTGCAGGGCTGCTCGAGGGCTGTGGTGGAACTGACTTTGAGCAACCCTGCCTCCCTGCAGACAGCCTTCTAAGGACAGCTGTGACACAGCCCTATGTTGGCACCAATACTACTGAGACTCTTGCAGTTGCTAATGGAAAAATACTTGAATCCTTGGGCGAGGACACTGCTGCTAATGGGGTAGAGTTGCACACTGAGGAGAGCGCAGACTTGGACCCTGCAAAGCATGAGAGCCAGTCACCACCTGCTGACAATGTGCTCTCTGCATCTGGGACCATTCCCATTAGCCAGCCTGTAAAGTCTTGGGCTAGCCTCTTTCATGATTCTAAGCCCTCTTCCTCCTCGCCTATGGCATATGTGGAAACTAAATGTCCGTCCCCTGTCCCATCTCCCCTGGCTTCTGAAAAGCAGGTGGAAGTCAAAGAAGGGCTTGTTCCAGTTTCAGAGGATCCCGTAGCCATAAAGATTGCAGGTACAGTTACACAGACAGGCTGAATGGAGATGGGATCAGGTCTCAGGGATACACTAGTATATTGGTAACCACAGCAGTGGTATCTGACCTGTGTAGTAACAGGAAGTAAAGGACATGTATGCATTATTTATTATCCAGTTGTAGAACAATATATAAAAAGGAAGGAAAGGGTTTGTGCTATAGAGTGGGGGTGTGTCATGAGTTAGTATGATGATCCTCCTCAGTTGGTGCTCAGTTTGTACTGAGTATAGAAAACACATTAAAAGATGCGGCCTTCTTCCCTTAGCTCAGGGTAGGAAGTCCCTGATACTGAGGTGCAAAAGCAGTCATTGCAGTCCCCCAGCTCTGGAGACTGCTGCAGTGTGTCCTGGGAGTGCTCAGCCCCAGCAGACAGGCTTATCCTCTTGATGGTTGGGGGTGACACACCTGTAATTCCATCATCAGAAGGCTGAGGCAGGAGGAATGGTGGGTTAAGGCCAGCCTTACTTCAAGATACTGTCTCAAAAGAGAAGCCAAAACAAAGATGAGAACAATAACATCTCTATGTGAGTTAATAGTATTCTGAGTATTCTTAGTGTTCTGAAGCCTCTTCAATATGTAGACTTTTTAAATTTTATTGTTTTGGGCTTACTATTATAGCCAGGCTGGTTTTGAGCTTGCTTCTACCTCCGGAGTGCTGGGACCACAAGATGTGCTCCTGGACTCCACTGGGATAATTTATTTTTAAAATTTTTATGTGTATGGGTGTTGCCTTCTTGTGTATTCGTGCCAGCAGATGCCAGAAATGAATGCTGGAAGTCCAGCTAGGAGCTAGTGCTATTCATCCAAAGATTATACGTTATGTATTCAGTTTTCTGCCTGCATGACAGAAGAGGGCACCAGATCTCGCTACAGATGGTTGGAGCCATCATGTGGTTACTGGGAATTGACCCCTCAAAGAGCAGCCACTCTTACAGCCACTGAGCCATCTCTCCAGCCCAATAATTTTTATTTATATCTTAAGTGTATGGGTGTTTTGCTTGCTTTTTGTCCTTGCACTGTGTGTGTGGTGCTAGTGGAAGTGAGAAAATGTTACCAGATCCCTAGGGACTGGAGGCATGTCATGGATGGTTGTTAGCTAGTTAATGATGGCTATGATATGGTGATGGTGGGTGCTTGAAACCACACGTTGGTTTGCTATGAGAGTAACAAATGCTCTAAGGCACTGAGCTATCTCTCCAGCCCCAAGAGAACAATAGAATAGTGTTTAAGGAAAAGTCTAGGTATCTTTTATCTGACTGTAAAGAGCACCTGAGGGCAAAGAAAGTTTGGCTGCTCTGCATGCTTTTTTGTCTGTGTGCTTGCAGTTATTGAACAGGCCCCTAGGTGGTGCTAAGAGAAGCTCACTGTCCTGGAAGGAGTGTGGAAACTCTGACCTGCTGCCTCTTCAAGGAAGAGCAGTGTAGAGAAACCACACTGAGCATGTGGTTTCCCAGTCGATGTCCAAAATGAGCCATTATAGTTGGCTGGCTTCAGGTTGGATGTGTTCTCATGTCCACAGAACTCTAGGATCTGTAGAAGTCCCTGGGCCTGAGGTCACTGTGGCCCACAGTGCTCTTTCTTGAAAAAGTGAATTTTTGTTCCTAGGTTCGACACCCAGCTTGCCTAGTTCCTTTTGAAAAGAAATCTCTGTCATAGGTGCTGGGTTATTTTTTGATGCACTGAACTGAGCACTGGCTCACACACACACACACACACACACACACACACACACACACACACACACACACACACACACACACACGGGGGGGGGTGAGTGTGCCTACTAAAAGCATCTTGGAGGGGGTCAGATGACAACTTTTAGTAAATTGATTCTCACTGGCTCTCCACTCTTAACCAAACCTGACTCTTCCCTGTTAATTCACTCTGAACCTGAGGTGTGTTATTGTGAGTGTATTGGGAATATGGCACACTAATTCTTGAGTCGCCATTCACAACATTAATACCTGATGAGCCAAAGGCTAGGCTCACAGTTACATCACTGTACAATATGACAGTGTCTTTTCTATTCCTTATGGTAGACACTCTTTCCTCACTGATGTCTGTATTTCCTCAGCCTCTAGCTGTGTCCTTAGTGTGTTCGCAGACCTAGATTGGATGAAGTACACTCCCCAGACACCTCCAGCTAAACCTGCAGTTTGTGGTGCTCAAGTTTGACAGTGAGCCCTAACTTATTACTGGTCTATGTGCTGGCCTTCGAGTGTTGCCAGTTGCAGTTTTCTGTGACACACAGGATGAATTAGCTGTTCAAACACCTTTCTAATTGTATAAAACATTGCCATTTGCTGCTTTGAAACTGTGTACCATTGTGTTATGGTGTAGTTGTTGATAATGTACAGGTTTTAGGTTACTGTAACTGTACCTCCCCTATACTGTGGCATATAGTGGTAGATGTGGGTTTTTGTGGCACAGCCCAGGGTCAAGTAGGAATTGATGGGAAAGGGAAACAAGTGTTTACAGTACAGATAAAACTCCTTTCATGCTTGTGAGCATGTTTATACACATGTGAGGGTAGATTGTGGGAGTCAATCCTGGGCCTATAACTTATATCAGGCCTAGCAGCAAGTACCTGTACCATCTAACTAGTCTGCAAAAAAAATTTGAGTAGAATGCACCTTAGTAGAGAAGAACCAGGTAAGTAGATCCACAGTTGCGGCTGTGATTCAATTTTCTCATCTGTAAGATGGGGTGTCAAGTGCTTCTTTGGCAAAGTTGCAGTTATGGGCAACTCCAGGCATTGGTGGGAGCTGTTAGCATGTGTCTTTAAGTCCTAGCTCTGCCTTTGACTAAGATTGGAAGATTTATACACTTGGACTAGCTATGTGCACCCTTCTCTGGTGCTTATACCTGTAAATTTACTTACTGTGTGTAAGTGTATGTACAAGTATACATTTGGACAATGCAAATTAATTTGATTTTTGGCACCAGTCTGGGACCTACCAGTACAATGTTTTGGTTCTTGTTGTGCATAGAGATGAATATCATGTGCCCATTAGTGTTTCATGCCTGTGAGATAGTTTAAAGGGGGCATCATGGTGTGACCCTGAATTGGAGGTTGTGTGTTGATCATAGGCGTACTGTTCCTATAACAGAAAGCAGAGGCTGCACCTAGATGGTCGAGAACTAGGTCCTGTTATTTAACACTTGTGGGTTACAGAGAACAGACTGGGTATGAGGGAGTTTGTTGGCTGTAGCCATTACTATTACAGGACTCATTATGATACCTTACTGTGTAGACCAAGCTAGTCTCAGGCTCACAGAGGTTGGCTTGCTTAGATTAGAAGGTACATGTAAGGCTAGGTTTGTTTTTGTTGTCTTGGAGATAGTCTCATGAAGTTTCACACTGGTCAAGAACCTACTGTATTAGCCAAGGCTGACTTTGAACTGATACTTCTGAATCTGTCTCCCAAGTGCTACAACAACAGGGGAATGCCACTGCTCATGACTTCCTGCTTTCATTTTGAAATATAGGGCTAATGACATGTACTGTTGACCAGTGCTGAGGCAGAAAGATTGGTTTGGGTTTGAGATTAGTCTGGGCTATATATAGTTATCAGGCCAGCCAAAGCTGAGCAAGACCTTATCTCAAAATACAATGGTGGTAAAGATGGTTCCTTGTAGAAATGGAAAGTTTCTTTTTGAGACAGGGTTTCACTGTGTAGCCATGTCTAGCCTCACACAGAAATTTGCTAGTCTCTAGATGTGCACCACCATGTTTTCTTAAAACTGGGAAAAAGTGGTTGGGGGGGTGGTGAATCTGAATAAAGAAACCCACTTCTGAATGAAGTGAGGAGTCAGTACAGAATGAATAGCTGATTTGACCAGAGTTATCATCAAGCAGCTACTGTTATATGCCAGGAGAGACACTTCTGCTCCTGGGTCCCTTTTAAGTGGCTGGGGACATTGCTGTGTTAGTTGAGGCACACTGTCAGCCTTGGTGGAAGCCAGTGGCTACCCCATCTGCTCTCTGCTAATAATTGTGAGTTTCTGTCTATTGTGTTTCCTTGTATATATGCACAGGAACAGGAGTAATGTTGATCTTTGGAGTAAAATAGTTTTGAACAATTCCTCTTTCAGTAACAGTTGATATTGAACTAAGTGAGGCTTTAATATTAAGGGCTTTCTGAAGACACATGTTCTCCTGAAGAGATTATCTTAGTACTTCAGAAATGCCTTTGCATGCATTCTGATGCTGCTGGCTGGAATGCTGTTAATGTCTTCATTTGCTTCTTCATTCTTGCAGAGTTACTGGAGACTGTAACCCTAATACATAAGCCAGTGTCACTGCAACCCCGCGGGCTGATCAATAAAGGAAACTGGTGCTACATTAATGCCGTATCCTTCCTGGATGCCATCCTCAGGCCTGGCCACCATGGTGCTTTTCTCTTTGGGTACATTTGACTTAGTGAGACTTCCACAGGGCAATTGGCCTGGATCATGAACACAGAGACTGGGTCATCACTTGGTCTGCTTATGCCTACCTCATAGTCTGACCTGTGAAGGACAGAATCAGGCATGTTCTGTTCTCATTGGAGTGGTTGTAGGTAGTAGAATAGCATGACCACTCAGAACTGGAAGCTTTGCTCTAGCTAGTGGGATCATCTTGCTCAGCTAGGTTTTTGAATGTCACCCTGGCCACAGTAGATCCTTACATGGCCATTACAAGGCAGCAACTTCTTATTTGGTTTATTCCTTTTGTGTTTACATATCAAAGCAGTTGAGTGTCCTTGGCTTATCTCATTTTTATATGCCTATAGAAAGAAAGTTTGCTGTGTCTTCCTTTACACTTCCTTACTGCGATATTTAGACCCTGCAGGCATTGGTGGCTTGCCCTCCGATGTATCACCTGATGAAGTTCATTCCTCTTTACTCAAAAGTGCAAAGGCCTTGCACATCAACGCCCATGATAGATAGCTTGTAAGTAAAGTGCTCACACATGTGACAGTGGTTGGGGGGCTTTCTCTATGGTGATGGGAACTGAGTCTCTGAACTGAGTCCAGCTCTCTAGTCTTGAGTGCTGGCCTATTCCCTTGCCCCCTTTTAATTTATGAGTATGAGTGCATGTGTAAGTGTACCACATGTGTGTAATGCCGGTGGAGGTGAGCAGAGGACTTTGTTTCCCCTGGAACTGGAGTTACAGACAGTTGTGAGCTGCCATGTGGGTGTTGAGAACTGAACCTGGGATCCCTGCAAGAGCAGCAAGTGCTCTGGACCACCCAGTCACCTCTACAGTCTCTGGAGTTCTTTTAACAGAAGATACTGATGGGATTTCATATGGAAGTTAACCTGTATTGTAACTGAACATCGTTTCTCTGCCCTTCAGATTCAGTAGAAAACCTTGTGTTGTTTACCAGATCTAAATGCCATTTAAAAATGCTCTCAAAATGTATAGATTCAATGTAAGAACGCACTGGGTACTGTCACATTAGTTGACATGGACTGCAGAGCTGCTAGTTAATGTGCTGTTGTGCCAAGGCCTTCTCCTAATGTGCTCTGCTTTACTTCCCCTTTTCTCTCTCCTTAGTGTTCGGCTAATGAACGAGTTTACTAATATGCCAGTACCTCCCAAACCCCGCCAAGGTGAGTGAGTACTATGATACCTTGTCATTGGGAACATGGTGCCAAGGAGCAAACATGATAATGTGTTCTTGTTGGAAAGAACATGTCCTTTTAAATCTAGGTGTTTGGCCTATACTGATCTCAGCTTCCTGCCTGGGTGGTGGGAATTTGAATGGCTTTGCTTTCTGTCCTTTAAGTTACCAGAATGTCTGTTTCTTTCTCTGTTACAGCACTCGGGGATAAAATGGTGAGAGATATCCGCCCAGGAGCTGCCTTTGAACCCACATACATTTACAGACTCCTGACAGTTATCAAGTCAAGCTTGTCTGAAAAGGTCTGGGGTGCTCTCCAGTAGCTGGGAGGGGGCACATTCCTGTAGTGGAGGCAGAGGCAAAAAAAGAGGACCTTTGAATTTAAGCACAGCCTATGCTACAGAGCAAGTTAGAGCCAGAACCACTGTCAATGGTTGTTCTCCTGTTTGTGTGTGTCACATGGCCTGTGCGGTAACTTAATGAGTATGGCCATTTAATGGCCAGGCACAAGGACTGAGTCTCTATCTCTGCCAATCCTGGTATTGGAATTGAAACTGGTAATAGGCAGACCCTGGCTTTTGAGTTATCCCTTATTGCTGCACTGTACTTGGGTAGAGTGGAGATTCTTAGTCCTGGAGTGCCCAGCCTCCATCTTATTCAGGCTCAGACTATATAGCAGCTATTTCATCAACTTGCATATTTCCTAAATATGGCAATATTGTCAGCAAAGGAGCCATGCAGATGGCCCTGAGAGCTGTTGAGAGTGGCTGAGGCATTTGTCTAAACAGTCAGCTGGTCTATAATATATACGTTGGTATGAACAGTTTAAATGCTGTTAAAGGAAACTTACTTAGACTGAAAAAAAAAAATGCCATTTAAATGAAGTTTTATGGAAGCTACATTGCTTTAAATACAGTGAGTTTCCAGCTGTACAGGAGATCCCCCGCTGCACAGCTTCTCTTATTGACGTGGGCTTTTACTTGGGATTCAGGTGTTAGGGATGCCCTACCAAGTGTGGGGATTAGGAACAGCCTTGGCAACAGAAAGGGAAGTGTGAGGATGACAACATGCACATGCTACAGAAACTAGAGGAGGCCCAGGAGCCAGTAGAGCAGAGGCAGAAGGGTGCTCAGCGCTGGCTTCCTGAAGCTATGCCTCCCTAAGCTGTATTTCAAAGCAATGCCTATGGAGTTAGGTATATCAAAGTGGAGCCACTATAAGACCAACCTCAAGCTTGATTTCCTAGCAGGAGCTGGGGCAGCTAAGGTGGCCATAGTATTGCTGCAGACAGAAAAACCTCCCCATTTGTACCACCCCAATGCCCAGCCATGATGCTGTTCATGGATTCGTCTAGTATTGAATGGTGGCCCATGTGGTTACTATGAAGAAGCTCCCCAAGAACTGTCAGGCTCAGAAAATTCCAAATGCCTACTAGGAAATAGCACCTTGGGCACAACTGCTTAGTTTGTGTAGACACTGTTCCTTATCCATTCTTGGAGTGATGGAACTTTCTGAAGACCAGGTTCTCAGATACCAGCCAAGGGCCAGCTCAGTAAACAGACCTTTCCTGGGAGTGCAGCCCCACACCCGCTGTGTAATCTGGGGTGTGTGAAGTGTAATCTTTTTGCTCTGGCTGCTGGGGAATGAGTCTAAGAAGTACCCCCTGAGTTCCACCCTCTATTCTAGTTGCTAGTCTCTATTCTAGTTGCACAGGCTGGCCTTGGGGGTGTGTGCCCTCTTGCTTCAGCCTTCTGAGTAGCTTGTATTCCCCACACCTGATGGGTTATATATCCTTTTTGCTGCACATATGCATAGCGTAACACTACAGTGCTGCCATGTGCGTGCATCTATTTGGAGAGTGTGTAGAAATCCTAGGTGCTGGATGTGTAAGCCTGACTGCTGATAGAGTCCATTAGAGCTGCATGGTATGTGGCTGGTGACTGGAATGTCTCTAACAGTCAGCTGCTGCTCTGTCATCTCAGTGGTCCTGTACAGAGTGTAGATGGCATGGGGTTGCTAGTCACCGCTGGTGAGTGACTCAGGGCTTGTATTGTGAAGTGTCCCTTAGTGTCTTTTTCTTGGACTGGGGTGTTTGTTGTTGTTCTCATGTAGCCATGGCTGACCTGGAACTTTAGTCTGTAGACCAGGCTGGCCTCAACTCCAGAGAGATCCACTTCTGCCTCCTGAATGCTAGGACTAAAGGTGTGCACCACCAAGCCTGGCTATTTTTTTTTATAATTAACATTATAAAGTAATAAGTATGTCTAGAAATTTAGTTACAAAAACCAAACAAAATGCACCAGTCTGGAAAGGTCTTATCAGAAGTAGCTTTATCCAGGTGCTGTGAGTCTTGTAGGACTCACTGCAGTCAGTGAGAATTAACATAACCATATCTGACCTCCTCAGGGCCGACAGGAAGATGCTGAGGAGTACCTAGGCTTCATTCTGAATGGACTTCATGAGGAAATGCTGAGCCTGAAGAAGCTCCTCTCTCCCACTCACGAAAGTAGGTTCCTCTGTGTGAGACTGCTTGAGAGTTTTTGTTATAAAAGGAAGATTGCATGTCCACACACACCAGAACTCACATGTCTGTCAACAGTGCTTATTTTTCACTATAGTGATGAGAAAGTAAGGTTTGCATAATTGGAATTTATCCTGCTCCATGCTGTTTTGCTTTAACTTTACTCCAACAAGATTGAGACCTTAGTTAATGTTCTTTTGCTAGGTAAAAGGAACTAGGATGGATCCAGGAACTAAAAGGGTTTACTTTGGCTTCCAGTTCTTGAGGGATAGAGTTCATTGCAGTGGAAAAGCATAATGGCAAGCTAGATATTTCACCCACACACAGGGAGCAAAACCTAGAGCAAGACTGTAGACTCTCACAGCCTAGCCCCTATGATATAATTCTAGTAAGGCTCTACTGCCGAAAGGTTCCAAATCCTTCCAAACAGTTTACAGATCCAGGAGCCTGTGGGTATATTACCCTTTCACATGACATCTGAAGTACAGAGAAACAGAACAAGTAGCTGGAGGATCTGTAGGTACGGGCTCACACTCTGTGGTTGCACAATTAAAGCTAGTGCCTTCAGTTGGCCAAAGAACGCCTCTGGTTTTTTTTTCTTTTTTCTTTTCTTTTTTCTTTTTTTTTTTTTTTTCTAATCTGTTTACTAGGCTGTCCTTAATCAAATTCATAGAAATCTGCATTCCTCTTAACTCCTGAGTACCCCACAACTGCCAGTCTTTACTTTTAAAGTAGTTGACTTTGCAGCTTTTTTGCTGTTTTTTTAAAAAAAACATTTATTGTGAGTGTGTATACAGAGGGGTGGTTGTGGGTTTGTGCATGTGCGGTTGTGTATTCAAAGTTGGATTCCATGGCAAAGTGGAGGTCAAGATAATTTGTAGTTGGTTGTCTTGAAATGGTACCAGGAATCAAACTCATGTTGTCAAGGGCATGTGATTTCACCTGATGAGCCCTTTCACCCACCCCTGACAGATCTTTACACACCCTTTTCACCATGTTGGCATAAAGACCATCAGAAAACAGATGTTTACATTATCTGTTTAACAGTAGCTGTACTGAAGTAGCAATGAAAATTGTTTTATGGTTGGAGGGTCCCACAACATGAGGAACTATATTAAAGGGTGGCAGCATAAGGATGGTTGAGAACCACTGTTTTAGACAGTTCTTGCATAATCTGTTTGCTTGGAATTTTTGTTCTTGAAAATAGTAGCCTAAGCAGATCCTTTCCTTTTCAGAACTTACTGTTTCCAATGGGCCCAGAAGCCACTTGATTAAAGACGAAGAGCAGGAAGACAGAGGCGAAGGGAGTGAGGACGAGTGGGAGCAAGTGGGTCCCAGGAATAAGACGTCCGTCACCCGGCAGGCTGATTTTGTTCAAACACCTATCACCGGCATTTTTGGTGGACACATCAGGTTTATGATTTTTCCATGTTGCCATAAGGGGGTTGTGAGGTGTCTGGAAGCTTCCTACCATCTGCTTTGTCAGTTGCTCTGCTACCAGTGGCCCTGTGCCTGCCTCAGAATGCCCCAGTGCTCCCGTGGGCTCTCCCCATCCCTCACTGTTGACAGTCTGGTTCAGTTGTGATTAAAGTCTATAGCATGATGTTGGTTCAGTGGCTGCCACAGAGAAGTGGTCAGCACATCCCCCCTTCCTGGTTCCCTCTTCGTTTTAGACAAGAACACGAACTGTTGGACTTACTTGCTCCTATACCTGTGTACCCTATTGGTCTGATTGATGCTTTTTGTGGTCTGACTTATCTCTTCCAGTTTTCTTCCACTACTTTGCCATGGTGATGGGTCTTTGTGATTGTTCGACCTCCTTTTTTTTTTAAATCTATTGCAGTGTGAGCACATATGGTTTTCCTTTTGTGGCCAGCTCAGTTCATTTAGTATATTTTCCAAATCCATCCATGATCTAGCAAGTGCCACGTCTCCTCTCCCAGTACTCCTTTGAGTGTAGCCACCATGGTGGTTTTATCCATTTGCTTTTGGATGGACACAGGTAGGAAAGAAGAACTATTAATGGACTAGACACATGCAGATACCAGAACCTCAGTAGCTAGCTAGAAAGTGAAGGGTCTCGAGTGAGACTTTTCACACAGGAAGACATACATAACCCGAATCTGTTTCAGTCCTTCAGTCAGTGTGTGGCATCTCCTGGGTGCTATAGTTGAAAGATACTCTCTTCTCAGGCATCCAGAGCCAACTCTGTCTGCTCAACAACAGATTGAGCAGCTTTAAGCAGGAAGTCTGCACTCCCTTGTTCTCTGTTTCCATTGGGGAGAGCTAAGGAGCCAGTTGAGCCACCCTGTAACATTGCACAGGCCCCCTTTTCCTCTTAGGGTTCTGGAGTCTTTATGGAGCTATGCTATCAGAAACCCTGTGTTGGGTGTGTGTTCAATATCACTCTCAGAACACTCTGCTGTCTCAGAGACAGCAGAACACTGATGATTACAACCTTCTGTTGTTAGCAACTGTCACTCTCCTCCCCCCCCCCCCAACTCAGATGCTTCTATTTCCAAATTCTTGCACACCCTGAGTACAGTGTGGCACCAGTAAAAAAGCGCCACAGCTTGTTTTAATGAGAAAATTCCCAGGGAAACAGGACTTTTAATGCTGCTTTTGTTCCACAACATGAGGAAGAAGGGGAGCAAGCTGAGAATAATAAAAATCCTGTTAACAATCCAGGAAAGGAGACCAGCTAAACCATGCTTTCTTAGGTTTTTGTTTTAAAGTTTTTCAGAGTATTAACTGTAAGTACATCTCATCTCTCATTTAACCTCATCCAGGAAACATTCTAAAGGATCTTGTTTGTGCAGCCTGGTGTCCTATTTTATGAGCAGAGGAAAACTGGTGGGAGGGCACTCACACTTCATGGGCCAAACACTATGAGAACAAGCACAAAGTTTTTCTGTCCATGCCTATTGCCCCAACCTTCCTCCTGTGTGTGAAGGCAATGATGACTAGTATTCCTTGTGTTCCCAAAAGGAAGTTGAAAAAAACTTTAATGAAAGTAAAGCTGGACAGTGGTGTGCACACCTTTAATCCCAGGACTTGGGAGACAGAGACAGGAGGATATGAGTTTCAGGACAGCCACAACTACAAAGAGAACCCCTGTCTTGGAAAAACCAAAATACTCTCAAGTCAGTTCCCAAGTCATTAGAAATCCTCACCAGCCAGGCACTTTTAAGGCTGAAGCAGGAGGCCAACATGGGCACCTATCTTGCTATTTAGATGAAGATAGCCTTGAACTTCTTCCCCACCCCCCCACCCCCCCCACCCACCCCCCGTGTATTGTTTTGGAGCCTGTCTTGGAACTAGCTCTGTAGACCAGGCTGGCCTCAAACTCACAGAGATCTGCTTGCCTCTGCCTCCCGAATGCTGGGACTAAAGGCGTGTGCCACCAATGCCTGCCTGAATATACTTTGAATGTTTAATCATTCTTTCTCTGTTGTCAGTTAAGCTAAAGAGAAAGTGACAAAGAGTGGTCTCTTAACATCTTTGTTTTTAATTCTGATTCTTAGGTCTGTGGTTTACCAGCAGAGTTCCAAAGAATCCGCCACTTTGCAGCCGTTTTTCACACTGCAGTTGGATATTCAGTCTGACAAGATACGCACAGTCCAGGATGCATTGGAAAGCTTGGTGGCAAGAGAGTCTGTTCAAGGTTACACCACCAAAACCAAACAGGAGGTGTGTTCACTGCTGGCAGGAAATCTGTGTGGAGGCCCTCTAGATGCTTGAACAGAATGGAATTAGGGATGTGGGAAGCTGAGTGGAACCCATTTCTCACACCAGTTAGTAAATTGAGACGTCTGAGAATTGAGGATGGTATTGGGGAAATATGACCCCACTGTCCTTTGCTTTTACTCTTGTAAAACATCTTTCTGTCCTTGATCCTGCTCTGCATGTCATTATCATCCTGGTATCCTGAAAGTCATCCGACCTCCAGCAGAGGCTTAATTGGGGCATAAAGAGTTCTGGGTACCTCTGCGCTGCATCTTATCATAGGCCAGGAAGGACACCAACAGATAAGCTGTCCAGATGAGTGCTGTTCTTTGATGTGATTAGACAAGGATCAGGTCTTAGGTCTTTTCATCCCCTACAGAGATGAGCTGGGGCTGTACCTTGGGTAGGAAAGACTGTTATCTGGCTCTTGGTGTACCTGTTCTTTTTTTGGTCTGCAATGGAGCCCATCTTCTCTATCATGTAGGTCCCAAGGCTGTTTGGCTAGGTAGGGTGGTATATTTCTGAAGAATTCCTAGGATTGGAAATCTGTAAGCACCTAGTGGAGTGTAGAGGTTGCATGGTTAAGAGATCCCAGTACAGCCTGTCTTCTTGGTATGGTCCTGCAGAAATGTCCTTATATGACTTGTGCACTGAGTAGAGAGGAATGAAAAACCCCTCAGCTTCAGTTGCCTCTCAGGCCACCTGCCACAACCTGGGGGTCTGGAGAAGGGTCTAAGGGCACCACCATATTGTCCGACTTGTTTCTGATGGATGGTTTTGTTTAATTAAAACCAGAGAAGGAAACGTGATTGCTAGCCTGAGTAAGAAGTGCCTGGTTGAGGTCCTTTGTGCAGGAGATGGCAATAGAGGCATCATGTTGGGGAGGCTGGTGGTTATGTTGTGTCTGGCTGTGAAATGAGTGTCAGCTCTGTTCATAGAGGCTGTGACATCTATTAAGATGTATCACCGGCCCAGGCTGCTGAGTCAGTTACATGGTCTTCTGCCTATGTTATGTTGGGAGGTTGCTCAGCCTTCCCTAGGCCAACCAGAAAAGACCCCTCTGGCTTTTTTTATTACTTTCTCATTCCAGCATTAGGTAGGCAGATCTCTGAGTTTGAGGCCAGTCTGGTCTACAGACTGAGTTGCAGGATAGCCAAGGCTACACAGTGAAATCCTGTATCAAAAGCAAAACAATCTAATTATACCTTTGGTGACAACTTTTAACTCCTTTCTGTATAAATAGAAGTTGTGCCTCATCTCTTGGAAACCAGGCAGCAGTTATGGAGCCTTTGTGTGTTGTGGTTGTTGGCTTAGTATTTGGGATGGGGGCTTTTCACTGTAGTTGGAATTTTCTTTGGGGTGCCAGCCAGCTCCCAAATAAAGACACTAGCTCTTCCACATCTGTCTAGGTGGCCCCTGGCTTCTTTTTCTCCCCCCCCCCACCTCCCCTGCTTACTCTCCCTGCCCAGAAGTTCCTATACCTCATCCCTTGCTATTGGCCAATCAGCTTTTTATTAGACTAGTCAGGTACCTAAGGCAGGCAAGGTAAAACAGCAGCACATCTTTACATAGTAGTTAAGCAGACATTCCATAAACGCCTGAGAGTGGGGGGAATCCAGCCTGTATGGATGTGTGCCTGGTCTTATTTCTTGTACTGTGTGTCCCTTGGGGACCTGCTCTTTTCTTGGGGAGATACAGTGGGGCATGGATCCTGGGGGAAGGGGGGTGGGGGGCTGTGATCAGTATGTTATATGGGAGAGGGGGAAAACCATTTTTGGGGGGTGGGTTAGAGACTTTCTCTGTGTAACCACCTAAGTTATGCCTCAGTTTGTTGAAACTCCAGAACTCAAGCATTTAGTAACCATGTATTGTTGAATTTTTTTTTTGTTTTTTGTTTGGTTTGGCTTTTGGTTTTTTTTTTTTTTTTTTTTTTTGAGACAGGATTTCTCTGCTGTCCTCTAACTCACTCAGTAGATCAGACTGGCCTTAAACTCAGATTTGCCTGCCCCTGCCTCCTGAATGCTGGGATTAAAGGTGTGCACCACCACCACCACCACCTGGCCAACAGGTTGGAAGTTAAAAGGTGAAAACCATGAAGTGAATCTGAAATTTATTATATTTTAAAAACTATTGGTTTGCGCCCCTCTCAGCTTTCCACGCCTTTTTTTTAAATAAGCTCACAGGTGGGTGTGAGGTGTTTGCCAGGTTTCTCACCTGGGGGTGGGGTGGGGAGTTAGACATCTGGGAGGCTTCTTAGTGTTTGTCTGAAGAAAGACAGTGGATAGATTTGTGAATGAAAGAAAGAGGCTAGTGCCTGCCAGTTCCCACCTGTCCTGGGCTTGTTATTGGTCTTCACTTGGAGGCCACAGATGGGCTTTGAGCCTCCTTTGCAGGTGTGTCTGTAGGGGCGTGGGTGTGACTAGGGCTTGGAAGCAGCTGTTGAACCCCACAGAGGGTGCTGCTGCTGTCAGGCAGGCCTGTGAGCCCTGGCATACTGTGTCACAGGTTGAAGTCAGCCGCAGAGTGACTCTGGAGAAGCTCCCTCCTGTCCTCGTGTTGCACCTGAAGCGCTTCGTCTATGAGAAGACAGGCGGGTGTCAGAAGCTGGTCAAGAACATTGACTATCCTGTGGACTTGGAGATCAGTAGAGGTAATAATGTTCAACCTTGTGCTTGCTGCAGTGCCCCCTGCAGGCCCAGGAGTCTGTCGCCACCCACTCTGTGACATCAAGTCTTTTTTGCTTCAAGTTTATTTACACTTGTGGATTTTTATACAGAAATTCTCATTAGGGTGTTTTTGTATTTTGCCTACATGTATGATTGTGTACTGTGTGCATGCCTGGTGCAGGTAGAGGCCAGAACAGGGTATTGGATTTCCTGGGGTGGAATTACAGATGGCTGTCAGCTGCCGTTCACTATGTAGACTAGGCTGCCCATGAATTCTCACAAAGATCTGCCTGCCTCAGTTACCAACTGCTGCCTTAGAAAGAGGCAGAAACGAAACTTAACATATTTTAACTGGATCAGAAAAGAGTGGCTGTGGGGAACAGCTGGTGCTGGCAGTGGGTACACCTAGACAGTGACATGGTGTGCAGTGACGTGCTGGCCATCTCTTTCCTAAGCCTCTGACACTTGATGCTGTAGAATTTATTTTTAATTTTATTTGTATTTTATCTGTATGTATTCACACCACACACCCCCACAGATCAGAAGAGCATGTCAGTTCCTCCAGAAGTGGAGTTGGCGATGGTTGTGAGCCACCATGTGGGTGTTGGAAAGTATATTGCGCCCGCCCCCCACGCCCCTGGTTTGAAGCACTCTAACTGCTGAGCCATCTCTGTCTAGCTCCCAACAGCATGTTTTAAAGAGAAAAGGAAGGAAACCTTTTGTCTTTTAAAGACAGGGTTTCTCTGCTTTGGAGCCTGTCCTAGAACTAGCTATGTAGACCAGGCTGGCCTTGAACTCAAGAGTTCCACCTGCCTCTGCTTCTGTGCTGGGATTAAAAAGGCATGTACCACCAACGCTGGCCATGAAACCTTTTGTTTTTAGAAGGTTGTTGTATGTGTGGGTGGGCATGCATGCCAGAGTACACATATGTCTGTAGAGGACAGGCGCAGGAACCCAGACCCTCACTATTTGAGATTCTTGAGTTGAACTCAGGTCGCTCGCCTTGCATAGCAAGTACTGGTGAGCCAGTCATCTCACTGCTTCCCTCCAGTTTTTCATCACTATATTTAAAATAATTTATGTGTCCTCATGCTTATACCCTGGCATTCATGCTCTCCATCTACTGTGTGGATTCTAGGACTCTTGGTGGCAGGCACCTTTCCACACTGCACGTCCTTTCCATGCTAGCACAGAAACTGACAAACATCTTTGTGCCAGAGCCTGCCTGAAATGTTGCAAGCCCAGGTGGTTCACAGAATGAATACATAGGTCTGGGAGCAGAAGGGCAGTGGTGTCCTCCCCTAGTGTTAGCAAGTTGAGTCCTCTGTCCCCAGGACTGCATACCTGGGTTCCTGAGTGTGTAATTACCCTCTGCCCCTTGGCTGGCATGGCACCTTCAGATTAAGTCCTGACACAGCTCTTGGCATGGGACCCGTCCATCCCTGCTCTGACCTCGAAGTGGGGTGGGTGTCACCAATCAGTGTTTCTGCTGTGGGGAGACTTTGAAGTGCTAATGTTTTGTTTTTCAGAACTTCTTTCTCCTGGAGTCAAAAACAAGAATTTTAAATGCCACAGAACATATAGACTGTTCGCAGGTGAGTATGCTTGCCCACACTGCTCGCTCACACAGCCGGAGTTGTGCTGGAGTACACACAGACTAGACCCTGGGAGAGCTTGGGTGCCTAGAAAGCAGTGGGATCTGCTGTGAGGGAGGGTTCTCACAGTGTATGAGTGTCCCCTGAGTCAGCGGCCTGTGGCTCTAGTGGGTACACCCACATTTGGAGGGATTAGGTAGGGATCTGTGGCAGTAGGGGTGAGGGACTCATCTCATGGGGTGCCTGCCTTGTGTTGTCTTCCAGTGGTCTACCATCATGGCAACAGCGCCACAGGCGGCCACTATACTACGGATGTCTTCCAGATAGGGCTTAATGGCTGGCTGCGAATCGATGACCAAACAGTCAAGGTTATTAACCAGTACCAGGTGGTGAAGCCAACTGCTGACCGCACAGCCTACCTCCTGTATTACCGCCGTGTGGACCTGCTGTAGCCGTGTCCGTGTGCCTGTGTGTGTGCGCGCGCGCGCACGTGCGCGTGCCTTACGCTGCTTCCTACAATTACCAACTCACTAACTTCCCACCACTCTAGTGGCTCTTTAGAGAGAAACTCTCCCTCTGTGACAGTGGGCTTGAATGAAAGGAGATGTCTTGGGGGGTCTGCACAGCGCAGCTCATACGGACTCAAGAGACTGTCGCTTGGTTGAGGAAATAACAAGACACGGCGCTTCTGAAGAACTGCTGGTTCCTTACTAGAGGAGGTGGCTTGCACTGTGTCCAGTCTGATTTGCGTAGTGGAACGAGTCCCGCACCAGCAGCTCTTGTAAATTTGTGAAAATGAATTTTATCTTTCCTTAAAAAATAATTTTTTTAATTCATCACACTCTCCTCCCTTACCCTTTAGTTTTTGATAAACGATAAGAAATGAGCCAGTTATCAGAGATGAGAGTTCTTACTTTAAAAAGGATATACACACATGTCACTGGTTCCTAGAAGGAAACACATTTTAACGATTGTGAGATGAGAACTGCTAACATATACACTGCAGTCAGACATTCGGGGTGCAGACCTCAGGCTATAGAGGTGGGTGATTGTAACTTTATTACCATGAAAAGATTTCAAATCGCATTCATGCTCTGTGTACACATGAAGAAAACTGGGCAAAATGATGATGATTGACATTTCCCAATGTCTGCTGTGTAAACTCCTGTCCGCGCCCTTTTGATGCCATGTCCCTAATTGTACACAGTGTAGTGATTCCTAGGAGTATAAAGTTGTCACCCGTCAATAAAGATCACAAAGTTGGTTTAAAGCTGTGTGTCCTTCCCAGGTACCTTCCTGCTGCTCTTCTGCCTCCCTCCACACTCTACTGCTGCTTTGGCTAATAACTACTTGGTGTTTGTTCCTCTAAATAGGCCTGAGGCTGTGAGCTTAGGCCAGTCCTGCCCTAAGGTTATCAAAAGTAGCATCTGCTTGAGACTTGGCCCTAGCCTGCCTGTGAGCCTGTGCCAGCCATTCCTGCAGGGTTGAGGGCAGGCCTTTTAGACCTCAGCCTTAGAGAGCCCCTATCACTGACAATGCCATGCATCAAATGGTGGTGTGTTCTGAAGCTGCTGGGTATAGCAGAGAAATGAAGGCATGGGTTGCAGTTCCCAGAGCTGCAATAGTCAACATAGCCTGACGAAGATGGGTGTACTGCCAGAAGCAGCACCCACTCTTAACCTCTCCTCCCCCAAACATACACACCTTCCTGTGATATCCCTGTGAGCATGACAGGTCCTTGACACACTCAGGTCTCCATGCATTAGAGACTGCGCAGTCCTGTAGGACAGGGTCCTATGATAGTGTCACTTCCCAGGAAGGGGCCAGCTCACCACACAAAAACACCCATCTCAGCACCCAAGGTACATTGGTGCCCAAGGAAGGGACACTCAGCAGCTGCCTCACAAAGTGGCATGTGGATGGTGAGTGCTGGTCAGCAGGCTCTTGTGCATGTTAAGTGCAACTTGGGCCTGCTGAGCCTGGCAATTGGGTTTTAAAAAGTCTGGATTTCTACATTGGAGTTCTCAAAGTTGTGACACTTTTCCTTGTTATGATCTCTAACTATCCTCTCCTTTGTTGGTATTAGCCTGCTAGTTATGGGTGCTTCCCTGAAACCTGTACAGTTTGGGTGCAACTTCAAAGGCCAGGGAGATAGACCTAAGCATTTGTGCATGCTTAGGGTGGAACCCACATGCTGGGCTTGAGCTCTACCACTGTGCTACATTCTCAGCTGCTACTAAAATAGTGTGAGGGACCATGTGCTTGGCAGCCCCACAAAGGCAGCTGTGCAGTAGCCCCTTAGGGACTGTACCTTTACCCTTCTAGCCTTCCGATGCCTGGCCATGAGCTAGCAGCACAGGTGTTTGTATTTTTTTCTACTTACCTTTTCTATATAGCAATATCATGAGCTTTCTAGAGGGTTCTGGGTACAGAAATAACCCAGGCAGTCCGTGTCCACCTTAAGACGAGACTCGGTAGCAGAGAGAATGCTTCTGTTTGTCAGTGTTGACGGTCTTGCAGAGGACCTCACATTTCTGAACTCAAGAAATATGTTTTGGTTCTTCATGGAAGTCAAGTAAGTGGGCAGAAGGAGGGAGCCAAGGGTGGGGGGTAAAAAAAAAGCAGGTAGCAAAGTTTGTGAGAAGGAAGGTAGTAAAGTGCCAAGAAGGGCCATGGGTAGGAAGGTTGTGATGAGTACCTTCTGGCCTAGTATTGATGCTGCAGGTACCCACAGCCAAGGCCCCTGGGCCATCTGTGGTCATCATTGGTCAGTGAAGACCGTCTCTATACCTCTTCCCTTCTGACCACTATGGACCATACCATTCACCACTTCTGGAGTTTACGGTTTGGTTGTGAGTTGGTGTCTTGGTGTCATAATCTTGGAGGTGTCAGGAGTAGCCCAAGCCTGCTGGAGGCCTACAGTTGGCAGTGCTATCTTTTCATTGTTGGCATTGCTGGTAAGTGTAGCTTCAGACCTTGGAGAGTATACTGCAAACTACCCCTCCTCCTCTTCTGACCTCTTCTGCAACTAGACCCACCTCAGACCTTTGTTTTGGTCTCTGTGTGGCCTAGGTTGGCCTTGAACTCATGATCCTCAAGCTCCAGCCTCTGGGTGCTAGTCCAGGGGCTTACTACTATATCTGATACTAATGGTGATGATCTATAATGCCAGCCAAGGAGGAAACTGGCCCTATTGGAATCACAAAATGAGTGGATAGGTACTTGTCCCTACTTGGGCAGAAAGCTGAACTTGCTCTCCATGGAATTTATTCCTTGGTCTTTCCAGGGCCTCACGTCACCGGCTTTGCCCTGAGCTACAGAGTAGCTGAAAACAAGCATAAGGCACAGTCAGGGCTTTTAGGGACTGGCCTACTGTCCACCAAGCAGATTACCTGTGTGGTCTTTGAGCATTAAGCAGTTGACATTCCCAAGAAGCCATTGGCTAAGGCTAGGGGCTGGCATCTGTTGTATGGAAAGGTTGAACTCTGGAAGGTTTGTTACCAGGGTGATGGTGTGTAACTGCTGGCTGCAAGGCAGTGGTTTGGAAAATACAACGAAGAAGATCAAAACAGCTACCCTGACTGCATATTCATCTTCCCATGTGCCTTGGAATACCAGAGTCTGAACCTCCATTTCATATAGAAAATGCACTAGTTTGGCTCAGATTTCTAGCCATGCTTAACAGGCTGCAGGATCCTGAGGCCTTGACCAAGTCCATACCTGGCTGCCTGACCTCTGGCTCTCAGTCTAGGCTTTAAGAGCTTCCTGTGTATGTTAGTATCTATGGCCTGGAACTACTACTATATGCCATAGCATCCTCAGGGTAACCATTAAAAATGTTTCCAGACATTGCCAGATATCCCCAGGGCTTCTTTCCCCCAGTTTAGCCACATATGGGTTTGGGGTTGAGCTTTCATCAGCAGCAGCATCCACAGTCTGCACAGCCATTATTCCTTAGACGTTCACAGTGTTTCTTTTTGATGCTGAGGAATGTCCTCACACCTCTGTTTCCAGTGTGTGATGGACTTGCTATCAGTGAGGGCTGCTCGGCAGATGTTCTTGAGTTCTTGTGGTGAACACAGCATTTTTTCGGGCATGCTCAGGAGTAGACCCACAGCACCTGGGGCTTGCAGCCTCAGCAGGAGTTGACACTTTTTGGGGTAGGGCAAATCACACACATTTTAACTGTCAGGTCCTCCAGCTGCTGCACACAAAGAGGTCCCAAGTTTACCAGTTTGGTGGCACAGAATTGTGTTGTCCCTTCCTGGCTGCCACTCAGTGACAGTCACCTAGGACTGCGGTGCCAGGCTGAGCAGCTAAGCCAATACAGTAGAGGAACACGCATCATACACAGCAAAGGTAGATTCAAAGTCGCTGTCCCTGCCAACCTTAGTACTAGTACGTCCCCCACTGCTCCCTGATTTGCCTCCAGTGAGCTCCTGCCACCTCCGTAAGAAGAGTTGAGACCTCAGGTGTGTGTGTGTGTGTGTGTGTGTAGGTTTCTGTGAGCAGAGATGCAGTTGGCATGTGGGTGATGGTTCCTACAGGGCTGCCCCTCTCTGCCATGTAAGCTTTACCAGGAGGACCAGTGAGTGACATACCTAAGACCCACTTTTCCTTTCAGCTTCATGCCCTGCACCTCCAGAGCCACTTCTTGGTGCAGGGGAGGAAATTGCTGTGGAATGTTTAACTATGTAAACATGGGTTGCTGTTTTGCCTTGCCTACTAATCTGATTGGTCTAACAAAAAGTTGAATGGCCAATAGCAAGGGAGGAGGTATAGGTAGGAGCAGGCAGAGAGAGTAAGCAGGAGGAGGCATTTAGGCTAGGGGTGGTGGGGAATGGAGATAGAAAAAGAGCCAGGGAGACAGCAGGAACCAGTCAGCCAGACGCGGATGAAGCAAGAAAGCAGGGCATATAGAATGAAAGAAAAGAAAGCCCCAAGGCAAAATGTAGTTGAATAGAAACAGGTTAAGTTAAAAGATTTAGTGGGACAAGCCTAAGATAAGGATGAGCATTCATAATCAATAATATGTGCCTTTATTTGGGAGGTGGTTGGTGGCCCAAAGGAAAATCCAACTACAAGAATGGAGTCCAGTGTGAGCCAAGCCAGGGTGTCTGTTTTGTCTGTTACAGGGTTTCCGTGGTGGGCATTTATCCCTCGGCTTTTTGTTTTTGTTTTTGTTTGTTTGTTTGGTTTTTTTGGGGTGGGGGAGAGACAGGGTTGCAGATAACCAAGGCTGGCTTTAAACTTGGATAAAGCTAAGGGTGACCTTGGCTTTCTCTGATTTCCAAGTTTCTGGCATGTGCCAGCACTCCAATCGTTTTTTCACTTTTTGATCTGCAAAACTTGTCTCCCTTTTCTCTATGCCCAGGAGAGCCGGTGTGTCTTCCTGCTCACCCTTCTCCAAGGCCTGAGGTTCCACTGTGCCTCCAACCCAGGAGACTTAACTGGGGAGCACTGGCCAAGTCTGTGCCCTCTGGAAAGGGAAGCAATAAGTTCAGGTTTGAAAGTTAGCGTGGCAGTCTGTGTTCCTAAGATATAAGGGTCTAATTCCGTGTGTAAAGCACAGGGCACTGAGAATTCTTGGGCGCCGAGTGCCATTCCGTTCAAGTGACCTAAGCACAAACAGATCCTAACCCTGAGGATTAAGTTCCCCCTTAAATACTTGTGGGTTTCGGACTTCATGGGGAGGTTTGCCTGGGAATGCTGTCTTGGGATTTCATCAAACACTTGGAAAACAATCTGAAAACATATTTCTAAAGCCTCCATGGTCCCGGCCTGAGTCCTAGTTGGTTTTTAATAGCCATAGCCATTGGGGCTTCATCATGCTATTATTATGACTGACCGAGGAGGCTTTCCTGCCAGTTCAAGGTGGTATGAGTTGACTTGGGGACTCCCGTGGGCTGGCTAGCAGGCTCCAGCACACACACCGGAGGCCCAGGAATGCCTTGAACTCACTCATCCTGTAGCCCATGGTGACCTTGAACTTGATCCTCCTGCCTCAGCCTCCCAAATAGCTGGGCCGATGACCTGAGCCACCATGTCCCACTACTATTTTGAATAGCTCATGGGGGGTGGGGAAGGGCACAGGACAGCAGCTGCAAGGCCCAGGGACCTAGGGCTGTGAGAAATGTCACCTTATGTTTCAAGCTCCCCCCAGAAAGACCTGTTGAGCTCTAGGGTTTCTAGGCAGCATTCTAGGGTTTTCTGGCACACAGCCGCAAGCTCTTGCACACTGCTCCAAGGCCTTGGAGATACCTGGTCAGGTCTGTCACAACGACGACTTCACTTCTTGGTGCCAGTTTCCAATTTAGTTACTTATCTGGTTGTTGGGACCAAAGTGACAGAAGCAGTTTAAGGAAGAAAGGGCTCCTTTTTGGCACACAGTTTGAAAATGCCACTCATCACTGCTGGGAAGGCATGGTGGCAGAAACATGAGGGAGCCTGTCACATGGCTTCCCCAGCCAGGGTGTAGAGATGACTGCCGGTGCTCAGCTCATCGTCTCCTTTTCATTTAGTCTGGTACCCCAGCCCATAGTGCCACTCACATTCAAGGTGGATCACACACCAAGCCCTCCTGAGTTAACCCAGGCCAGAGACTTCTCACAGACCTGCCGGAGGTGCTCCCACGGTGATCCTGCATCCCGCCATGTTGACAGTCAAGGTGAACCCTCACAGTGCTCATGCTGTGCTCAGCGGCTGTCAGTGGCTCTTTTGTTCATTTTTAGATTGTGTGTATGGATGTTTTAAAAGATTTTTTCATTTTATTTAGTTTGTGTGTGTTTTAGGGTTTTCTGTTATGGTGATAAACTCTATGACCAAAAGCATCTTAGAGAGGAAAGGGTTTATTTGCCATCCATCATTGAGGGAAGCCAAGGCAGGAACTCAAAGGGCAGAGACCTGGAGGCAGGAGCTGACGCAGAGGCCGTGGAGGGCGCTGCTTGCTGGCTTGCCCTCCATGGTTTGTTCAGCTTGCTTTCTTATAGAACCCAGAACCACCAGCCCAAGGGTGGCCCCACTCACAATGGCCTGGGTCGTCCCCTATCAATCACTAAGAAAACATCCTACAGGCTTGCCTATAGCCAGGTGTTATGGAGGCATTTTCTTGATTGAGGCTCAACTTTATCTCAGATGACTCAACTTGTGTCAAGTTGATGCAAAATTATCCAGCAGAGTGTGGACATGCAATGCCCAAGGAGGCCAGCAGAGGGCAGGAGATTCCCTGAAACTAGAGTTACAGAGGGTTGTGAGCCGCCATGTGGCTCTGGGAATGCAAGCCTGGCTCTCAACAAGGGCAGCCAGTGTCCAAACTGCGGAACTGTCTCTAGCCAGGTTCCTTTTCTTCTGTCCTCCCCTGGTTAGGCCTCCTGATGACATGGGGACTGGGAACTTCAGGTGTGAGAGTCACCTTTTCCAGGCCTTCTGATATGGTATTGGACTTTTCCCAGAGTATGTTGCTGACTGGGGGTTTTCATATGTTCTTTGCCAGATCTGAGGAGTATTCTTCTCTTATTGTCTCTGCTTTTCCAGAGCTTTTATTTGTTTGTTTGTTTTTCTTGTTTTGAGACAGTCTCACTCTAGCCCAGGCTGGCCTGGAATTTACTGCCTCTGTTTCTGAATGCTAGGATTATAGGTATGGACTGCTATACCTAGCTACTATTTACTTTTTCATAGCAATACTGTGCAAAGGATTCAGTGGTCCTTACAGCAGCCAAAGGTTTCACCCGAAGCATTGGCTTTTCCAGTTGCCCATGTTCTTATTCTGCATTTTGCTTGCTGAGTGAATTCTGTCTTTTTCCTTGATGGGAATGTGAAGATTGGGAGCTATCATAGCCAATCATATACCAGATTGTTAATCAACTTTCTGCTACTATGCAAAATGCCAGAGATAAACACATTATAAGGAGGGAAGGTTTACCTGTGCCAGATGAGGCCTGTTCACCCCTGGATGGCTTGGAAGCAGAAAAGGAGGGACAGGATGGTGCCAGGACCCTGGTCCCCCTTCCAAGAGCATCACAGGCTGGGACCAAGTCTTCAACAAGTCTTCTTTGTGTCCCCTGACTCTCTGTGTGGGGCCAGTCATACAAGCCACAGCACACAGAGAGGCAGGGGACACAAAGAAGGTATGTGTGACTTTGTGGCAGCACTGAGAGTCAATCCTGGGCTCCTGCCATTTGATCCTGAGCAGTGGTAAGCAGAGCCCCAGCCAGCCCACAATGATGGAGGGAGGGTGACTTGGACCATCAGGTCCTGAGAGAACCAGGGAGGGCATCAGGCATCAGAAGATAAAGCAGAAGACAAGAAAGTCTTGGATAGGGGGTCTTTCACATGCTGTGTTTTTTTGTTTTGTTTTGTGTTTTTTGCTGTTGTTGTTTTTAACAATTTATTTTTATTTCACTTGCCTTGGCATTTTGCCTGCTGTCAGGAGCAGTCTTTATGGGGCTACAAATAGGAGCCAGCCAAGTGGCCCCACGTCTGTACCTGAGTGGGGGAGTGTGGATGAGGAAAAGGCTAGCTATAGACGATAAAGAAAAGACAGAGGCAGAATAAAGGGCAGATCAGTCAATACTGAAGTTCCACGAGCTTTTCACCACACTTATATACCTTATCCAAAAAGGGGAACACAGTATCATGCATACGGAACAAACAGACTTTTCTTCCTTACTTAATTTTAAGGGTTTAGTAACCTCACCTTAGCTCCAACTTCTTGTTCCCTAACCTTGAGAGTCAGGAGTAGCCACACCTCAGATTTGGGTCTGTTGTTATTTAGACTAAGATAACCAAAACATCCTTCTGTAGCCACACCTTTGACCTTTAGGTCTTATGACTTGCTGAGGACAGCTTTGAACTCTCTGTCCTTGTGCCAAGATGGAGTGCAGCCATCGCTATGGATACCCACAGCCTGCATGTTTGTGTGTTAGGGTGTCAGAACTTGGAGTTCTAGACTGGTGTGAGTTTCCATGTAGTTGCTGGGAACTGAACCCCGGTCCTCTGGAAGCACAGCCAGTACTCTTAACTGCTTCCCACCCAAATGCATGTCCACCACACACACCCCCTCCCCATCAAGGCCAGTTTGTGTCACCCATGTGTTGTTGGATGTGTGGCCATCCACTGCGGTGTGGGTTGACTTAAGTTGCCAGTAGCTCTTCTGCTTCGGGTAGTATGCAGTGACCTGAGCTAGTCTTGTGCACGCTGTCAGCAACTGCTGTGAGTTCATATGTACAGCTGCCCTGCTGTGTCTGAAGAGCCTGTGGCTCTCTCTGCCCCCTTTCCCCAAAGTCCCTGAGGCTTGGGGGTGAGGGGCGTGGGAGGTAGGGTCTGTGGTACAGATGTCTCAGTTATGGCTGAGAGCTACACGGTACCTAGTTCTCTACACCTTGACGAGTTAATCTCTGTTCATCATCATTTCCTGCAAATAGAATCTTCTTTGTTAGGGTTGAGAGATGCAACCGGGAGCATGTATTTTAAGTGATTGTAAGCTGCCTCTGTTGAACAAGGGCCCAGCACCTCATCCCTTCCGCAGCAGCACAGAGGCCAGGGAATTTACTACTCTCACTTACAGGGCAGGGAAGGAGGCCAAGAAAAGGGGAAGACAGCAGGGTGCCCGGCAGGGATCAAACCCAGGCCAGCTTCAGTGGTGGCAGCAAACACTGCGCCCAGGACCGCCTGGGAGCCACGGAACCACGGGGTCCCGGTGACATGGCTTTTGCTGGTGGGAAATGCTAGTGAAGAGTGGTTTCCCTCAAAATTCACAAGGCTGGAGCGTTATGTTTTGCTTATGAGTTCTGGGAAGCCTGAGTTCCTTTGAACTGCAGTCTCTGCTCCAAGAGTTCTGGCCCCTCCTGCCTGTGGGAACCTGGTGACTCTACAGCATGCAGCAAGCAGGCCTGACTCAGCCTTCCCCAGCCCTGGCAGGAGGTGTGAGTTCCAGCTGCCGCATCAGGACCCCTCAGTGGCAGTGCCAGTCACTTCAGGCCTCCCTGAGGGGGGCCTGAGTGATCGTCAGGGCCATCCTTGTGATGTCAGCCCCTGAGGTCACTGGGGACTCCTCCTAGGCAGGTGACATCGCTCCTCCCCATGCCATGTGCCATGCATTCCTAGAGAGCACACAGCAGGCCGCCAGTGTGGACAGTCTGCTCTGGACCACAGTTGTCTTGCTGTCTGTCGTATAGCTGTCCAGTGCCTGCCAGGGCGAAGGAAAGCCTCTGCCCACCCCACCCCCACTCCAGGACTCCACGAAGTCCTGTTTCGTATGTCCCCTTCTTGTTCTGTCCCTCATCGCTCTCCACAGTCACATGCTCATGCAGACATTCCCTGTTGTGACAGAGTAGGGGGGAAACAGGCCACCGGCCCCTCCTTTACCCGGTGTTTGTTTTCAGCCTTTGTGGCACTCTCTCCTCCTTTTCTTCCTGTATTCAGTACCTGTGATTCAGTGCTGCTGTCCCCTGGCTTTGCTTAATCCGCTTAATAAGTCTCTTGGACCCTGGAAAGAGCTGTGGGTGTGGTGTGGCCCTTAGGACTCCAGGGTGTGCCTATGGTCCCTCACAACCCAGCACGAGTTACTGTTGTTGAATGAGCATTGGGGTCAAGCAGGCGCCTCGCAACACTGTCAGTGGGCCCTGCCAGTACTGCTCTGAACTCCACACTTCCACATAAGGTAGAACCCACCCCAGTGTGTCTTGGGCGGGCTGGGATTTTACAGCTGATTCTTAGAGGACTCTCTCCCTTTTGTTGAGTTTGTTTGGAGTTTCTATAGGGCAGTGCCTCTACTCACACAGCCTTGGCCAAAGTCCTCTCTTCTGGGAAGCTTCCCTCCCCCCGCCCCCCAAGCTCCCAATAAAGCATTCTCCAGTATGCTGGGCCTTTTAAAAGTAGTCTCCCGTTTTACAATTCGGTCTACATTTTTGTTTGTTTGGTACATGTGTGGGATTTGTACATGAGTGAATACATGCCATACATTTGTGCTCTAGCCAGCCAGCTGCCACAAAGGATTTCCTGTCTCTTCTCTGGGAACCGAGGTCACAGGTCACCAGCAGACCTTTTTGGCTTTTATGTGGCTTCTAGGGATCCAGACTATGGTCAAGGGCTTTACCTACTGTGCTGTGCATCTCCAGCCCCTGAGGCTTTGTGTGTACACACGTGAGTTCCATGTCGTTCCCCAAGCACCTCCACTGTTTTTGAAACAAGGTCTCTCTCTGGTGGAAGCTTCTGCTCTGGTTGAAGGACCTGTGAACCCCAGAGTCTGCCTGTCTCCACCAGGACCAACTCTGTGTGGCTTCCAGGGATTGAACTCAGGTCAGGCCCTTCTGTTTGGGTGGCAAGCGCTTTAAAGACTAAGTTGTCTCCCTACCTACCCTTCTCTCTGGGTTTGTTTTTGGGACAGAGTCTCACTATGTAGCCAGGGCAGACCTTAGGGCAGAGAGTCTGATGGATGTATCATGCTGTTCATCACCATGCCTGGTGAGAGCTCTCCAGCTGATTCCCCCCCCCCAAGACAGGGTTTCTCTGTGTAGCTCTGGCTGTCCGGAACTCTGTAGACTAGGCTGGCCTTGAACTCAGATCTGCCAGCCTCTACCTCCTGAGCAGTGGGATTAAAGGCATGTGCTGCTACTACCATCACCACCTGGCTCCTTTGTCTGATTTTAATATACCTAGATTTAAAACAGTTTTCTTTTTTTTTCCCAAGATAGGGTTTTTCTCTGTATTTCTAAATGTCCTGGAATTCTCTAAGTAGACCAGGCTGGCCTTGAACTCAGTGACCCATCTGCCTCTGCCTCCCCAGTGCTGGGACTAAAGGTATGCACTATCGAACTTTCTAGAGTTTTTAAATTTAGGGCTGGTTTTGGGGGATGGAACCCTAACATTTACCCTGACTCTAATGCCTGACTGTAACTGTAACCCTAACACTAACCGTAACCAGAAGAAGAAAGTTGATTTGGGGGCCAGGGAGACAGCCCAGGGGTCAGGAGCACTGGCTCCTCTTTCAGAGTCTCCTGAGACCAGAAAACAGCATTGGAAACCTCTATCCTCCCCTCCCCCCACTCCCCTCCTCCTCCCTCTCCCCTGCAGCTGGACATGGTGGATGAGCACCTGGCATGGGTACTGGGAACCAAAATGGCCATTCCACCTCTCTAGTCCCAGGTTTTGATGCAAACTGACAGTGTTTATATTTTGAGTGTTTTAAAACATTGACATTGTTTATGGCCATACCACCCCAAATGAACCCAATCTCTTCTCATAAAATATTGACATCTACTATAAATGTCAGTAATTGGATTAAAGCAGTACCATTGTAGTGTGTATTTTTTGTGATTAACCAACCCTTCCTGGTCCATTTTTACTGCCATTCTTTTCATCTTTTGAATTGACTGTCACAGGTTTGATCCAACCATGTTATTTTCTTGCAGCTATTTATTTGTTTCTGATTATTTTGGTTGGCAGGGTCTTGTTGTGTGGCCAGGCTGGCTTTGAACTTACTCTGCAGCTCAGGCTGGCCTTTAACCCACCATAAAGCACTATCCAGTTTTCTTCTTTCTTTCTTTTTCTTCCTTTTTGAGACAGGTATTTTTTTTCTCTCTGTGTGTAGCCCTGGCTGTCCTGGAACTCCTTTTGTAGACCAGGCTGGCCTCAAACTCACAGAGAACAGAGATCTGCCTGACTCTGCCTGCCTCCCAAATGCTGGTTTTAAAGGCATGTGCCACCACTACCCAGCGACTGTCCAGGTTCTTAAAGGCTGAAGTTTCACTACAGAAGACTTGGAAAAGAGGCTTCTTCTAAAGTCCTGATCCCAGTGTCAGACAGCTGACAATTTGGCCATCTTTTTTTTTTTTTTTCCTCAATGAACCTGTAGCTATATCAATCATGCAGATGCACATCTGGATTAACCTGTGGGCATTGCAAGGAAACAGACTGGTAGCTGACCTGATGCAAATGTCTTTTCCTGTTCTGAGTCATGAGGAGCCAGGCTGTGAGTCCTGGGTCACAGGGCCCAGCCTTTTCTCTCTGGAGCAACCACCTCTGGCTTAGTTTGTGGGGGCTTTCTCTAGCAAGCACTTTCCAGGCCTGCCGCTGAGGACCGAGTCCATACTTTTGTGGCCTGTGAGGTCCACCCAGTATGCTGTTCAGAGTGGGAGCTGACCCTGTGGGCTGCACGATGCTTCTCCATGTTTTATTTCAAAGTCTTCCCAACAGGTGCCACCAAGACCAGCCCTTGTCAGCACCTTCTGTGGCTCATAATAGCTCAGTGTCCTGAAGGCTATTGCTGGAATTCCAACACAGGCTGTCTACCAGGCCCGCCAGTCTGGGCCCCCGAGCAACCCCAGGGAAGCCCATCATATCAGACTTTATGGAATTTATCAAGTGGAAAATAAGATTCACTGGGACACAGTACAGTTGAATGATGTTCATTCGGGGAGAAATCACTTAACTTACACCTGAAACAGATGATGCCTTGGGTTCCCACCCAGATGCTCTCCACAACAGACCAGGAAGAGAGTGAGACCTAGCTCCCCCGCTCCCCACGTCCGCACCTGTGCCCACACCCCCAATGGCCGTGGTCAGTGCCACAGGTGGGGGCAGGGTGCATATCTCACTACAGGAATCGGTGTGACCTTGCCCACAGCTATCAGGAGAGGGCCAGTCTGCTAGCAGTAAGTGAAGGGATCTGCATGATGAAGCAGGTTCAACTGACAGCAGCTCCCCGTGAGGGCTGCTCTGGCCTGCAGGCTGGGCCTCCTAGCTGGAGAGGCAGAGACTATGGTAAGAGAGCAGGAGCAGGTGCAGGGAGGCTGAGGAGGGAGGTGAACCCAAGAGACCTGTGGAGTGACACTGAGGTCTTTGACAGGTTGAACTGATGGATGGTGTCTTAACTGAGGGTTATTATTGCTGCTATGAAACACCATGACCAAAGCAGCTTGGGGAGGGAAGGATTTATTTCACTCACATTTCCACATCACTGTCATCACTGAGGTCAGGACAGGAAGTCAAGCAGGGCAGGAACCTGGAAGCAGGAGCTGATACAGAGGCCATGGAGGGTGCCGCTTACTGACTTGCTTGGCCTGCTTTCTTATACAACCCAGGACCACCAGCCCATTCACAGTGGGCTGGGCCATCCCCCATCAATCACTAATTAAGAAAATGCCCGCAGGCTTCCCTAAAGCCATATCTTCAGAGACATTTTCCTAATTAAGGTTCCCTCTCTCAGATGACTTTAGCTTGTGTCAAGCTGACATAAAATTATCCAGCACAATTGACACCTTGTCAACCTGACACACAAACACATTAAAGCCACACCTTCCTTTCTCATTCATCCCCAAGACCTCACATTAAAAACACAAATAATCCCAAAGGAGGCACATTCACGCCACAGGGACATTTGCTCAACTATGTTCACGGAAACATTATCTGTAATAGCCAGAGCTTTAAAACAGTCTAGATGCCCCTCAACTGAAGAATGGATAAAGGAAATGTGGTACATTTACACAATAGAGACAAGAAACAACAATATCCTAAAATTTGCAGGCAAATGGACAGAACTAGAAAAAAACATTCAGAGTGAGGTAACCCAGAACCAGAAAGACAAATATAGTATGTATTTACTCCTAAGTGGATGCCAGACAAAAGCAAAAAATATCCAGCCTACAATCCACAACCTCAGAGAAACTAGAACCCTTTTCCAGAAACAGATGGAAGTAGATGCAGACATTTATAATTAACCAATGGGCAAAGCTCCAGGAGTACAATTGAAGTGAGGGAGGAGAGATAATATGAACAAAGTAACTAAGACCATGATGGGAAACCCACAGAATCAGCTGACCTGAGCTAGTGAGAGATCACTGACTCTGGTCTGATAAATGGGAACCTGCATAAGGCTGGATTAGACTCCCTTAATATAGGTGACAATGGTGTGAATGGGACAATATATGAGGCCACTGGCAGTGGGTCCAATATCTAACACTAATGCATAAGTACTTAGTGGAGCCCATTCTGTATGGAGAAATGCCTTGTCCAGCCTAGACACAGGGTTGTGGGGGTAGAGAGGTGCCTTGGTCCTGCCTCAATGAGATGGTGGGACAGACTTAGTAGACTTCTTAGGGGAGGCCTTACCCTCTCTGAGGAGCAGATAGGAGGTGGAGGAGAATGGGAGGAGAAGAGGGAGGGGAAACTGGAGTTGGAATGTAAAAAAAAAATGAATTAATTAAAAATACACATGAAAAACATAAATAACTTTAAAAGTTCTACAGTCCTTCCAAATTCAAACACATTAAAACCCCAGTCTCTCTTCAAAATATCCAATCTCTTTAAAAATCCAAAATTTGGTTTAAAAGTTCTTCCAGCTGTGTGCTCCTGTAAAAATCAAAATTAAGCTAAATACTTTTTCAAGAGAGAATTAGTGACATCTGAATGTAGCAAAACCAAATTCCAGCAGCTTAAATAACTTCAGTGTCCAATATCTGGGGCTCACTCACAGTCTTCTGGGCTCCTCCGAAGGGCTTGAGCCTCTCCTCCTGCTCTGCCCTCTGCAGCGCACACAGCTGTCTCCTAGGCTCAGGCTGACTCCACCCCGATGCTGCTGCTGTTCTCTGTGGTACTGACATCTCCAAAACGCTGGGGTCTCTGCTGCAAGTAGGCTGCACTTTGACCAGCAGCTTCTCTCAGGCTCTCTGCATGACGCCTTCAGTCCTCAGCCTGCCTCTGAGCCTGTGCCTTCACCAGTGGTCTCTCCTGGCCTTTCCCAGTGCTAAGCCTCAGCTGCTCTCCATGACTTCTTCATGCCTTCAAAGCCAGCATCACCTGGGTGACTCTTATACTGACAAGTTCAGCTGTTAGCACCAACTATAGCCTTCCCCACCTCTAGAACACAGCTTTTCAATGTTGACTCTCAGAAGATGTCACCTCAGTGACGCTGGTCTCTTTTCCAATTTCTCAGCTCCAGAGACCAGTATTGAGTGTCCCAGCAAAGCAAAGATTTCACTTTAGTGCTTCTGGCATTTTGTTAATCACATCTGGTTCTTCAGTCTCAGCTGGCCAGAACCACAGACCCTTAATTCAAAATAACAAATGGCCTCAATAGTCTTTAAACTACCCTCTGAAACATCCTAAGACAGGCCTCCACCTTTTGTATTGCCTTCAACATTCTTACCTTCCGAGCTCCTACACAGCAGCCCACTGAGATCTCCACACTCAATGGCTCTTCTAGTTCAAAGTTCCAAAGCCCTTCCATGCTCAAGTCTGTCACAGCAATACCCCATTATTCCCCTACCAAGTTGCCTCAGTTGTGGTTTCTGATGCTGCAATGAAACACCAGGGCCAAAAAACAAGTTGGGGAGGAAAGAGTTTATTTGGCTTACACTTGCACAGCACTGATCATCTTCAATTACTAATTAAGAAAATGTCCTACAGCCGGATCTTATGGAGGCGTTTTCTCATTGGCGTGGTCTCCTTTCAGATAACTCCAGTTTGTATCAAATTGACATAAAACTAGTCAGGACACTGAATAAGCCATGAGGAGCAAGCTAGTGAGCAGCACTCCTCCATGGCCTCTGCATCAGCTCCTGACTCAGGTTTCTGCCTTGTTTGGAGTTCCTGTCCTGACTTCCATTGATGCACCTCCATGGGTATGCACCTGCACACACGCACACGCACACGCACACGCACACACACGCATGCACGCGCACACACACACACACACACACACACACACACACACACACACACACACTTGCATGCACGTGCGCGCAGAACCACCATGGCTGTGGTTAGTGGTTAGGCACTTGTATAGTATGAGTGAGCCCTAGGCCACATCTCTGGTACTTTATAGTCTCGTGGCCTCAGACAAGATGGCCGAGTAAGCGTTGATTATTTTAGAGTTTAAATGAATGTCCTTCCTGGAGGTCATCAAAGGACTTAAAAGGGAAAGCTTCAGTGGCCTCAAGTATCTATTGTCTGTGGCCTAAGCCACTCGTCAGTCCTACAGGGCCTTTGCAGGCATCACAGCCCCTCTCTTCATCCCCAGGTCTCCTGTGTAGGCTGCCCCTACCTGGCAGCCTGAGACTGGCCACCAGTCAGTTTATACATCTGGGATGTGTTAATTGATGGCTAGAAAAATAAGTAGGGTAACCATGGGGCATTTCTGGTAAAGAGGTTTGACTAGGTACCCTTTTGGAGCCAGATGACTGGGACCACGCCTAGTGGTGTGTGGTCTGGGAGCCTCTGGCTACCTTGTCCTTGTTCCACTCTGCCCAGAAACTGCTGGCATCACCACAGCCACTGGTGATGTGGGCTGATTTATGGAGGTTTCCTGTGGAGCCTGTAGCCCCAGTCTGCGGCCTCTCTGCCACCCTTTCACAGACACAGCTAGTCGTGGGTCCGTATGAGTTCCCTGTGGTTGCTATAACAAATGACTACACGCTGAGTTGCTTTAAACAATATAAACTTACTGCCTTCGTTCCAGAGTCAGAAGTCTCAGGCCTGTCTTCATGGGGAAGGTCTAGGTAAGGCTGGCTCCTGGAAGATCAGGAGATGGTTCCATATCTTCCTTTTCCAGCTTCTTCCCCAAGTCCCTGCTCCTGCCATCACATCTTCCTCCCAACTTTTCCCTCACACTCCCTCTTAGAGGTGATGTGTATGACTTCATCTGGCCTACCATTTCCTTCAGGACACTGTCCTTACGATCCTCAGCAGAATTGTGTCTGTAAAGACCTGTCCATGGTGCACTGAATGGTGTCTCCAGACACTTGCATCCAGCAGGTACCTTAGCAAAGGGCCACGTTTTTCTTTTTTAGTCTCTGTCTCTCTCTCTGTCTCTCTTTCTGTCTCTCTCTGTCTCTGTCTCTGTCTCTGTGTGTGTGTGTGTGTGTGTGTGTGTGTGTGTGTGTGTGTGTGTGTGTGTGTGTGTTATGTGTGTGTGTACACAAGTGGCCTCAGTCAGACAGTCAGAGCCCAGGAACTGGAGTTAAAGACAGTCGTGAGCTGCCATGTGGGTGCTGGAAGTTGAACCTGGCCCTCTGGAAAGGCAGCTAGTTCTCTTAAACACTGAGCCATCTCTCAAGCCCCTTTGAAACAAGTTTTTATATAGGGCATCAGGCTGGCTTAGCAGGTAGGACACTTGCCATTCAAGCCTTTCAACCTGGGTCTAATCCCTGGGACCCACAAAAAGGTAGAAGGGGAGAATGGGCTCCACAGAGTTGTCATCTATGACACAATCCCCTCCCACTGCTCATACACCATTAATAAATAAAATCAATAAAACAATTCTTTGGTATACGTGTATCACACACATATACATATACATATACATGTACATATACACATACACATACACATACATATAGTAATGTTTTACCCTTAGAGGCTGAAGAAAAACATATACTTATGAGATGGATGTGTTTATTTTGCTAAAGCATTAAATCTTGGCTGAGTACTCAACACTGCAACACAGGCATGTGTAACCTTCTCCAGATTAACCCACATTTTGACCTTTGCATAATCCATAGGACACAGTGGCTGAAGTACATTTAGGGCCATTTCAGAAACTTGAAAAATCTGTCCTAAGCCCCAATGCAGATTCCTTTAACATTAAATAAACTCAAACCTGCAATTCAAACAGTGATTTTAAAAATGGAACCCTTTAAAACAATACAGTTGAAAGAGGTAGAAACTTGACATATATGTCCTGAGGAACGAAGGTAGAAAATTACTGGAAGTCTTTGTTGTTGGTAATGAAACCTTCATGCTTCTGTGACAGTAGAAGAGTCTCCTCACAGTCAGAGCTGGCAGGGCAGGGCAGGGCCGGGCAGGGCAGGGCAGGGGACAGTGGCTTATTTATACCCTAGTCAAGCTGCACCAAGTGCTATAGGCCAGTGCTGTGATCACATCAGAGTGTGCACAAGTGTGTCCAGATCCAAGGCTGCAGCAGTCACATGGCAATGGTCTCATGACACAACTTCTACTGTGGCTAAATCTTTCACTGACCCACAGTTTAAGAAGCTTTATACTGTGGCCTCATTTGGAGCCAGGGTCCTTGCTCAAGTTAAGGCCATACTCACTCCCAAAAGGTCCCATAGCAGTGACTGGGGTGTTCATAAGAGAGAGGTGTGGGCACAGACACACAGAAAATGCCCTGTGACAGTGGTGGGGTTTGGATGTGGTCACAAGCCAAGGAATGCTCAGGACACTGGCCACCACTGGAGGCCAGGAGGAGGCATGGCGGGAGTGTTAGACCTGAGGAAACAAAACAATTCTACGACTGTCTGATTAAAGCAAGCTGTATTTAGAAATGGCCAGATGGCTGCCTCTCCCAAAGTCAGGGTTTCAGAGAGCAGCCCCTCACTGGCTTTTGAGGTCCTTTGTATGGGGAAGGGTTAGGGTTGATAGAAAACAGCTGTCGGGATAATTGGCTGTTAGCATCTAGACAGAAGAGTGGGGGCCTCAAGGCCGCCTGTGGGGTAGATAAGTGCAAGAATACATCATGTGGGAGCAGGGAATGAAGGTACATGGAAAGACACATTTTCATAAGGCAAAAGGGCAGCTGTATATCACAGGGCCAGGAGTTTAGCAAAGCAAAGGGGTGGGCATCCATCACAGGGTCACAAGTTCAGCGTAGGTTGAAAAACTCAGTTTGCAGGATATGCTAAGCTTAGGAAAGAGAAATTTGTTCCTGTAAGGTATGGGGACTTATTAGCAATGCATGACAACATGGCCCCTTGGCAACAATGTGGCTCCTGTTTTGGTTTCACAGTTGGTTTTTGCCTGATGTCTAGAACCTTCAGGACCAGGAGAGAAGCCAGTAGCTCCAGGCCCACCCTCCCACCCCCCCAGGGTTCAGTGTATCACAGGTGATGACCATAGGTTCCAGGGACAGTGCAAGGCATACTCAGCTTCAGTTGTTCAGCAGGGACCTGGCTGTGGAGGAGGAAGCAGGTCATCTTGGGAGGGGCTGCCTACCTCAATCATGTTGACACAGTCCCATGGGGACAGTATCTGATAAGTGATAAGCCCTCTGGACACCTGGAGGAGAGAGAGACTCTGTGAACATGGCTTTATCAGTGGGTGTTGCATGACAAGGTGGCTTCTGCCTTGGGCTTGTTCATTTGGACTCCTGCCTCACCATTTCTCCACTGTGTGGCGGGGATTGTAGGGCAGACCCTCAAGGGCCTGGCTGACACAGGCAGGGGATGAATGGTCTCTGCTCCAGAACCTGCTGTTCCGGGCTGGGAGGCCCCACAGAGATCCTGGCCTCTGGGGCATGCTGGCAATGAGTGAGCATCTACAGCATCCGGCAGTCTCAAGCCAACTGCTGCTCCTACTCTTGTGGGCGATCAGCTGCTCCAAGAAAGCCATAGCACCTAGAAAGAACCATGGCAAGGACAGTCTAGCTGGGAGCAGGGAGAGTTATACTGGGGCCAGCTCCCTGTCCTCATCAGGTTCAGGACGACCAGCCTCCATTCAAAGGGGCAGTGCCGCTGAGGCAGGAGGGCTGCCTCCACCACAGAGTAGGGCCCTGGACTGAGCCCCTCGGAGGCTGACCCTCCTGTCTTGGCTTGGCTTCCTGACACTGCTAAATACCCAGGGAAAGAGACTCAAGGGTGAAAGGGTAATTCTGGCTCACGGTTCAGGGTACTGCCAAATACAGACCGGAAGTCTGGGTGGCAGGAAGGGACTTGAGGCAGCTGGTCTCAAGGACTGGCAATCACAAGCATTGAGTGCAAACTAATGCTCTGCCCTCCTGTGGTTGTTCAGCTGGAGGTGCCCTGGCCTTTACCCACCCACAATTAATATGGGTCTTCCCTCGTGAATTGATGTAATCAAGTCACACACACCCCAGACATAGCCAGAGGGTCTAGATTCTGTCCATTTAACAGCACGATCACACCCTTCTCAGTTCTGAGGAGCAGAAGTCTGAGGTTACTGTGAAGACACCAATCTGGGCTTGCTGGTGGCCTGTCCTTGCTGTGTCTCTATCCCTGGCCCTTGACCCCCTTATAAGGCACTGGTCAGTCCAGGCCAGGAGCCCACATGTGACTTCTGACCTGACCTTGTGCCTGTCTGTGAAAACAACCATATCCTGGGCTTCAGGTGGTGAACAGGAAATTTGAGAACTCAATGTCAGTCATAACAGAAGTATAGAATGTTCTCCAGGATGTTTTTTTCTGAGCATGTGCACACGAGTGTACATATAATATGTGTGTGTTGTGTGTGTGTGTGTGTGTGTGTGTGTGTGTGTGTGGTGAATATGTGTGTATCTATACGTGTGTGTCTGTGTGTATGCATGTCTCTGTGTGTCTGTGTGTGCACATGTGGATGTGAGGGTGTATTCATGTGTGTACGTGTATGCGTAGAGGTCTGAGGTTGACACCGGGTGCCTTCACCATCATTCTTTAGTGAGGCTGGAATCCTCAGTGGCACTGGTCTAACATGCTCTGGGAATCCCGTCTCTGCCCCTCCAGTGCTGGGATCATGAGCAAGTTTGCAGCCGTCCAGCCTGGCCTTTGTGGGTTCCGGGGCTCCGAGCTCAGTCCTCATGTTTGTACAGCATGTCTTTACCCACTGAGCCATCTCCTTAGACCTCCCTCAGGGTTTTAAAGTTCAGAACTGGCTGTGTTGGAAGGGACATGTAGCTCCCAGAGCATTCTGTCCTCAGTGCGGTTTGTGGTGACATGTTATGGTCTCAGCGCACAATCTGCAGATACTGAAACCTCAACATGTCCTCATGTTCTGAGGCTGGCACCCTGGTGGTCCCTCTGCTGGTCTCATCAGGGCTCCTTCATGCTGCTGCCAGTTAGCTGACATCTCAGCTGGGGTGGGAGGGTCCAAAGTGGCTTGCTGCACGCTGGAGTTGGTTCTGGCTGTCAGTTTAGGCTCCATGTTGACTAGTTGGTCCCAGAGGTCCCTTGAGAGCTAAAGCCAAGCCTCAAGTCTCCTGCTTCAAGCTGGGAACTGACGCACGGTTAGCCCTGTTGCATTCCATAGGCCAAAGTCACACGGCCTTTGTGGGCACAGGGAGGGGGGGTCACACAGCAAAGGATCAAGGGAGTAAAGGCACAATCATCCAGGGCTGGCTCTGCGACGGACCATGTGATCACTACTCTCTGGGAGCGCCATCGCCAGCCGCAGTGAGCACAGACCCAGGCATGGGCTACATGACGGATGGTAACAGTTTGTAGTAAACACACAGGAGGATGCCATCCTATATTGTCCAGGGCCAGGCCTGTGGCTTCATGCCATTTACTCACTCTGCCTTCCCAAAGCCACACCGTCTTGGTTTGTCTTGGCTTACGCAGGAGGGTCTATGGAATATGGAGCTTGTGTGTAGGTCAGGGGACAACCTATGGAAATTGTTTCTTTCCTTCCACTATGTGGTTCTAGAGCAGTGGTTCTCAACCTGTGTGTCATGACCCCTTTGGGGTAGAATGACCCTTTCACAGAGATTGGATATCATCTGTTTACATTACAATTCATATCAGCAAAACCACAGTTATGAAGAAGCAACAAAGATGATTTTATGGTTGGGGTTGCCGCAACGTGAGGCACTGTGTTAAAGGGTCTCAGCATTGGGAAGGTTGCGAAGCACTGCTCTGGGGATTGAACTCAGGTCGTCAGGCTTGGCAGTACGCATTCTCAGCTCTATGAGCCATCTTGCTGGCCTTGCACACACTTCTTCCAAAAGGAATTGCGTATTGGCCCTTCTGAGTCTGGCTTATTTCTCTTAACTTGGTGGTTTCATCTATTTCCCTGGAAATGGCAGGGTTTTTCTAGAATAAGACTTCATTGTGTACATGTTCACATTTTCCTTTGTCCAGTCACCTGCTGACAGCCCTCTACGCTGGTTCCATTTCCCAACTACCATATACACAGCGGCGGTGAACATGCTGGGTGCGAAGGGTGCCTGTGTGGCATTAGGGTCCTTTGGATACATACCTGCGTTGGTAGCTGCGTCAGGGTGCTTCTATTTTTAGTTGTATTTTCTTTTGGAATCTCCACACTGATTTCTGTAGTGGCTGTACCAGTGTATTTTTTATTTAATTTAAAATTATCACTTTATATTATATGTACAGGTGCTTTACCTGTGTGTATGTCTGTGTGTTCCATGTGTGCAATACTCACAGAGGCCGGAAGAGGACATGGAATCTCCTGGAACTGGAGTTACAGAGGGCTGTGAGCCACCATGTGGGTGCTGGGAATAGAACTCTAGTCTTCTGCAAGAGCAGCCAGTTCTCTAGACCTCTGATCCACCCCCCTCCCAGCCCCCTGGCCATTTTAAAAATTAGGACAAAGGCTTTTATAGGTGAGCTAGCCAAACAGTCTCAGTATTCCCCCCAATGGAGGGGGCTAAGGAAGGTGTGGGCCCTGGACTCCCCTCATGTCTGTTTGTGCACTGGGAGTGCCCTCCCCATTGCCTGCCCAGCCCTGAGCTCCATCTTGTCTTGGTGGGACCCCCCGCAGGCTCAGCCTTTTGGCCTCTGTGCTGGCGAAGCTGTCTGCAGGTGTGGGTGCAGGTGTCCTGTCCCCCTGCCCAGGCAGCACAGCCCTGTGGTTCAATTCTTGCTCCACTATGAAGTTCCAAGCCAGGGGAACATGAAGTCCACCCACTTCCTATTCCAGACGATGAAGGTCTGTGACAGGTAACCTTCCTGAGACCCTATTCACAACAGCTCCCCTCTGCCAGCCTTGACACAGCTTAACTAGTGCTAGGCAGTACCCCCCACCCCCATAACCATGTCCTGCAGGCACCCTGTTCAGATGTGGCCTTGTTCAGAAACCTTCTTCACAGATGGAGAGGGATGAGGTAAATGCATTCGTGCTGAGGTAGGGTTAAAGTTGGGGGGTGACTGATGTCCTTGCAAAGTGACAGGAGAAACAAGACCCTCACTCTGTGTAATAACACATTTAAGAGACATCAAGTTGTGAAACTGAGAGTTTTATATTTGGTTCTGCAGAAGCTGGTGTTAGCCTGGACAACAGGCAAAAAAAAAAAAAAAAAAAAAAAAAGAAAGAAAGAAAGAAAGAAAGCTGGGGAACCGAGTGTCACAAACCTAACTACATGTCTCCACCTCCTGCCTTCTTTTAGTTCAGGAGGTACAATCTTCTCTGTGACTCGTTTTCTCCTGAAGTGTAAACCATGCTTCTGGGAAGCACATACTATTACTCTGTCCATTTTCTAGATGGGGGTGGGGTGAGAGGGGCACAAGGCTTAGTCATTGTCTTGATCTGGAAGAGGCCAAATCATCCTCAGGGACCTGGGAACTGACTCTTTGCAGGCAGCTTGAGGGAGGCATTTCCTTTCCACCCTAAGCCTGTGCTCTGGCTGATCAGTCAGAAGACCTGGCTCATACACTAGGGTTGAAGATGGGACCCAAGGCAGAACTGCAGGGTTACAGGTTCAGCTTTATAACCTAGAATTCATTGTACAATCAAGGCCCCCTCCTCCCCAGCAATGCCTCCTCCTGGTCCCAGGCAGGGCAGCGGCCACCATGCTGGCTGGCCAGACAGGCCCACCCTGGAGCACCTTCCAGTGGACTCTGTTTATAATGGGACACCTGACCGGTGTTGGGGCTCAAGGGTGGGAATGGGGAGCTTGTGGGGATGTGAATCCAAGTGCATCTGTTGTGGGAGTTGAAGTTGTGCCAGGAGAATGGCCAGAGGCAGCATGAGGTGGGAGCCTGGGATTTCCCAAGCTACCACCCTTCTCTGTGGGGGGAGATACAATCAGATTTCCGTTTAGTGATTTTCCCCTGAGGACAGAAACACAGACTGAGGAGTCAAAGAGAAACACAGAAACAGGAAAAGAAAAACACTGTTCAAACACAAGACAGTTTTTGAAAGAGGATTTATAAGTTGCAGGTGGTGGTGGCACATGCCTTTAATCCCAGCATTCAGAAGGCAGAAGAAGTAGGTGGCTCTATGTGAGTTCAAGGACAGACTGATCTACAGATTGAGTTCCAGGACAGCCAAGGCTACACATAGAAACCCTATCTCAAAAACCCAACACACACACACACACACACACACACACACACACACACACACACACGTAAACAAAAACTCGTGTGTGTGTGTGTGTGTGTGTGTGTGTGTGTGTGTGTGTGTGTGTGTGTGTGTGTATAGGTAAGGTGTGTGGACACAGAAGCCAGAAAAGGGTATTAAACCCTCTGAATCTGGGGTTATAGGTGAAGCAAGCCGCCACATTGGTGCTAGGAACAAATCTGGGTCCTCTGCAAGAGTAACAAGTGCTCTTAACAACTGAACCATCTCTCTAGCCCCAATTACCACTTTTTTGAAGACAGGATTTCACTTTGTAGCCCAGGCTGTCCTTGAACTCAAGGACTCCAAGCTGGTTTCAAAGCCATGGAGATCCACCTGCTTCAGCCTCTCAGGTGCTGAGATTACAGGGGTTTGGCAGTACAAATGGTCTACTTGGAGCTGAAGATCAAACCCAATTTCATGTACACTTGACACTTTCTAGACTGAGCCACACCCCAGCTCACTCTCTCTGGAAAGTATATCAGGGTTAGTCACATTGGGTAAGAAAGATCTCCCTTCCTTTCCACAGGACTCTCCCTTGTTTGACCACAACACTTCACATGCTACAAGCACAAGAATGCCAGGGATTTATGACCCCCTCTTTATGACTTCTAGTTCCCTAGCACCTCATGGACCAATGTGGCTGCTCTGCTTCAGCCCTCACATATGCATCCCAGGTATTTGGGAAGCAATAAAGGCCATGTTACCTTCTCTTTTTTGAGGGCTAATGAGATGGCTCAGAGGTTAAGGGGGCTTGCCACCAAGCCTGATGACTTGAGTTCAATCCTTGGGAACCCACATGGTCCTTCGATCTCCACATGGGTTGTCCTCACTGTTTGTGCTGCTAAAACAAAAACAGCAAAGACTAGACACTTAAAAAATTTTAAAGTTATTATTATTATTAATGTTTGTGTCTGTGTCTTCTTGTGCTTGTGTGCAAGTACCCACTGGGACCAGAAGAGGGCATCAGATTCCCCTGGAACTAGAATTACAGGTAATTTTGTGAGCCACACAAAAATATGTGGGTGCTGGGAACAGAACTCAGGTCTTCTAAAAGAGCAGCAAATACTCTTAAACTCTGAACTATCTCTCCAGGCCCCAGAAATTTATTTTTATTTATTTTTTTTAATTTCAACTTTTTATGGTGCTAAGAATTGAACCAAGGACCTCAGGCGTGCTAGGCAAGTGCTCTACCACTGAACTCCATCCACTCGTGGCCCACCAACAGTCCACATAATTTCACTTGCCGGTCTAAGGTCTAGCAAGGGTACGGGCAAGGCTGTTTGCTGAGGGCTGCATGCTGCTGCTGAGACACCTTGTTGTTAATGTCCTCACTCCTAATGGCAAATGGAGTGAGCCTTCTTTCTCCTTGGTCCGTTTTGGAAGGCCTCTGTCCTAACCCCTGATGACTCTGCCTCTTAAATCTCTCCCCTCCCTGATTTAAATTTCTGAATCTGAAAGGATTTCAGAGCTTCTGGGACCACCTCTAGTCCTTGGAGTGCCTTGGTGGGCGGGGGCTCCTCGTGACCCTCTGTCCTCCCTGTAGCCCCATTGTGAAGCTTACGTGAAGGGTTCTGGCATTTGAAGCTGATTTTACAGGATCTTGACCCCAGGGTCCTCAGAGTTCCTGTCCCAGAGTGAGAGCTGTGGACCCCACATGTACCTCCTCTCCACCCAGCCAGTGCGGACTCATCCAGAGGAAAGGGGACCGTGACGCAGAGGGTCACCGTCTCACCATCTTGGTTGCTCTTCCTGAGCCGTGCCAATCACAAAGTGGTACCCCGTGTCTCTTTAATGCTGACCATTGGTGGCCTGTGACGCAGCTGCGGCCTGGTGACGCTCTTCAGCTGCTTGCTGGTGCACAGAATCCAGGGAGCAGTGGCGTGCCCTGGCCTTGGTGCTCCGTGTCCAGCTCACAAACTGATAAAAATAGCTGGTGAACAAGAGCTCCAAGTGGGATGTGAGCCAGCAGCCAGAGACTGACACAGGGCCAGGAGAGCCTGCGTCTTCACACCGAAGGATCACATCATTGGACCACTGGCCACTTCCCTCATCGTCCGGCCTGTGTGGCCCCTCATCATCCCACTTGGTTCCCGGGAAAGGAGAATGGGCTCAGGGTGGCCCCACGTACCCCTTTAATCCTGAGCAGATCTTTCTCAGGCCTGGAAGGACTTTCCCTTTTGTTTCAACCTCCCCAGAACCCAGCCCTCTCCCAAGTCACAAGGGCACTCCTATTAGGGTTTCCCAGGATGTCTCTGGCCCATCCCTCCCCCAGGGACAACTACATGCATCTTGGCCCTTTCTCTTCTGGAACCTCCCAGGCATCCTTAACGCCTACATCACCATTATTCAAATACAAAGGTTGTAAGTTTTCTTTTTTTCCCTTTTAAAGAAATTACGACCGGAGATTGCAAAATGAGGGGCAAGTTGATCAGAGGACTCCTTATGGCCTTGGCAGCACCTATGTTAGTCCTCTATGTGTCATTATGCTCCAGTGATTTCCACATTAACCATTTAATAATTTAAGAACAGGGGTGTGTGTCTGCAATGGTCTCCATTGGATGGATGGGGCCTTGAACACAGAAATTCCAAGCATTCTCGAGGCAACAGATGGGAGCTGCTGGGGTTTGAACTCACTGGCTCAGGGTGTTGCTAACCAGCAAGCTAAGGCACCATTTGTCCCATGGGTGTTCCTGTCTGGGAGGCAGATGTGGCTCAGAGAGGTTGGGTGACTTAAGCAAAGACACACAGCTGGGGCATGTGATGAGGACTGCAGCTTAAGCCTGTGGTTCCTAGATGATGAGCATGCTCAGCCCTTAGGAATGACAGCCTGTTTTTAGCTGAGTGGCTGCATGGTGCCTGGTCATCTGTGGAGGTTTTTCTAAGAACTGTGCAAACTCTTTCATTCCCACTTGGGTAGGGTGGCAGTCTGTGCCCCTCTCCTTGAAGCTGATTAGACTCTGGTTTCAGCAACACAGAGAGGCATACCACTAACACCAGGTCATCGAAGGCCTCCCAAGTCACCTGGCTCTCCAGGATACTTGCTGTAGAGGGAGTTGGGCACCTCAGGAGAAGTATGACCACTGTCCACTGGAAAGGCTGGATGGAGCCACTAGAGCCAGCTGCCCAGCCGGGCCCCTGCCACTTGACAGCCAGTATCGAATGTCATCCTCAGTGTCCAGTCTGCAGCTAAGGAGGGGCCCTAAGGAAGGACCCATCTGTATCTTCTCAGGTTCTCCCTGTAGTACAGTATAGGCTAAAGGGGGGCTGTTAAATATGTGTGTGTGTGTGTGTGTGTGTGTGTGTGTGTGTGTGTGTGTATCATAATTATCATGCTGGGTATCAAAACACGTATATATGGATACACACATATATCATTAGCAACAAATAAACATTATGCAACTGGAGCTCCCTAGCCAAGCCACTGTAATATAGGACAATTTGTTACACAGCAGTACTAACTGAAATTCCATTTGAGGAATTTGTTTAGCTACCCTGATATGCTAACAAGAAATGAAATAGTTCTGAAGTATCTAATGTGTTCATCTTGTATAAATATAGACTCCCTAATCTTCTCCAAAATTATTAGAGGCCAAAATCATGGGCTGTCCAGGTCCATTCGGGCTCCTTGGACAAAATGCCACTGGCTGATGGGGTTGTACACAGTGGAGCTTGGGAAGTGAAGCTGCCAAAAAGGGGGACATCTCATTGGATCCCAACTCCATCCCCATATCCTCCCTGGGTAGTCAGGTGTCAATGTAGCAATATTGAGCAGTATCTTCACCAACCTGTGTCACTTTCCATCGGGCTGTGAGAAGTTGACCAGAAGCATAGCTCCTGATACACAGAAATGACTTTAGGTGGAGGAAGGAGGAGAAAGGGGGCAGGTTAGGTGAAAAAGCCAGAGGGAAGGCAAAGGCAAAACTGAGAGCAGAAGATTCTGGAGCTGGTGCATGGATGGCCAGACCAAGAAAGACTTAGCATGGTAATTTGACCCGAAGACGACAGGCTTGTAGGATGCTTTAGTGGGGAGCTATCCCATGCCATCAAGGAACCTTACAAGGTTACCATGAAGAGCATCAGTAGGAAGGTGTGGTGGGCCCCACCAGAGCCTGGGACTTCTTATTACTGATAAGCCCCTCCCACCCAAATGTTGGGCCTCCAGAAGAACCCTGTCCTTCATCACTTCCAGCTCCTGGGTGGTATGGAACTAGGACCCAGTTTATCCTGTTCCTCTGCATCCAAGGCTTAATGGTCACAGGCCATGGCAGCAGAGTGGGCATGATCACGGAAGCCTGTGACTCAGGCATGTGCACAAGGATCTCTGTGCTGGTCAGTCCCTTCATCTGGGAAAATGGGGATGTGGCAACAGCACCATTGTCTGAGGGTGTTCAGACCGGGGTCCTTGGCACCTGAGAGCAGCAGTCCTGCCCCCATTGGCCTGCTCCCAGGTCACACTCGGAAGAGAGTCCAGCACATAGCAGCAGGTTACTGCTTACTGAGTACTGGGTGAGTGAGTGCAGCTCAGACCACGATGCTTCCAAAACTGAGAGCAGAAAGGAAGGAAATTAAAAGGAAAAAGAAGAAAACATGCCGGGTGCTGGTGGCTCAGACCTTTAATCCCAGGATACTTGCTTTAGAGGCAGAGGCAGGCACATCTCTGTTAGTTCGAAGCCAACCTGGTCTACAGCTAGGGCCACACAGAGAAACCCTGTCTCGAAAAACAACACACCACAAAACAAAATAAAATAAAAAAGAAAGATATTAGCATATACCTGAATCTTTGCAGAGAGTTGCATCATGGACTTGGGCAAAGCTCCCTGGTCAGAATTCAGGTTCCCCAACATGTTTAGGTCCCTGAGAACCCCAGATCTGAGATGCCAGATCTGTACCTGCTCTTGACAGTGTTTGTGGAGGTATTACTGGGAGTCCTTAACGACAAGGGGGTAATGACAGCCTCTTAGTGGACGGGTCGTCTTTCCCAGCTCCACTTATGTGATTGAGAGTAAGTAGTCTTAGCCCTTCTGGCCCATTAAGGGTTTGAGAATCAACTATACCTAGTTTCCCAGCTTCTGACCTCTGGATACTTGCCCCAGGTAGATGCCAAACGCCCTGAGGCTTATGGTACTAAGCTTCCTGGAACCTGCCCCAGGGCCTCTGAGGAGGCAGGCATCCTCTCCACACGAAGTGGGATGTTGCCTGATGGGAACACGGAGATCCTGTATTTCCATCTCCTAGCCTGAGAACTCGCAGTGGCGGAAAAATAAGCACACTCAGGTTCTGCACGCGCTATTAGATGGTCTGTCCGGTCCTCCACTTGAGTGGCAGAGCCGGGTGGGGTCTGTGGGCCACCGCCTGGCCGAAAGTGCCCGGCCCTTTGAGCACCGAAAGATCTCAATGAAAACGACTTTTATGGTCACGGCTAGGGGCCGCACGCTCCTTGAACACTGTGGTCCTCAGTGCTTCCTCCCGCCCGAAGGCATCAGGGAGGGGCGTGGCCGGCGCGGGGCAGCCCAATCCGCGCTGCCTGTGGGCTTGGGGGCGTGGCCCAAGCCGCACCAAGCGACTACTTGGGGCAGCGCGCGGAGTCCTGGACCCACTCGCAGCGCCCAGCATCCGCAGGGTCCCAGAGCCGCAATCTGCTCGCCCAGCTAAGCCCAGGTTGAGGCCAGGGTCCAGCGCAGGTGAGAGGGACTCGGTCCCGGTGCTCTTTTGTTTGTATGAGAACGTCTGTCTGCGAGCCCAGGCTGTCCTTGAACTCTTAGTCATTCCCCTGCCTCAGCTGAGATGTAACATCTTTCTGTCTTTTGCTACGCTTTTTCACTGACTAGGGAAGATGCGGTGCTTGAGGGCTGCGTGCCCGCACTCTACCGAGCTTTTTCCTACAAAGCCCTTTTCAGACGAAGAAGCTGAAGCTCAGCCACGAAGCCTTTGGCCGGGACTGACTCACAGTTAGGAAGCTAAAGTGCCGGGATCCCCAGCCTGGCTGCAGGCAGCTCCGCGCTCTTTTGCTTTCCCAGTGCTGTTTGCCAATCATTTGGTGAGGTAGTGTGTTGTCGGTGGGCGTTGATAGCTGGAACGCTGATGGCATGGTTGTGTTAGAGGGGTGTTTCATCCTGTGTGGATAGGGTCCAGGTGATCACAGGGGCAAGTTCCTTTTGTCCCAAGTTACGGAGCCACGCCCCTTTACAGTTTTACAGTTTCATTGGCAACAGGCTGTCGGTGAGAAGGTTTCCTCCTCCTATTTCAGTTAAAAGTATAGAGGGGTCAGAGAGGTAATATGAGCTGTCCCAGTAGAGACAAGACTGGACTCCCCTCTGACTGCTTCCAATGCCTCACGTGGATGTGTACAGGGATAGCGCAGGCTGGCCTCCAAATTGAATGAATCCTCCTGTCTCAGTTTCCCGAGTATTGTGAGAATATTTTAGGGAACATATTCCAGGGTGGGTTTTTTTTTTTTTTGCTAGAGTGGGCATCTTGAATAACTCCTCTTCTAAGGAGAGCTGGCCCCAGGAGCTTAGGAGGTTAGCTGCCCCAGATGAGGAAAACCAAGGCCAGCTCCTTATGGGGTATATGCAGACTCAGCACCAGATGCCTGCTGCTGCAATCCAATTTGAACTGGCCATCTTTCCAGGGAAAGGTGGGTTGCTAGGGTGACTAAGGCTGTGTGAGAGGCTGTCTGGATGTCTGGCTCTCCTGGAGTCAAGAGTGGGTTCTGAATGTTCACTGTTAGTTCTGGACTCCTTGTCCTGGTGAAGTAGGTAGGCCTACCTTCTCTGGATGATCTGCACTCCACACAGGTCTGGAGTCTGACAGCTCTGTAGAACAAGGCTAGACCATTCCCCCTGCTCCACACAAGGGAGGAGTGTGCTAGAGACGTGTAGCATGTATCTGACATTCTGATTCTGCCACCATCTCCCACACCGGGAGGAGGGGCAGGAGTGAGGCTTTATTACCTACGCTGGGGACTGTGCCAGGGGACCTGGGTCAGTGTTAGCTCAGAGTCCTGCCCCGGGAGTGTGGCTTGTGATATTGCCACCTTAGGTGGGCCTGGGTCTAGATGTGAATGTGCCTTTTTTGCTTTGTTTCATTTTTTTTGAGATAGGATTTCTCTGTATTGCTTTGGAGCCAGTTCTGGAACTAGCTTTGTAAATCAGGCTGGCCTCGAACTCACAGAGATCTGCCTGCCTCCCGAGTGCTGGGACTAAAGGCTTGCGCCACCAAACGCCTGGCTAGGTCCTGTCTTTTAAAAGGCATCTCTCTGTCCATTGCTGCCTGTCTTCTCCACCTGACCTTCACTGGGTAGCAGTGGGGTGGCGGTGAGGGGGGCTTTTATCCAAGGGGTCTAGGAAAAACAGCTAGACAAGACAGGAGAAACGAAGAGGGAAGTTCTGAATCTTAGAGGGAATGGCAGTATGACAGTTACGATAAGGTTGGCACCTGGCACTTCTGTGGGACATCTGGGACAGCTGCTATGTCCCGGGCTTCCTTGAGCAATACCTCAGACTGCCTGTGAGTGGGCATGTTCCATTGACTGATGCTTAAAGCTCACGCATGCGCAGAGCATGAAACAGCTGGACCCAGGGAGCGCTGTGCCTCTAGTTGCGCCTCCCCCCCCCCCAAACACGCAAAGTTCAGAGGAAAGTGTTTTACCAAGTGACAAACATGACTGTCACAGCACAGTGTGCCACAGTGCTTCTCTCATGCCATAAAGGTTCTTTTAGCATCTCCAGGTGCCTGACCCCAGGTAGGTGGGGTGGGGGTAGGGCCAGAAGGGGCTGTACTGACTGGGCTCTTTACTAGGGTGTGGTCAGTACACTGGAAGACTTGCCTGGTGACCTGGGTCAGTGATGCTCCCAGATCCTCGCTGCTCTGCTGCGGAGGGGCAGGGTTGATCTGCAGGAGCAAAGGGAAGACCTAGGTGGACTAAGGGGACCACGAGGCCCTTCAAAGCTCTCACCCTTCTTGCATGGACTACACTGGGAGTGCCTACAGGCAGGATCCTGGTGCTGACCTTGGCCTTGTGGGAGCTGGAGTGAGGCTCTTTTCTGTCACTCGTGTAATTTGTGCACAGGGGAGGTGCCTCTGTGTCTGCTACTCTGGGAACTGGAAGCTTAAATTTTTATTTTTTTTTAAACTCATTGCATTTGATGAGTCCCAGATGTGCAGAGCCCGAGTCAGTCAAGACGGTTGATGGCTTGATGGCTCTTCAGGAAGGGTAATGGCATTTCACTTATTGGAGAGTTCCTTCAGCTAGGGAGTGAGGACACTTTAAAATGTCCCCATACAGAGCATCCTGCTCCAGAGCAGGCAAGGGCAATCACACGACTAGGTACTGAGTTCAGGGTTTTCAATGTTCTGTTTGTTTTCTTGAAAAAGTATACAATACACAAATGCATAAAATTTATCACATTTATTTTTTTAATTTAAAAATCATATTTATTTGTTGAGTATGTATGTGTGCATGTGTGCGGTATGTATGTGCTATGGTGCATATGTAGAAGGCAGAGGGCAGTTCACAGGACTCCATCTTTTTTTTTAATCATTGTAGTTCCAAGCAAGAGATTAAATTTAGGTTTTCAGGTTTGGCACAAGCACATTTACCCATGGAGTCATCTCACTGCCCCACAATGTACTAATTAAAAAATATATTCTTATTTAGTTTTTTTTAAATTTATTTAACTTTATTTTATGTGCATGAAGATATCAGATTCCCTGGACCTGGAGTTACAGACAGCTGTGAGCTGCCATGTGGGAGCTGGGAATTGTACCCAGGTCCTCTGGAGAACCGCCAGTGCTCTTAACCACTAAGCCACCCCTCTGCCCCCTTATATAGTCATTTGTATATGTATGTGTTTGCATGTGGGTTTGTGCACATGACTGTATTTCCCAAGGGGGGCGGAGAGGCATCAGATCCCCCAGAACTGGAGTTATGGAACCTTGTGAATCATCCAGTAAAGGTGCTGGGAACCAAACCTGGGTCCTCAGCAAGAACAGCAGGTGCTCTTTCTAAACTGCCCTCCAAAAACTCACCCTCTTAAAGTGCACAGCTGAGGGCATTTAGTATACCGGCAGGGTTGTATGGCCAGTGAAATAACTAATCCCAGAACATTCTCAACTTCCTGTGTCTACAAGCCGTTGTGCCTCGGGCTTCTCTTCCAGCACTTACCACTGCTCATCTCACTGGTGTCTTTGGACCTTCCCTTACTGTGGACATTTCTCACAGGTAGAATGCTGCAGTGTGTGGTCTTTGTGCCTGGGTGTTTGCAAGATCCATCCATTTGGTAGCATATATTTGAGTATTTTTACTGCATTTTTTTATTTTGTATTTTTGAGACAATGATTCACAATGCAGCTTTGGTTGACCTGAAAGGTGCTCTGTAGACCAGGCTGGTCTTGAACTCAGAGAACGCCTGCTACCCAAGTGTTGAGATTAAAGCCATGCACCATCACACCTGCTATTTTCTTTTCAGTGTGTAAAGTGATGGTTTCTCTGTGGCATTTCCTTTCTTTTTGGTTTTTAGATGGGTCTCACTGTGTAGCCGTGACTGGCTGGATTTCATGATGTAGCCCAGGATGGTCAATCCTCTCATTGCTTGGCTCATTTTTGTCTGGGGAGGGAATAAGGCATGCAAGGCCAGTGAGCCACACCCCAGCCCCTCACTGGGATTTTAGGCAGGTACCTGCTCTACCTCTGAGTTGTAGATCCTATCTTCTGTAGAGCACATTTTTCTTCTCATACTTCTACAAATGCCCTGCTTAGTATTTTGGGAACACTGTGCATATGGTTCTGTGGATATGTATGCAGAGGAGACAGCAGGTCATGTGGTCCTTGGATGTCCAACGGTTTAAAAGCTGACTCCTTCATCCTCCCTGAGGAAGCATCATCTGCTTGGCTGCTCTTACCCATGGCAGTGAGCTCTTCCGTGGTGGGTACAGACAGACACTGTGGCCTGAAGTTTTGTGGCAGGGCTGACGTCTTGGTGCTGAGTCACAGCAACCCACTGAGAGTCCTGTCTGAGATATTGCCCTGGGGGAGCCCTGCTCTGCTCCCCACCCCCAGATTGCAACTGTGGTATTTTCGGGCAGACACCCCCCTTTCCAGGCCATGGGGACATGATGATCTAGCCAGAGGGAGGGTTGCTTGGCCTCCAGTGCTGCGTCAGCTTAGGAAAAACCCACAAAATTGGGGGGAAAGGCCTAATGAGGGATTTTGCAACTTCTGGACCATCATAAAAAAAAAAAAAACCTTAAAAACTATGAAAACCAACATTTTCAATCCAGTTTCTGGAATGTGTCATGTTTTGATGCTGAATGGTGACATTCCAGATGAAAAAGCAGCCATGCTTCCATTTTGCTTGTAGGCCAGAGATCTCAAAGCTAACCCTGTCCCAAAATTCTTTTGGTCAGGAAGAGTTCCACTTGCTCTCGAGGACTTGGAGCTGGCATCAAGCCTGTATCTTCTGACCCTTTGTGGAGTGGGCCAGGACACCAGACCAAGAGACCCTGTTTCAGCTTCAGGGAAAAGAGAAAGTGGGCTGAGGGGAGCCGCTGACTGCACCAGGCAGAGCTCTGCACGGGTCCACAGGCCTGGGGTGGGAATGGCCAGGGTGGAGAGTCAGCTCGTAGGAGCACGTCATGAAGGAAATGGAGGCATTTGCCCTGGGATATAGCTTTTTTTCTAGAATAAGCTGTGTTGCCAAAGTAAGTGTGCCCCAGGAACTCTGGGAATATGAGGGCTACTCATGGGGTTTTCTGGAGCCCTGTGCTTACAGGGAAGGGTGGCAAAAGCACCCTCTATGCATCACCTTTGACCTCCTTTGCCCACAAAGAGCAAGCTCTCTACAACTGACCTCTGGCCTGTGCTGTACCCAGATGACCTGTGGCCAGTGTATGTTTGCTGTCCTCTGATTTCGTTCCCAATGACTCTTCCTAGCCGAATTCGCCAGTCTTCATGAGTGCAAGGAGTAGAAAATGACTTGAAAATATGAATTTCTTGAAACAATGCAATCCTTCCTATATGAAATATGAAGAACATTCTAGGATTGGGCAGGAAAGTAGGAAGGGAGATGCACCAAACTCTGGAAGTGTTGGGGTCTTGGAAATGTTGAGTTAAGGTAAGGGAAGGTGTACTGGGGATGTGACTTAGTTAGTAGAGCACTTGCCTAGAATGCCTGGAGCTCTGGGCTCCCTTCCCAGCACCCCATAAATAGGGCATGGTAACACACACCTCTAATCCTAGTGCTAGAGATGGAAGTAGGAGGACCAGGAACTTTAAGGCCATCCTCAACTACATAATGAGTTTGAGGCTAGCCTGGGCTATGTGAAGATCCTGTCCCAAGCAAACAAATAATAGAACAAAACCAAAGGTAAGGAAGGAGGAGGCAGGTGGGCTCTTTAGAACAGTGATTCCTTAAGGGATCTCCAAACCAGCAGCAACACTTGTGACTTCAATAGAAACATAGGTGACCAGGTCTCACCCCAGAAATGAACCAGGGAGTAAGGCTGACATCTGTTCTTGTCTTTGAAACAGGTATTGCTATGTAGCTCAGGCTGGCTTTGAATCTGCTAATTTTCCTGCCTCTGGAGGAGCTTGGTTGCTGAAACATTCCTGTAACCCCAAGCCAAGGAAGAGGGTGTTTGGGGCTGGGGTTCCCCTTAGCCATATAACACATGGGAGGTCTGGTTTAGTAGCAGCCAATAAGCCAAAGCCCAAACCTTTCTTGGGAAGCATGCCCCTGCCTGGTGTTGCTCCATGCCCAAGGCTGAGTCCAGATGCTCTGGAGCCCCAGCAAGTGTCACAAGGATATTTGCATCATTCCAGAGTGTGTGTGATGGCTCTGAGTACCAGGGACCTTGCTGGGTGCATCTACTTACCTGCTCTGGAGTCAATCCTGCACCAACCAAGAGACACTCCAGCTGCAGGGCTGTGGAGACAGTTCACTTGGCAAAGGGTTTGCTGTACAAGCCCAAAGACCTGGGTGTGGCATGTGCCTGCCATCCCAGCACTGTGGCTTACTGGCCTTCTAGCCTAGCTGAATCTGCAAGTCATAGGCCAGTGAGAAACTCTATTTCAAAATGTAAATAAACAAATAATGTATATGACCCCTGAAGAACTTCAGCACACACACACACACACACACACACACACACACACACACACACACACACACACACACACCTTCAGGCATATTTGCAACAAGTAGCATTATCATCACACACACACAGCTCCCACACATCCTGGCTGTCCTCCTGCATGGCTGAACACACTATTTATTTCCAGGACCTTGGCAGCCTGGCTAGCACCAAGAGATATTTTCATCAGGGCCTTGGCAGTGTGGGACAACGTGCCCTGCCAGCTAGGAGGTGAACCCAGCCCAGTCTGGGTGAGGTTCTATGCTGCCTGGCTGGCCCTTATCTGGACTCCTTCTTCTCCGTTTACTTTTCAGGGCTGTCAGGGCCAGTCCCAGCCTAGAGATTCTTGAGGGGCCAGCCCAGGGTGGGTGCAATTTTCTCCTGTGTGGTTCTCGAGTGGCCATTCATGCTTCTTGTAATTTACCCTTCAAACAGTCTGAGCAATTTCAGACTTAAACCCAGCTTTCATTGAAGCTCAACATCTAAGAGACGATGGACCATCACTCATCTGCTGTTAGGTAAATCTCCTCCCAGATGAAGCTACAGAGCCCAGACAGCCAACAGAGGTCTCTCAGGCCCTCCGGTCACCCCCACCCCTAGGGTAACTATTTCCAGACTTCTAATGATGCAGGCTGGGTTTGAACTTCACATGAAGGAACTGTGTGTGTTTAATCCTCAGAGTCTGGCTGGCTTCGTGCCACACGCAAAGGTGAGGCTCTGCTGGTCCGCTGCACATGGACAGGCTTTCAAAGTTAAGCCGGACCTCACCCAGCACTTACTTCCTGCGGAGGCTCCTCTGAGCATTAGGCAGAAAGCAGGACTCCTCACGGTGGCTTTCAAAGCTGGTGCCTGGCGCTTGCTGCCTATGACTTTGGTATGTGGAGGTGGCACTGCCTCCATGCCTTCATCCTTCACCCACCCCAACCATAGGGGCCACTGCGGCAGCTCTTCAGTGCCTTTTCTAGCCTAGCTCCCAGCACCAGTGTCATCTACATTTTATGTCCCTTCCTGGGCAGGGTCCCAGGACTTCCTACAGAGGTAACTAACCCCGTGTCCAGGTCCTTTCTCTGCTTTGCTGAAGCTGTTTCACCTTGGGCGTTGCAGTGCGGTTATGTGAATAGTCCAGGTTACAGCCCGTGTCTCAGCATAAAGGCCACATAGGGTTCAAGATTCACCAGAAAGGAACACAGAAAGGGATACGGTGGGTGCTGGCCAGACACGCATTGATTCGTGTGGCCTTTGCACCCATCCCGGTCCAGCCTTGCCATATCCCTGAGGAACCAGAGGTGTGGAAAGGTGATGACCCTCTGGGTAGCCCGCAGCTCTGGCAGAGAGTAGGATTTGAACCCAGGCCTGACTCAGCCATTTTTCTCACACTACTCATGACTCTGGCACCAGTCATTTCCTTTTCCATTGAGGTGGAGGGTTCTCTTTCTTAATCCAGAGTTTGATGTGAAGTGTTGCCAGAGAAACCTTCCTTCACACATCAACAGAAGGAAGTCAGGCCTAGGACTTATGCATGGGTTATTTTAAGAATACACTAATTTATTATCTGGGCACTTAATTTGGCTTAATAAAATACCATATTGGCCTGCACAAAAACATGCTTGGTTTTAGCACAAAGTGGCTTAAATGTTTGTTGATTTAGTATTAGTTATGTTCAGAATTAATCTAGCATAATATTTTAGGCCTTGAATCCAAGACTGAGGCAAGAAGATCACAAGTTCAAGGCTAGCCTAGGCATCTTATTGAAATCCTCCTTCAAAATAAAAAGTGAAAAGAAGGCCAGAGATGTAGCTCAGTGGTAGAGCGCTTGACTACCATGAGGGAGGCCTTGAACTTGATTCCCAGCACTGCACCCCCCCCCATCAAATTGGCTTAGCATATTGTATTTCTTAAGCATCTGAATTTGTCCCACAAATTCCCTAAGGACTGTGTCTCTTGCAGGAGGCACTGGGGACATAAGATGCTGTGAGGGGGAGTACACTGATGGCTCGCACCTAGGTGTGGGGAGCTTGGGTGGTGTGGGGTGGCCAGCAGGGTTTGAGCCAGCCTGTCACCTCCCTTGGGTCTGACCTTGATCCTGTCAAAAAGCAGACAGGACCCAGTGAGGAGGGTAGATGCCAAAGCCTGCTGTCTGCTGCTCACCCAGGCATCTGTAACGGGATGTTCCCTGCTCAGCTCTGGGATAGCTGCTTGGAAGTGGGGTGAGGGTGTCCCTCCTCCCAGCCACACTTCATTCCCGGGATTTCTGGGTGGTTTGTGGGTATGACTCTGATCCATCCTTGGCTTCTTACTCAGATGTAAGTGCTCTCTTTGTTAGATTTGAGGAGGAGCAGAGCCAGAGACGCCTGGCTGTGTGGGGTCAGTGGCCATCCAGTGAGCAGGGCTCCAGGCTGGGGCCTCACACGGATGTAGGGCAGTGGGGCAGTTGCTACCTGGGAGAGATGGATGGATGGGAGGCTGAAGTGTAAGGAGTAAATTGGGCCTGCCCCCCAGGCCTCTCTCTGTGACTGTGGCCAGGCTGTTTGCTATCCTTGTTTACTCTCTTTAGTTTCCTCCTCCGTGAAATGGGCTCATAAAATTAGTGACCTTGTCCATGTGGAGATGAGGACACATGAGATTCCAGGAATGAAGGCAGCGTATACTGCTGGGCCATCCCCACTTGACACGCCTTGGCCAGCTCATTGCTGTGGATGTGGACTCTCTAGTCTTTGGTGTGCCAGGGCTTGCACATCAGCTTGTGGAGACTGGCAGCTCAATTTTCTGATAGGTCACAAACCACAAAACAGAACCTCCATGAAGGCTAATTCATACAGACTAAAGAAAGGAAGTCACATTTGAACCAAAGGCAGCAGGGTGTTATGGCTGAGACCTTTCGAACTGCGTCTGGCTCTGACTATGCCCTGAGGTGGCGGATGGCCAGTGGGCAATTACAGTGGTTTTTCCTACAGACACTGTCTTTAGTGACTTACATGGGTTGGTGGCTTGAAACTGGCCACAGTGAGACGTGCACACCAATGGGATGGGTGAGTGCTACAGAACAGGCTGTTTGCTTGAGTGTCCAACACATAAGACGCTCATTGTGGGCAGCTAGCTGGAGAGGTGCTTAGTGCAGAGCCAGTACTGGGGGCTAACTTCCAGAAAGACAGGCCTGTGACACAGAGGCCCTCAGAAGGGTGACAAGCTTCACATCCATGCACAGTTGTCTGGGTGGTTTCTAGCCAGAGGTTGACACTAACCCTCTGACCTGATGTCCTGGGACCTTCTTCCCCAGAAATCCAGTAGTCCCGGCTAAAGGCCATCCTGAGATTACACCTGAGTCAAGTGTCCTGAGGCTTCATTCCTCCCAAGTGTGAGATGTCTAACGGTATTTTAAGGTCTGTTTGGCTAAGGCAAAGGTGAGACTTTGAAATAACAGTTGCAGGGAGACCTGTCGTCCTCTTAGCTCCATGAGCCCTAGTCCGAGTCTCTGAAAGCCTGTTGCATTGTCACTTCCACTAGGACTAACTCATTATTTCTATCAGCCGGAGCTGTGGGGATTAGAGTACCTCTCCATATATGTCGATGCATCCCAGAGAGCTGAATGCTCTGTCTGAGGCCACACAGCTGGTGAGGGGCAATGTCAGGGATCAAACCCAGGTTCAGTTTCCCTGAAAGCCCAGGATGCAGCCAACAGAGGCCACCAAGGACCACAGTCCTTATATGGCTCCCGTGATTCGGAACAGAGGAGCCATGCCCCTCCCCATTCATTCCATAAATATTTATTGAGCAGAGTTGTGTCAGACGGACTCTGGGACGCGGTGGTGAGTAGGCTGACAGGTCTGCAGAGTGATTAATTCCCACAAGGCTTTCCAGGAAGGGGACCATAGTGAGCAGAGGTTCACTGGCGGGTTTGGCTTTGGCAGCGGGCACTCTGGGGTCAGGGGCTGGGCTGTAGGAACAGCGTGTGCAGAGGCCGTGCCGGCAGCTAGTGTCTTAGTTCTGACATCTTCTTGGCAGGCTTCCCCAAACACAGAGCAGCTGGGCCACATGATGCAACAACCTTCCCTGTTGGCCCCTCATTTCTGTACTGGGGCTTTGCTAGCTTTTCAACAAAACAGCTTTTATACCTCTAAATGGCATCAAGTGCCATTTGGGACTGGTGGGGTCACTGGAAAACTAATACAATGCAGCTGCATTGTCCTCAAGCCTTCAGAAAGCTGGGTTTCCAGTCTTGGTTCTCCCTCCAACTGGCCACCCAGACTCCCAAGCCTTTTATTGCATACAGGACTCAGCTTTGTCTGCTGTAAAATGGGGCTGCAGACCTTCTGTCCATAGTCCTGCCCCAGTGCATGCCACAGCCCTAGGAATGTAGGCACACCAGCAGAGTTGATTTCACAATCTGAGTCTCACCATTGACCCTGGGATCCAAGAGCATTTTCCAAGCTTCCTGTACCCCTCTTGCTTTGTTCTTGTGGGAGCTAGTTGCTTTAGCTAACTGGGGTCTCCTGAGTTCTGTTCTGTTCTGTAACTTGAGCAAAAGAGAACACCATCTTGCACAGACCCTCTTGGCTGTGTGGCCCTGCAGCCCATGGGGGGGGCAGTCCAAGTTGGTGGGTGATGGAGGGTCAGAGGCTCAGAGGTTGGTAGGGGGAGGCTCCTCTAGGAATGGTGTTGAGAGTCAGAGGATGGCTCAGTGTGTAACCAAATCCCTGTGCAAGTGTCAGGACCAGGGTTCAGATTGCTAGAACTGCTGTAAAACTCGGGTAGGTGTGGTAGGTGTGGCAGCCACCTGTAAGACCAGCACGCAGGAGACAGAGGCAGAATCCCAGGAGCAAACTGGCTGAATAGACTAGACAAAACAATGGGAGAATCTGCCTCTACAGACAAGGTGATCGACATCAACCTTTGCACATGCATGTGCACACCTGTAGGCATACATGCAAACATGTAGGGACATACATATTCACCCATGCACACCATGTGCAGAAAAGAAAAGAAGCAAGGTGTTGAATTTGGTGAGGCTGAGGAGAATCAAGTGAGAGAGAAGAGACCAGGAATGTGGGCCTTATCCCAGAAACTGGTTAAGGAGAATGAGGATGTGGCTGCAACTGGAGAGGGCAGTTCACACCACACAGTGTGTCAAGGACACAGCACAGATGGTACTGTGTATGTTTGCCAAGGAGGGTATGTCCTGGATGAGTGTCCCAGAGGCTTTGTTCATCTCTCTAGGGTGACACATTAGGGAGTCTTCACCTACAGAGTCATCACCCAGCATCCTTCCCAGGAGGCAGGACAGAGTGCCAGAACCCCAGAGCCAGGTCTTCTAGCTATGCTTTGGGTGTTCCTTAGTGGGGTGCACTGGTATTCTCCAGTCAAAGGGAAGTCCTTCTAGACAGTGTCATGAAACAGTGAACACCTCTCTAGCCCCAGCTTCTGACTCTGGCTATCCAGTGTTGGGCAGTCATCTTAACTCAAGCTCTGTCCCATTTATAGAATGGAACCGGAGGACCACAGCTCTTTGTAATGGAGAGCCATGGTAGCCAAGTGCTCACATGGAAACTAGAGAAGTGCAGGGCCCCTTCTAGAAGCTGCTAAGACTGTCAGGATCAGCTCAGTCATTGCTAAGCTCTGGACATCCAGGACAGCCTCCTTCACAAAAGGTTTTGGGCCAGTTAGATGACTTAGTAAGTGAGGCTAGCCTCCAAGCCTGATGACCTATGTTTGATTCCTGGGACCCACACTGATTCCAGCAAGTTGCCATAGAATCTTCTTGTGCACCCCATGGCAAACACATATCACACACAAATTAAAATGGTAGAAAAGGCAGACACACAAATACAGTGCTTGGTCTCATGCATTCTAGCCCTTTCAAATTTTTATTAAAATTTTCAAAATTAGATTTGTTTATGTATATGAGTGTTTTGCCTTTGCATATGTTTGTGTACCCTGAACATGCCTGGTGTCCATGGAGGTCAGAAGAGGGCATCAGATCACCTGGAGCTGGAGTTTATAGTTGAGTGTAAGTGGCCATGCAAGAATCGAACTTGCATCTTCTGCAAGAGCAACAAGTGTTCTTCGCTAGTGAGCCATTTCTCCAGCCCCTTTTTAATTTTGATGTAAGATCTTGCCAAATTGTGTAGGCTTTCCTTGACCTTGTGATCTTCCGGTCTTAGCCTTAGAATCCAGCAATGTGCTGCCACATCTGGCCCCGACCCTAGTTTTGATGCAGCTGCTTGGGCAGTGAATGGGGAATGGTCCTCACAGGCTGGGATGTTGGACATGTCCCTGTGCCCCATACTTGTGGCTTACTGCTTTGACAGCAAGCACCAGGTCCCTCAGGCTATGTCTTTCTCCCTTCGTCTTGTTCCTTACAGCTACAGCCCAGCAACACCTGAGACACACCTCTTCTTGCTCCTGTATTGCCTGGTGTGTAGTTGCTCTGCTGTGGCCAGGCCCCACAGGTCACATGTTAACCACAGTTCCAGAAACCAGGAGCCAAAGATGGAGCTGTGGGTGGAGCTGGTTCCTCCCGAGGTCTCCCCTAGCTTGCAGGTGGCACTAGCTCCCTGTGTTCTCCCATGCTTGTCCCTCTGCTTGTGTTTGTGTCTGATTTTTTTTTATTTCATTTTGGTTTTTCAAGACAGGGTTTCTCTGTATAATAGTCCCAGCTGTCCTAGAACTCACTATGCAGACCAGGCTGGCCTCAAACTCACAGTGATCCACCTGCCTCTGCCTCCCAAATTCTGGGATTAAAGGTGTATACCACCACACCTGCACCCCATTTTAAAAAATTGTTTATTTATAGCATGATGTGTATATTTTGCATATGGATCTGTACATGTGTGTATAAGTATACATGTGTTATGTGTATATGTCTCTGTGTGTATATGTGTGTATGTATGTATGTGTATGTATATTTGTATGTCTGTCTGTCTGTGTGTGTCTGTATGTCTGTGTATACATGTGTACATGTGTGTGTTCATCTCTCTCTGTTAATCTTTTTCCAGATCTAAATATGCAAGGCAGCCTGGTGGTCCACTGAGCTGCAGCCCAAACCCACATTTCAAACATACATATAGTATTATTTGTGCCATCTTCTACCAGTTGTTTTTAAACTTGTCCCCATGCTATATTTATTAAGGCCAAAGCATAACCCCATTGGCTCCTTTTACCTGCTGTATAATTCTCCTCCCCATTTTCCTTTTTTATCACCAATCAATTTACCATTCCCCCTACTGATTGCACTTTGATTGTGTCTACTTTAGTTAGGCCTAGGTTTTAATCTGGTTGATCACAGTAGTGTCACATGACAATTGATGCTTTGGGCCTTTTGGCCCAACACAGGTGGGGCATTGCCATGATCCCAGGGTGGACAGGCAGTGACATGTTTCGGTGTGTCTCTTTGTCCTGACTCTGCAGCTGGAGATGTACCTATATAGTGGTGTAGTTGACCTGAAAGAGTTTAGACACTCTGAATGTTCTACATTCTTGGTGTGCTTTCTGGCTGGGCCCTTGTACACAGTGGGCATTCCATGATCCCCTGGGCTCTGGCCCTGAGGCCTCCTCCCTTGGAGCAGGGCAGGGCTTGGCTCTGGCATCTAGAGAGAAGCTGATCCCTGCCTCTCTACGTCATGCTTTTGGTCTCACAGGCTTAGTTGGGAACCTGGAGGATTTCCAGGGTGGGGGGTGAGAGTTGTAGCTTTCTCAGGACACTGTGCCTGCCCTGCCTCCTGGGACAGCAGATCTCTCTAGAACTCTGATTCATCTTTCGTCTCTTCCCCTCCTCTGTTCACCCTGCCCCTGACAGTCCCAAGTCCATGAGACAGATACACACACATTTCTGCGTGAGCAAAAACTAGGGGAGACTGGCTAAAGGGACAGAGCCCTTCCTGTGCTGGTTTGGTGGTGTTGGGCATGACTGACTTAGGTCTAACTTGCTGTCTCCTGCTTCCTCTTTTCTTTCCAGGACCTTCGGTGACCAGCCTTGCCTCAGGAGCCCAGGCTGCCCTTTCCCCTTAGCTGTGGCTGCAGGCGTGGGGCCATGAGCTGTCTTCTATGTAGTGTGGTCCCAGTGGGGCTGGCTCTGCTGGCTTGCGGAGCACAGGCCTTTTTCCTCCCCAACACCACAAGCCTGGAGAAGCTGCTGAGCACGCTCCAGCAGGCAGAGCCGCACTCACGGGTGCGCAGGGCCATCCCCTGGTCGGATCGCCAGGAAATCCTCATGCTGCACAACAAGCTGCGAGGCCAGGTGTACCCCCCTGCCTCCAACATGGAGCACATGGTGAGCAGCCACGGGGTGACTTAGGACTTTTTGAGAAGTCTCGGGTAGCCAGACCATCCTGAACATACTATGTAGTTGAGTTTGACTCAACTTCTGAGTGGTCTGCACCAGCCTCTTAAATGTTGGGGTTACTGGTGCGCATGGCTCTCTTCCTGACAGCTTGGGCTGGCTCCAAACTTGCCATGTAGTCATGATGACCTTGAACTTCTGATCTTCTACCCCATCTCTCAAGTGCTGGGATTGAAGGTGCCCATCAGCACGCCCAGTTTATGCAGTGCTGGGATGGAGCCCAGGGTTTCGTCCATGCTAGGCAAGCATTCTGCCCCCTGAGATACCACAGTCTACCCTCTGAGCTACTTACTACATTCTACCCACTTAGCTACCACACTCTACCCACTTAGCTACCACACTCTACCCACTGAGTACCACACTCTACCCACTGAGTACCACACTCTACCCACTGAGTACCACACTCTACCCACTTAGCTACCACACTCTACCCACTGAGTACCACACTCTACCCACTTAGCTACCACACTCTACCCACTGAGTACCACACTCTACCCACTTAGCTACCACACTCTACCCACTGAGTACCACACTCTACCCACTGAGTACCACACTCTACCCGCTGAGCTACCACACTCTTCCCACTGAGTTACCATACTCTACCCCATGAGCTACTTACTACACTCTACCCACTGAGTACCACACTCTACCAACTGAGCTACCACAGTCTACCTACTGAGCTACACTCCTACCTCACCTTTTTCTGCTTCATTTCTCTCTTTCCTTCAGTAGAGTCAAGGCCTGGCTTCTCCCCATGTTCAGCCCTGTTTCTGTCCTTGTCCCCCCAGATCACAACCCCACTTCCTCCACCAAGCAGCCGCTGATTTTCTTTCAGAGACTACTCTGGTACTAATGGGTCCTTCATGGTCTCAAGGTCTGGAATGAGTGGCCAGCTATGTGGGCCATGAGCAAGGCCACCTTTGGGGGATACAGTATGAACTCCCATCTTTTTCCTTAGGAAAGCTGGGCACTCTTCCAAGATGTCAGTCCATGAGGTGGCTGTGTACTTTTTGGGGGGAGCAGGGATAGAAACATAAAAAGGCATCCAGGGTCCCGGGTGCTTTTGCAGCTGATCTGTGTGATGCCTGGCCTTTGCTAAGGATGACAGAAGCCCAAGAGGTCATCCCTCCTGAGCTCTTGCTACAAGCTGTTGGGGTAGCCAGGTGAAGAGCTCGTTTGTCCCAAGAGTTCCAAGGTAGAAACGTTCCCCTTGGCTGGTTTTCCAGAATTGGGGTAGGGGTGAGGACAGGGAGAGGTTGGTCACATTCCACAAGGTCACGTGCTGCCCACTGGCCTAGACCCTCTACCTCAGTAGCTTTTAAACCTTCAGACACTGAGCCCCAGGGTGGCCGGGAGCAGCTCACACATGGGTGGGGCCTCCAGCAATTGCTCAGAGAGGCCTTGTTGTCGACGGTAGCTTCACTGTCCTCATACCTCTTTGTCAAGGCAGAGGCAGCTCCTGTTGGGGGACCATGCCCCAGCAGCGCCCCTGGGCAGGTGGCTGGGGTGTGTGTCATCCCATCAGAGATGCCATGGAGAACTGGATTGGAGGTGCGAGTGTGGGGCCCTGCAGGACCCTGGTGGGACCTGGGAGAACAGGAAGTATTAACCTCAATCTGCAGATGGAAAACTAGACTCAGAGAGGATGCTCTGGAAGGGACTGGTCCTTGACATACATGGCCAGGCTGCCTGTCCCCACACCTGCTGCTCAGAGAGGTGTATGGTAAACGAGAGAGTGTGTGTGGGGGGGCCAGGCCCCTTCTCTACCTTTCAGCCTTCTGTATGCCTTGAGCTTAGGTAACTGGGGATTTCTGTGGAGTTATTGCACCTATGCTGTATGTGTGTACCCAGAAAGAACTTGTCCTCACGGGGCTGCTGACCAGAGGAGCACCCCTACCCCACCAGCAGGCGTCTAGAGGCTGAGGTAACATTGTGACAGGCAAAGGAGAGCAGGAGGTGGAGGGAACCCTAAAGGCCAATGCGGGTCTCAGGGCAGTGCCGAAGCTGAAGACTGAGGTGGTCACAAGTGGGAGTAGGAAGGGTGGACTTGTATGCAGGGAAGGGAAGGGTGTGAGGGAACAGAATGGTGAAACCTCACCACCTCACACATCTTGTCCCCTAAAACGGAAGCAAGTGGGGTGCCTCTGAGGAGCTGTGTGGTGTTTGGATTTCTGATTTTTTCCCCCCAACATGTCATGGTGCTCCTGGAGAGTCCAGAGTCCTCAGTGGGTCCCACAGACCGACAGCCAGAGCCTGGCTCTAGACTAGCTGTGTATTTGACTGTGACCCAATGGCCTGGCTTCCCACAGCCTTGGCTCTCTTTTCTGTAAAATGAAGTAAGATGGGCACTCTCCAGGACTGTGGCAGGAAGGCAAGGAGAGACTAGGATGAATCCAGGGCTGGCACTGAGGGTGTGGGTTGGCTCTCAGCTCCTGAGGATGGCCCCAGGGTGATCAGGGCGCTCACCTGTCCTGTATGTGTCTGATTGCTGCCGTTTGGCACTCCCCCTCCAGTTTCACACTCACCGAGACCAAGAGAAGCTGGATTCACAGGCACCTGTTAGAGGCCCAAGAGCTCTGACAGCCCTGGGGGGGGGTGTTCTGCCTGGCCCTCCTGACATCAATGTGGTCTCTCTCCCCTGCAGACTTGGGATGAGGAACTAGAGAAGTCTGCAGCAGCATGGGCACAGGAGTGCCTGTGGGAACATGGGCCTGCCAGCCTCTTGGTGTCCAACGGGCAGAACCTGGCTGTGCACTGGGGCAGGTAAGCGTAGCCGGCACCCGAGATACAGCATCCCCCCACTTGAGCGGGATCCAGCTGCTGCAGGGTGGCTGGCACAGAGAGCTTGACGTTCCTGTGTGTTGTCAAGATGTGGTGTGGTAGAGTACTTGCCTGGAAGGTTCTAGGCTCTGGGTTCTGTCCCCAGCACCATAAACAAACAAATCACTTAACCTGCAGCTTTGACAGGCCCAGCTCTTTATTTATGGCTACTGCTTGGCCAGACAGCAATGTGTTTTTCAAAATTCCAACTGCAGCCCAGACTGCCACCCTGCATGGTACCCCTTTCCTTCTATCAGCTTGCTTCCCTCTAGATTTGTGCTGTTTTCTCGTGCAAGAATGTCTTGTCCATCTGAAAGACTTATAAACAGCCTTTCTGTCCCCATGGCTTTGGCTTGGAGACTGGCACTGTCCCTCCAGGGGCCCTGGGACAGTGATGGGATCAGAGGCTCAGGCCGTGCCATCCTTGATGGGACTGGCATGGAATAGTGTTCCTAGGGCAGAAGGCAGGCTCCCTTCTGCCCTAGCTCTTCATGGCATGTGCCTCCAAGGGGCTGACCAGGGTGGGAGGCTATGTCCTGGGGACTTGCTGACCGCAGCTGCTGGTGCTTGGCTTGGGCAGTAATTGTTACAAGACCTCAAACTGCTTGACTGACCACAATGCTGTCACAAATGGTCATTCGCTAAGAACCACCCTGTTTATACTTGCTGGTGACCAAGAGACTGTGGGTTCACAGATGTTATTATTTTTCTTCCTGGTTGAAACAAAACAGAGCAGTGAGTGCATAGTGGCTCACACCTGGAATTCCAGTGCTCTCGAAGAGGAGGCTGAAGAATCTCGAATTCAAGGCCAGCCTGGGGCTGTGGCCCCAGATCAATGGCTTCACCACTGTGTCCTAGCTGTGTGTCATTATTCAGCCATTTGTCTCCTGGCCTTTACATCAGCTTCAAGTGAACCTATATGCATGTCTACCCTCCTCCTCTCTGTCTCCTTGCAAGGTCCCCCTGCTTGGTTCTGACCAACCCTGTTTCTGTTTCTGTCCTCTCTTCCTCCCTCCCTCCCTCCCTTCCTCCCTCCTGTCCTTCCTCCTTCATTCCCTGTCTCCCTTTCTCCTTCCCTCCCCTTCCCTCAGGAGCCTCCCACATGTAATCGCTATTGCTGAGCCACACCCCACCCCTTTTCTCACTTTTTGACTCAAGTTCTTACTGAAATTGTCCAGTGAACTAACTCTGTAGCTCAGGCTGGCTTTGAACTTGACATCCTCCTACCTTAACCTCCCGAGTAGCTGAGAGGACAGGCCTGCAGCCCCTCACCTGCTCTGCATGAACATCTTACATCAAGGTGGTCTTGGCTGCAGTGTGTCTGAAATCTTGGGTTCCTGAGTTGCATGTATTTCACCTGTTGTGCATGGAAATGAATACATAATTAAGCCAACAAATGTAAATCTCCCCTGCACACACAGGTGCCTTGGAGGCCGCCCAAGATAGGGTGGTTTCCGGCAGGTGCTAGCAGGGTTGGGAGCCTGGGTCCCTATCAGTGGACCACCCACCACTTCTGCCCTCTAGGTACCGCTCTCCTGGGTTCCATGTGCAGTCCTGGTACGACGAGGTGAAGGACTACACCTACCCCTACCCCCACGAGTGCAACCCGTGGTGCCCAGAGCGCTGCTCAGGGGCTATGTGCACCCACTACACACAGGTAATTCAGGTGCTGAACTCCACTCAGCCTGTGCCCCGGACCTGGGGAGTGTGTTTGCAAATGTGAATGCAAATGAGGCCTTTGCTCTAACTCAGTGCTTCTCAGAGCACACTGGTTGTGTCCTGTTGCTTGCTATGGATGAGTTCACGGGTGAGAAACTTGGAGTATGCTCTGGAAACCTTTATGGCAATTTACACGGCTGAGGTTTTCCACCATTGTGTGCATATAGCCTGTTTTTAAAAGGCATGTGCACTCCTGCAGTGGGTTGCTCTTCTCTGGTGCCCCACATACCACAGTTGCCCTGGGGCACCCTGCCCTGGGGCCCCTGAGCTGTAGTAACACAGTGATGTCTTTTCAGATGGTCTGGGCCACTACCAACAAGATTGGCTGTGCTGTACACACCTGTCCGAGCATGAACGTCTGGGGAGACATTTGGGAGAATGCTGTGTATCTTGTCTGCAATTATTCTCCAAAGTAAGACTGCATTGTCTTGGTCGTACAAACTGGCTGGGATGCACTTGTGGTGGTGGTGGTGGTGGTGGTGGTGTGTGTGTGTGGTGGGGACTAGCTAAAATTGGTCTAAAGAGTCTAGAAATCACTGCTTCTAGATGAGCAAATGGCTTGGAGAGTCAGCAAGGACTTGGGCCCTTTTTAAGGTCCTCATGGCCCCAAAATGGCTGCAGAGTTCCAGCACTGTGTCTTCCCCTACGATTCTACTTCACATAGTAGGAATGTAGGAATGGGCTGTCTCCTTTGGCATTTCTCCACCAAATGTCTTTGACCTGAATTAGATCAATCATAGGCAAGGGGGACCACAATTGCTCCAACTGGTTTTATGAGTCACCTCCCAGGGCCACTTGGAGTAGTTGTTGTCTGGCAGGAGGGAGAGACAGTGGAAAGAAAGATAAAGGAGGGGGTGAAGAGTGCTGTTTTCTCTGCACTGGAGCCACAGATGGAGTCTAAGAAGACACGCCCTCCCACCAGGCTGGCTGGTTTGTGTCAGCTTCTACTTCCCGTCCTGAAGAGGCCACACCAGTCCTCTTCTCAGCATCTCTGTCACAGTGCGGTCACTCACCCAATGGCTCACTGCACAGATATGTGCAGAGCAGCATCACTTACCCTTTGCAGCCTGTGGTTTGAACAATGATGCTGGCCGCCATCCCTGCACGGGCAAAGGCACTGTGGTGGGCTCTCTGGCATGCGTATTTATTTACTGGAGGAATAACACGGGGGGGGGAGCAGTTGGGAGCTATGGGGTTAGGAGGGGAAAGACTGGAGAAGCCATGGAGTGTGGCTTTGGGGCTATGGGGCAGCAGCTGAGCAGCCACATTCCTGCAGGCTGTGGTCCCCAGGGCAACTCTTAGCACAGCTGAAGGTATAAAGTGAGGGACACTTGGATTAAACCTTTATGTTTAAAAATGCTGGCAGCTCTGATCAAAAACCTAACTCTTGGGGCTGGTGAGATGGCTCAGCAGGTAAAGGGGCTTGCTTCCAAGCCTGATGACCTGAGTTTGATCCGCAGGACTCATATAGTAGAAGGAGAGAACCAACTCTCCCATGCATCACACACAAATAAATAAATGTAAAACAATTTTTAACAGAAATGAAACAATTCCCACCCCTGACACTGTTCTCTCCCCTTTCTTGGTAAAGGCACCATATTGTCACGTCTTTCACTTAACCAGCCTAGGACCTGTAGTGACCACTGAAGGAGGCTAGGGCCTAATGGCAGATACTTGTTCAAGTCGTGTTTGGGAGGGTCGACATCTAGCATGAAGGCCTGGAGGCACTGGCGCTGGGAAGTCTCCCCTGGCTTACAGGCGCCCATCTTCCTGCTGTGTGCCCACTTGGCCATGAGAGTTAGCAGATGGTGAGCGTGTGCTTTGGGGCTCTTTTCATGGGTGCACTGGTCCTACCAGAGCAGGGCCCCACTCTCCTGATTTCAGTAACCCCGGTTACCTTCCTAAAGGCCCATATAGAAATGTGGCCTAGGGGAGGTTGGGCTTCACTGTGAGGGAGGGAGGCATTGCCCGTGAGACCCATCTACAGTCAGGCTGTTTGCTAGTTACTTGGACTGCCCTGTGATAGTCCATGCTTCCCATGGCCTTTTCCTTCAAGAGACACCCCTGGCCTCTGAGCCTGTCAGGCCACCATCATGGAACCAGGGAGGGAACAATGACCAAGAGCTCTGAATGGTGCAAGATGAGTGTGGCTCTTGACCCTGTGTAAGGAGAGTGCCATCCATGAGCTGGGCAGAGGGTTTGGAGCCTGGCTATCTGCTGTCTGGCTAGAGAGGCCAGCCAGCCTCTGTGAACACTTATAGGCCTGAAAGCCTGGAGGGATCTATCATTGAGGAAACAGGATCCAGTATGCTGAGGAGCATTGGTTTTGGGGAGCAGGACAAACCCCTGAGACACCTTAGTTTTCTGAGGAAACTATCAAGCTCTTCAATGGACAGAGGGAGGAATTTCAGTCCATGCCTGATGTCCCACTGAGGTTTGTCTCAGTGTCCCAAACTGTGTGTCCCCAGCCCAAATACTTGCACAGTGAGAACTGCGGGGTCCACACCAATGTCCAGAGGTTGCCCTGACTGTCCAGGTGGGTCTGTGGGGGTTGCACTGTGATAGTGGCAGAAGAGGAGGCGAGGCCCCTCCCCCAGTGTGGGCCACCTCCCTCCATGGCTCGGTGATATCATCACTCTTTGGCCATTGTAGTGGGCCACAGGATGCATAGAGGAGTCTGGGGGTCTCTCAGTGGCTCTGACAGGAACCTTGCCTCCCTAGAAAGTGACCAACGACCATCTTGGTGGGCCTCTTTGCTTTATAGACACTATTAAGTGATGGTCTCATCACTGTGCCCAGAGTCCCCTGGCTGGCTGGAACTGGAGGGGGAGGCTACTTTTCCTGTACCAGGATGGTGTCTTCCCAGAATCAGGGATTCTGTTGAGGTTCCCTGGGCCTAAAGGATGGGGTTCATGGCGTTTCTGGTCTGTCTCCAGGGGAAACTGGATTGGTGAGGCCCCCTACAAGAATGGCCGTCCCTGCTCTGCGTGCCCACCCAGCTATGGAGGTGGCTGTAGGAACAACCTATGCTACCGAGGTAGGTGGCGTGAGGGCCCAGCCCTGGGGTGGCTTCCAGTCCTCTGAGTCACAGGTGTTGAAGGCCGAAATGGAAATGAAGTCAGATCCAGACCCACCCCTGTAGCCACCCCTGCCACCCTTTAGTTCTGTGCCCCTCTGCTCTCTGCACTTGGCCCCTGCCGCCTACAGACTCCGCTGTCCTGAGATATCCCCTACAGACCCTGCTGTCCTGAGATATCCCCTACAGACCCTGCTGTCCTGAGATATCCCCTACAGACCCTGCTGTCCTGAGATATCCCCTACAGACCCTGCTGTCCTGAGATATCCCCTACAGACCCTGCTGTCCTGAGATATCCCTACAGACCCTGCTGTCCTGAGATATCCCCTACAGACCCTGCTGTCCTGAGATATCCCCTACAGACCCTGCTGTCCTGAGATATCCCCTACAGACCCTGCTGTCCTGAGATATCCCCTACAGACCCTGCTGTCCTGAGATATCCCCTACAGACCCTGCTGTCCTGAGATATCCCCTATAGACCCTGCTGTCCTGAGATATCCGCTCTTCCCCAGGTGGCTCTGGTCTGGCCCCAATGAACAGTGAACATAGCCCAGACTCACTCCTAACCTTTTTTCTTTTTTAGCATGTCTACTTAAGACAGAGGGTTGTAAGTCAGAGGTGGTGGCTCACACCTATCATCCCAGCAACTGGGTAGCTGAGGCAAGAGGGTTGCCAAAAATTTGAGATAGGCCTAGACAACATAACAATACTCTATTTTGCCTCCTGGGATCTCTCCAAAACACACACACACACACACACACACACACACACACACACGCACGCACGCACGCACGCACGCACGCACGCACGCACGCACGCACACACGTCAAGTTTTTGTTTTTAGGGGTTTTTGTTTGTTTGTTTGTTTGTTGTTTGTTTTTCAAGACAGGGTTTCTTTGTGTAGCCCTGGCTATCTTGGAACTCATTTTGTAGATCAGGCTGGCCTTGAACTCACAGCGATCTGCCTGCCTCTGCCTCCTGAGTGTTGGAATTAAAGGCGTGTGTCATGATCACCCAGCAAAATTGAGGTGATTAACATGCAACTCAAAGCAAGGGTTTGAGTTTCACCCAATCAGCCAGATGCACTTGTGCCCTTGTCCTTTATCCTCTTGAGAGTGAATGCTGTTTAGGCGGCCTGGGGGACAGGCTGCTTTCTGCCTGTGAATCCATTTTCCTCCCACGGTAAACACCACGCGTTCTCACGCTTAACACTGTCTCAGCGATCTGGAATAGTTCTGGCTCTCAGAAGTTGTGTCTCAGAAGCGGGGGTGGTGTGTGTGTGGGTGTCCTCAGCCGAGCAGATAGATGTCTGTGGCTGAGATTTATGTTCTGTGTGGCACCAACAGCTGGCCGGGGCTTACGGGGTAGGGAGTGGGCAGCTGTGCTGCAGGGGAGGGCGGGTATGCAGCAGTGACCATCTTGTCTGTACTGTCCCTGAGATGGACACGGGTCAGTCTGTGGGGCCCTGGGATGTGGAATAGCAAAGGTCCTAGTTCATAGAAGGCCGAGCTCGCTAGCTGATGTGAGGGATGCTGCTAGAGGGATGAGACAGAAGCAGGGACAATTGAGGCCCCTGGGAGCATGGGCCTGCCTACAGTCTGCCCCATGAACTGCCTTATGCCAAGGAACTGTGACAGCTCTTGCCTGGAGACAAGTCTGATGTCCCCATCTTCAGGGAATCTAGATGTCAGACAGACACGCACCTGTCGCCATGTTCTTACGATTCCAAAACTCCTCGGGAACTTGGTTACCCTGCTATTACAGCTGCTGGTGTACTCAGGGCACTGGGCAGGTGTGCCCTGCGTGCTGGTGAATAAACAGACCCTCCCCTCCACAGAGGGCTCTTTCAAGGAGTCCCAGCACACAGAGGCCCCAGACACGAGCTTACCCATCCCACGGTGCCCGTGTGCTTATTCATTTATTTGTGGTGGAAAACACCCAACTTTGCTTGGCAGACATTGTCGTTTTCTTAGCTAACCATGCAGAAAACCTCCCCTAACTCAGCTTATCTACATAAGCCACTAAATAAGGGTGTGCCATGGCACCCGTAAGGCCATGACCTATAATGGGGACACAAGGATTTAAGGATAAGGATAGAAGTTTCATTTTATCCGGTACCTCCCTGTGGGGGATAACAGGCCAGGGAGGTACCCAACTCCCTGTCCAGCTACATCCCAGCTCTGTAAGCCTAGACGGGGCTCTTTTACATCCCCTTGCCCCTCTGAGCCTCAGTTTCCTCATATGTGAAGTGATTGCCATGTCTCTTACGGTAGAAAGGTAAGGATTGGGGGCAGGGCCTGAATGATTAGATGTCACTAGTCGCAGAGCTAGGGGTACCTGTGGGGTGGCAATACCCTAGGCCCTGAGAACCCTGGCTTGGAGCAGACTGTGTGTTGAATATCCCAGGATTGAACAGAGCCTGGTCCTTTTGGGTCACACGTCCCTATGGTATCTCACAGAGGGGATTGGGTGCATGACTTTCAGCTTCCCACTTTTGTGCGTGGGTCTGGAGACTAGGACCGCCTGCCTTGTTTTGAAAGAGTGCGCTATCTCAGACCCTCCCAAACTAGATTTCTCTAGTAAAGCTGGCCTTTTGAGTCATCAGATCCTAAAGCCAATGGAAGAAACCCAGCTCAGCCCCGGACAGCCTGGCTGTCAGCAGTGGGTTCTGAATGGCTGCATTGATGGGGCAGGCGTTGAGGCTGCCTGTACAGCCCAGGGGCTCTGTGGAGGTCAGCTCAGAGTAGGTGCTACTGCGCTGTGGGAATTCCAGCCTTGGGGACCGCAGACCTTGCTGGCGGTCATTCTTTTCCCTCAGTTCTCAGGAGTTTGAATCCCTTGTTCACTTGGGACTTTGTTGAACTTCCCCTGTGTGGGGGGCATTGAGAGGTATGTTAGGCCATGAAGCTGGGGCTCCTGGTAGTAAACATGAATAAACAGCCAGCCATATGCATGCCTTTTCACATCTGCCTTCCCTGTCCCTTCTCCTCTCAGGCCAAAGCTAGTCTGGAATGAATCAGCCCCCATTCACAGCCCAGTGCTCCACCTAGAAAGACAGGGGCACCCCATTCGTTGGCTCATTGTTTGGATTCATGGTGGCAGGGGACATCACTCAGGCTGCCCTCCAGGAGAGACAGTAGCCCTTGGGGATGATGGGTCTCTGTGGAGTCAGAGAGGCCTATGGGTGCTTTGTGTTTCCTCCTTGAAATAGTCTTGGTCCAAGCACATCCACTGATAGTCCAACTCTGCACTGGACATCGTATTTTCTCATGAAGGAGCCTGCCGGCCTGGGAGAAGGAAGACCCCCCCCCCACTGGCCTATGGGAGTGTTAATGAGCACGGTTAAGATGGGTGGGTGGAGCTTTGAAGGGGCAGTGAGGGAGGTGTGCTCAGTGGGTTTATTGGACTCCAGGGAGCTTCTGTACCTTCTCCTTTGAGGTGTGTGGAAGATGCTTCCTGGCTCTGCCATACAGACATTTGTGGAAAACTGTGGTCCTTGGTGGGGCCACCTGGGGGTAAGGTGGCACAGGAGGGCCAAGCCACCCTCAGGCTCTGCTTTGGCTGAAGTTCAGAATTTGGTGTCCTGGTAATCCCACTTCTATTGTCCTTCTGAATGAGAAGGGAGGTTAGTGACCTGATGCTCAGAGGCATGAAACAGGGGGTGGGGGGACTGAAGGCAGTGGTGGGGAGGGGGCAGGGTGATGGAGGATGGCATATGATGCCCTGGGGTGAAAAAAGATTGACACTGGGTAAGCTATAATCTTTTAAACCAGGAGCTGAGGCTTTCAGTAGTTCCATGTACCAGGTCTAATGCCTTTTGAGACCGGATCTCGTTATGCAGTCCAGACTGCCTTGAGCTCACAATTCTCCTGCCTCAGCCCTAATGTAAAGGTTGCAGATCCATGTCGCATGTCCTGCCCTCTTAACACAGGGTGTACTCGTTAGGTTTGTTTGTCTGTTTGTTTTGTCAACTTGCTATAAGCTAGTGTCATCTGGGAAGAAGGTGCCTCTACTGAGAAAATGCCTGTCAGCCAGGCCAGGAGGCATGCCTGTAGAGGCATTTTCTTGATTAGTGATTGGTGTGGGAGGGCCCAGCCTACTGTGAGTGGTACCACCCTCAACAGGTGGTCCTGAATTGTATAAGAAAGCAGGTTGAGCAAGCCATGCAGAGCAAGATAGAAAGCAGCACCCTCGTGGCCTCTGCATCAGCCCCTGCCTCCAGGTTCTCTCTTGGTCTCCCCCACTGAACTGTAATCTGTAAGCCAAACAAACCCTCTCCTCCCCAAGTTATGTTTGGTCATATCAATAGAAAGCCAGCTAGGGCATCTCACAATGTGGACTAGATTGTCATGGTACTCTATAGCCAGGCTGGCCTTGAACTTGAAGCAATCCTCCTGCTTTAGCCCCCTGCGTGCTGGGATTACAGTCATGAGCCACTATGTTTAGCCAGGTCCAGGGTTAGCACAGTGAATCTCCATTGCTGAGCCATGGCTTGAGCCAGGTGCGTGGTCCCTGACACTCGGGGTAGAAGTGTGATGAGTCTCTGTCACTGTGTCTCCAACAAAAACAGAGATCAGAGGGACCTCGGAGAGAGTTGCCCTTTTGAGGCTAAGGTTGGGGACGGGGCAGGTGATTGAGTGGAAGAAGAGGAGGGGCAGATGACCATTCTGCCATCCAGGTGTGCGTGCTGCACCCACCCCCACTCAGGGCTACTTCTCTGAGGTCCAAAGTCAACATGGAAATGAGCTGGCCTTCCATCCTCGAGAGGCTGGTAGAATTCCACAGGCGCAGGGTTCTCCCCAGTGTAACCTCCTCTCTCTAGTTGAAATGACTCTTTGTGAAGCCAAATCTCAGAGCTTAGTCTGCAGGATGCTTTTTCCAAAGAGCATTTTAGAGATGGCTCCGGTGGCACAAACCTTTAATCCTAGCATGTGGGAGGCAGAGGCAAGCGGATCTCTATGAGTTTGAGGCCAGCCTGGTCTACACAGTAAAATCCAGCTCTAACAACAAAACAAAACCAAAGAACATTTTTGTTGAATCCAGCATGTTCTCTTTCTACCCCCAACCCCCATTAGAGGAGCCCTACAGTCAGAAACCAGAGGTGGATGAGAATAATGAGGTGGAATCGCCCCCTGCTCCTGAGGTTCAGCCCAGGGTGGTCAGACCCTCGAAGCCCAAGAAGACCCCAGCCATCAACTTCATGAGTGAGTTGATGTCCCCAGCCTCAGGGCCACCTGCCCCCCCCAGCCACCTTTGCTAGGGGCTGGCAGAGAAGGGGAGCTGGGTACCGGGTAACAGGGAGAGGGTGGGGCAGAGCTGGTTGGGGTGCAACCCCAATTCTCATTTGAAAATGATGCTTGTAAGTCATGGAAGCAAGCCTGACAGGCTGCTGGGATGGCACTTTCCTTCAGGCAGGATGCTGCATTTGCTCATTTGAAGTCAGTCTCATGGAACCCAGGCTGTTCTTGAACTTGTTGTGTAGCCAAGGATGACCTTAAACCCTTCATCCTAACCCTTCATCCTTCTGCTTCCACACCCACCACACCTAGTGTATGTGGTACCTAGAACATAATCCAGGGCATTCTGCACGCAAGGCAAACACCGTTCCCACTGAGCTACACACACTACCCCAAGGCAGATAGTTTACTGTTAGATTTTCTTTGAGTCTTTCAAAGGGAAGCTGCAATGAAGTTGGACTTCTCTGAATATACTGGCCACTCTGGAATCAGTGTGTACATCTAGGCTGGTGATGGGGTGGTCCAAGCATCCGCTCACAGGCTCAGCCTCTCAGATCAGCCCCTTTCTTGACTCTTTAAGGCTCTATTCGATCATCCAACCAAGGGGTGACCACACCTATGACAGGCTGACTGCAGAGATGGCTTATAGGAGTGTGAGTGAGCTACCCAGAATCAGTGGATCCTGGTGTCCAGGCTGGGATGAGGCTTCTTGCAAGCCCTGTGGTCTATGAGTACACCTCGACATCTAGCCCTTATATAAATCCCAGGCTGAATATAGTCCACCACCACAAGCCATGCCCATTTTATGTCCCACCCCTTTGTAAGCCTTACCTTCTCAGAGCAAGGTTGGGCTATGGGGACTGAGTGTATATCAGGCAACCTTCATGGTCACATGATTTTTATTTAATGCTCATAGGAACCTAATTAAGGATAGTAGTTGGGTCTCAGTGGGAAATAACTTGTATAATGTCACAACATTATACTGGAGCTGGGCATAGTGATGGAGACTGGGGCAGGAGGATTTCAAGTTTGATGCCAGCCTGGGCTAATAGTGAAAACCTGTCTTTAGATGACAAGAAAAAGATGATGGGACAGACTTAGTGTAGTTCCTAAGGAAGGCCTTACCCTCTCCTGTGGAGCAGATGGGAGGAGAGGGGAGTGGAGGGAGGGGGGACTGAGATTGGAATGTAAAAAAATAAATTAATGAATTAGCTAAAAAATGACAAGAAAAAAAAAGGAAATAGAAATAAAGTCTATTTCTGCTGTTCAAGCTTCCCACAGGAGCCCATAGCCTGGAGGTACAGCTCTTGCTCTAGTTATGGTATGGATTCCAGAACATTCCGGAATGTCTCTTGGAATGGGAGAGGGGTCTTCTAACCCACCCTTCTGGACTCATAGTCCCACCCCCATGTCTCTCCTAGCCCAAGTGGTCCAATGTGACACCAAGATGAAGGACACATGCAAGGGATCCACATGTAACAGGTGAGGGCCCGGCTGGGCTGGGCTGGGCTGGGCTGGGCTGGGCTGGGCTGGGCTGGGCTGGGCTGGGCTGGGCTGGGCTGGGCTGGCTGCCTACCGGATCCTCTTGAGACACACGTCAGTCACGTGATCTGCTTGCTTCCTACTCTGAGCCTCCTGGAAACATGAGTGGGTCAATGGTACTCATACTATTAGCACAGTGTACAACAGACAGTACCATGTGCTAATTAGACTGACCATGACACTCCTCTGTCCCTTCCCCTAACCATGACACCCACGGTCACACCTGACCACCACCTCAGATTGAGCACTTGGACGATGAATGATCTACCTCTGTCACATGTTATCAGAGTTTCTCAACTGTCACTGCTAGGGCACATGGGACATTGAGGTGGGGTACCATGTATATTAAGGAATTCTAGACAATCTCCAAGACCTTGATCTCTGTCAAATGCCAGTAGGGACAACCAAAACTGTGGGTAGTATCCTAAAATAATCCTGCTCGGCACACATTACTGCCAAGCACTTTGTCTCTGGTCCAGAGATGGCTATACCCTGTGGGGGTGGGGTCCCCACGAACTGCCTTATGGGAATAGTAGACAGGAAATCTCTCATTGTTGCCGGTGGCAAACCAGTGATCACTTCAGTTTGTGTGAATCCTGCCCTTGGGGCTGGCTTCAGGCTCCCTGAGGTTTAGCCAGCAGCTGCAGTCTCTAGGGTAGCAGGATGCCCTCGCTAGGTAGAGCATGAGACCTGTTCCCTCAGGGGCGTTAGCCTCAGCTAGCCAAGCGTTGAGAGGGTGTCATTTAAGGCCTCTTTGAGTCTGTCAAGAGCTGAGAGGAGCCATTTGAAGCACCCGCTGGAAGAAGGTGGCTCTCCCTGTGACCCAATGGACCTGGAGGGGGGGGTCCATTCTGTGAGAGTCCTTCACTCACACAAGGAGTGACATAAAGCAGTAGCCAGGATGTGGCTGTCCCAGGGGCACACCTATTGGTGTGCTATGGAAGCCTCTGCAGTACTGTTTGTGTTAGTGACAGAGGACAGACATGGTGGAATGACCACACCCAAGGCCAAGGCAGCATTCGAGGTCTGCATGGGGTAAACTAGGCAGTGAGCAGGTATGCCTGGACTGCTTCTCATGAAAGCACTAAGCAGGTGAGATGGCATTCCCAGGGCAGGAAGACGTGAAGGTTTGTCTACTAAGGCCCCAGAGGCCTCCAGTCAGCTGGGGTACCACAAACAATGGCAGCCCAGCCTCACTGTAGAAGTAACATTCCCTAAGCTAAGCCCGGGGCCTACTTTAAAAGGTGTTTTAATTCATTGTATAATTCAGAAAACAACAATCCATAAAAAAAAAAAAAAAAAAAAAAAAACCCAAAACCAAGCACCCCAAACCCCCTCAGCTTGGCATGCTCCCCCTTTTTATCCATGTGGCTGAGGCCAGTCCTGTTCATACATTCACTGGTCATCCTTGGAACTCCACCAATATTCCTCAGACCCTCAGGTTTTTTTAGTAACTATGTAACAAACTGACATATGGTGACACAAAGTTACATTTGGCTATGCCTCTGTCACCTGCTGCCATCTGTCTACTCCTTATAAGTCCCAGTACACTTGCTGTGCAGTTGGATAACTTGCTGATTTACTTGTCTGTTTTTTTTGTTTTAAGACACAGGGTTTCTCTGTATTGTTTTGGAGCCTGTCCTGGAACTCACTCTGTAGACCAGGCTGGCCTTGAACTCACAGAAATCCACCTGCATCTGCCTCCCCAGTGCTGAAATCAAAGGTGTGCAGCACCACCACCCTGAGAACTTGCTGGCTTTTTACGGGGCATGTGCATATTTACAAGGGAAGTTGGAGGGTCTGCGGACAGGAACTTGAAGGCTTTCCTACAGACTAGTTTTTGGTCTGTGGCGAACAGGGGCCTCATTGTTCTGTTAACCTCATTAAGCAGCAACAAACCTTGGGCTCAGGAAACAGCTCAACACAGGTGAAGGCTTGTTGTGCAAGTGTGAGAACCAGAGTTTTAGCATCCATGAAAAAGCTGGGTGTGGGTCTGTAACCCCAGGGCTGGAGAGAGGAAGCACAGATAGGGGGAATCCCAAGGAATTATCAGCTAGTCTGCCTACCTAACTGGTGAGGCCCAGGTTTAAAGAGAAACTTGTTTCAAAAAATAAGGTGGAGAGAGATCAAGGAAGATATCCAACACTGACTTTTGGCTACCATTCTTATGTACCACATATGTACATACACACACACACACACACACACACACACACACACACACACACACACACCGATAGTGTACACCTGTCACACTAACACTGAGGATCAAAGGCAGGAGGATTGTCACTTATTTGAGGCCAGTCTGAAACTATATAATGAGTCCTAAGCCATCCTGGGCCACAAAAGCAAGACTCGGTCACAAAACAAATGGGCTAGAGAGATGGCTCAGCAGTTAAGAATGGCTGCTGTACATGGAGACCAGGATTTGAATCCTAGTACTTACACTGATGACTCACAAACACCTTTAACTTCCTCTCCGAGCAATCTAACCAGCTCTTCTGACACCGGCAGGCACCCACACCCACATGTACACACACATAATTGTCCATAGCAGGGGGTCCATCTGTGACATTTCTGAATTCAATAAGAAAGCCAGTGAGGAAACATGGCAACGTCACTGGGCGAATTCACCAATGAGCTTTGCTTTATTCACCCATCAGGTACCAGTGCCCAGCAGGCTGTTTGAACAACAAGGCGAAGGTTTTTGGATCTCTCTTTTATGAAAGTGTGAGTATGGCCAGTGTTTCTGTGCCCAGTGCATGGGAGACTCCACCAGGTAGCTTAAAGCAAATGAGATTCATAGAGATGGGTGTTCTATCCTGGCTCAGTCAGCCTGGAGCATTGGAATGGACTGACCCACATGGACTAGTAATGCTGAAGCCACTTCTGGGAACCAGGACTGAATGTCACTTTGGGACTGGGGTCAACAATGCCTGACTAAAAGGGCTTAAACAGCTAGGATGACTCCTTAAGCTATCCAGGAACAAAGATGGGGCTAAGGATGGCAGTGAAGGGCTAGGCGGGGTATGTTTTGGTCCAACGTTTTGGCTTTTGGTTGGCGGGGGACAAGTGCCTCAGATGGTTCTGGGAGAGGGACTCTGTACATTTGTGGTCTCTTTTGTGCTCTGTAGTCTTCTAGCATATGCCGGGCTGCTGTCCACTATGGTGTCATTGATGATCGAGGTGGCTTGGTGGATGTCACCAGGAATGGGATGGTACCCTTCTTTGTCAAATCTAAAAAAAATGGCGTGGAGTCCCTGAGGTACGTGTCGTGTGTGTGTGTGTGTGTGTGTGTGTGTGTGTGTGTGTGTGTGTGTGTCTGTACCAGGGGTGTGGGGGGAGTCCTGACTGTTTTCTTATTGTGGAAACAGTTTTGAGGGCTGGGAATATGGCTCATTTGGTAAAATTCTTGCCATGCAGATACAAGGACCTGAGTTTGAGCTGTGTGTGGGGCCATGTATTTGTAATCCTGGCACTGGGGAGGCAGAGACAGGAGGATCCCCAGAGCGCAGGGGCAGCCTAGCCTACCTGCTGAATTCCTGGCAAGAGGTCCGGTCTCCTCCTCCATGCCCCCCAAAAGGTGGACGGTGCCTGAGGCTGACCTCTGGCCTTCACACACATGTGCACACACTTGCATGTGCACCCCCAAGCATGCATTCCCCCACCCCACATATTATTGAGATTCTGAAAAGCATCTAAGGAAACAGGAAAACAAAAGACAACCCAGGTGGCACAGCTGACTAACTCCCGTGGGCCACCAGCTGATCCAGTCAGAGGTCTCCGAGGGTTGGGCCATCTGGTTATGTTCTGGATCTTACTTCCTCTAGCCTTCTGATTCCTGGCCCTACTTCATCATATGCATTTAGAAATCTTTATTGTGTCTGAAGCAGGATCACCATGAATCTGAGGCTAGCCCACACTACAGTGAATTCCAACCCTGCTGGGACATTTATCAAGAAACCAAAAGAGAAATGTATTATTTAAGAAGGGTTTCTGGCCTGACAGTGGTGTTGAGCCCTTTTAATCCCAGCACTCGGGAGGCAGAGGCAGGAGAATCTCTGTGCATTTGAGGCCAGCCTGTCTACTGAGATAATGACAAAACAGCTGGAGCTACACAGGAAACCCTTTCTTGAAACTAACCCCCCAAAGGGGAGGAGGGGTTCTGGAGGCTTCCCCAGGCCACCAGACAGGTCCTTGGTGACAAAAGTTTATGCAGTCCTGGAATAGTCTAAGCTATTCTGGTTCCGTGTTTCAGGCAGGGCAGGGCAGCGTGAAGCAACGGACTTTTAGGAGGACTCAGTGTGACTGACTGTGTTTTCCTTTCCAGCAAATACAAGCCTTCTAGCTCCTTCATGGTGTCAAAAGTAAAAGGTAAGCAAGCCAGGTCCCGAGGGTGTCTGGCATTTCCCAGGAAATCTTCCTTCCTTTGTAGTTATCCTTTCAGCCTGAGGCTATTGTTCCCAAGAAAGGCTATCAGGAGAGGCCAAGTCTCTGGGGTTTTTTGTTTGTTTGTTTGTTTGGTTGGTTGGTTTTTTCCTTTCTTTTACCTTCCTTCCTCCCTCTCTCCTTCCCTCCCTGCCCCCTCTCTCTTTTCTCTTTTTGGATTTCTGAGACAGGGTTTCTCTGTGTAGCCCTGGCTGCTCACTCTGTAGATCAGGCTGGTGTGGAACTCAGAGATTCGCCTGCCTCTGCCTCTGCCTCTGCCACCACTCACTCTCTCACTGGTTTCTAAGCATATCTAGATTTGAACTTGGTTGTAACTGACCACAGACTCGGGGGCATGAATACCATAGGCATGGTCAGTGTCAGGTTTGCTGTTTAAAGCCTCGATGGGCATAGTCACCATCCTGAAGGGATAGATGCCAGGGAGTGAGAAACTGAGGCAGGAGCTAGTGATCGAGCCATTGTGGCCACTAGGATCAGCTTCTCCACGTGTAGACATAGAATCACACCTGGGATGGTCAAAGATGGCAGAGCAGGGGACAGGTTTTGAGAGACCAAGAGAGATGTACGCATGTGCAGACACACTGGGCTGTGTCTCTCCTCTGCTGATCTGTGAGCCATGACCTGACACTTTGTCTCCTGTTCTCAGAGAGGAGTGTGGACTGCTACACCACAGTTGCACAGCTCTGTCCCTTTGAGAAGCCGGCCACCCACTGTCCGAGGTAAGAGGGACTGAGGCCTGTCTCTTCGGGTGTCTTCCTGCAGGCCTACCTGGGTATGGCTCTGTCCATGCCAGGCATGCCTAGGAGGCTCTGTGCTGGGCTGTACCCACAAGTTGTCTGTTATCTAACTCCCACCCTAGTGTTCCTACTCCTCATGGCTGGCAGGTTAATTACCAGGGGCCCCACAGACCCAGAGCTTTCAGCATGGGCATTTCCCAGCTTTGGTGAACAGAACAGCCACTGTGTCCGGCTGAGCTATGACTCATCAGAGAGGACTCTCCTTGTCCTGGGGACCCATTCTCTAAAGCCCGTTGGAAGGGGACACAGAAATGTGCCCCCTCCTAGACTCAGCAGAGCCCACTTGTTACAAGTTGCTCCCCTGTCAGAAAATGCAGCAAAGAGAATGTGACCTCCAGCCAGAGCAGCACTCAGCCCACTGGAGCTGTAGTGTGGTGTGGGTCCAGCACCCTGAGTTAGCAGCCACCTGTAGTGCAGGGTGATATGCTGTTCTCGGAGCTCTGGGGCCTGGAGACGGGATTCTGGAAGGGACAAAGAGTAGAGCCCCACGGTCTGCACTGGGAAAAGTCTACAAAGATGCTGTTAGGGAGACAACTCTGGCTTGAGCGGCCAAGGAAACATCACAGAGAGACAGAAGGGAAACACAGGAAAGGCAGGAAACACAGAGGGAGCCCTGTCCATGGTCCACATATCCGTGCCACTGCCTGACCTGACAACACCAGGAGCAGAGTTTGGGAGTTCTTACACTCTCCAATGTTTTTCTTTTTAAACCTACCCCCCCCCTATATATACTACACATACCATACCACAAACACACATACATAACACATACCCCCACACCCATACACACATACACAGCACATAATATACACACACTATACCACACACACACATACACACCACATACACACAAACACACACCACATCACATACCACACATGCCACACACATATACCACATGAACACACATACACACACACACACACACACACACACACACACACACACACACACACACACACACACACACTTTCCCTGCCTGGTCCTTTCCTTCCTCCTCAGGAGCAGCCTCAACCAGGCTGATTGGCTTCCTTCCTGCCAAGCATCCTGCCTGTCTCTGGGCCAGGTGGCTTTCAGCCGCCATCTTGGCTTCATAGTCCCTGGGCTCAGCTTCTGGTAAACTGTTCCAGACAGACACAAAAGGCCTTTTCTTAGGCAAAGCTAATGCTTTTCTTCCTGGTGTGGGGCTTGCCAGCCACCTGGGCCCACCCATTTCCAGTCTGAGGAACCTTCTTCATCCCTGGGGCCATCAGTTGGGCTGAGGCCACCAGTGCCATGGTAATCTAACCCTTCCCACCTCAAGTTATCTGTGTCCTTCTTGGAATATTCTGAGTCACTGAGGTGAGGGCCCTCCACCCTTCCTCCTCACATAGGGAAGTGGCCTTAAAAACTCTATTGATAACAATCAATCTATGTTCCGCTCCCACAGCACACCCCACCAACACCAGGGAAGGAAGGTGTGATCCCACAACATGCCTCTTCTGGGGCCTTATTCCTCTGCTTTGCTTCTCTGTGACCTTTTCTATGGGATTTTAAAGTTCTATGTGCATGCTTAAAGACAAGGATTGTTTACAGTGGCCACCTTGGGGACAATGTCTCCTTCCTCCTGTCAGTGCTGGGCTTGATCCTGGGCCCTGCATGTTTGAGGACATGATCCACCCATGAGCTTTGATGCCCAGGTTTCTGTGTTGTCTTTTGAAAGAGCAAGCTGGATACTAGCAAGACGGTTCAGTGGGTGAAGGTACTTGTTGCCAAGCCTGACAACCTGAGTTCAATCCCCAGGACCCATGTAGTGAAAGAACAGACTCCTGCAGGTTGTCCTCTTACCTCTACACATACACCATGGCATGTTTGAGTTCACACACGCACACAAACACACACACACACACACATACACACACACACACACACACACACACACACACACACACACACACACACACACACACACACACACCACACACCGGATAAAAATGTCATCCTCATTTAAAGAATGTGCATCTGAAAACTCAGACAAGGAGTGAGTCCAGGACGCTGTCTCCTGCTGGTCTCCTCTTCCTACAGTTGCTTCTCGTTTCCAGGGTCCAGTGTCCGGCACGCTGTGGAGAAGAGCCATCCTATTGGGCCCCCGTGTTTGGAACCAACATCTACACTGATGTGAGTAGGGCCAGCTTCCTCGGTGAACACCTCAGAAACCCAGTCCCAAGGTGTGGGAGCCACAACCTGAGATCCCGTGTCATGGCCTCTGGTTACACTTCCCGCAGCCATGGCCCCAGTGTTCCGTTCATAGATGGGCAGGACTTCCTCCTTTCTGACGTTGTGAATGGAAGCTCTAGCAAGTCTCCTCTTACCTAGGAGGTCTTTAATGGTTTGAAGGCCTTTGTGTTTCACTGGCTTCACTTTCTCACATATGTAGTCATTGCCACAGTTAGGGTTTCTATTGCTGACAAAAGCAACTTGGGAAGGAAAGGGTTTATTTCAGCGTACAGCTCTCAGGTCGTACTGTGTCACGGATGGAAGTCAGGGCAGGTATCTGGAGGCAGGACTGCCTGAGTGACTGCGGCTTACTGGCTTGCTCCTCATGGTTTGCTCTCTTACGTAACTCAGGACCTCCTGCACAGGAGTGGCACTGACCTGTGCCCTCCCACATCCATCATTAATCAAGAAAACACCTCTAGACTTGCCCACAGGCCAATCTGATGGAGACATTTTCTCAGTTGAGAGTCCCTCTGCCCAGATGACTCTAGCTTGTGTCAAGTTGACAGCAAACTAGCCAGTGCAGTCCCCTTCCCATTTCTCTGTCTTCTCTCTACAGGCGTTAGTTAGTCTACTCACCGATTTGTTCCACCCTGCAGGCTCTTAGCTATAAGCACACGGGAAGGACGAAACAAAACAAATGTGCACTGGCGGGACCCTGGAACACTTGTCAGCCCCGTCTCGTCTTCCCTCCCAACTCAGATGAAAAGGCTCAGTTTTCCTTTGTTGATTTTCAGAGCTCAGCCTGTTCTCTCTGGTGTCCAGGGCTTAGGGACACAGTGACCCAGAAGGTTCGAGCCTCCCCCCCCCCAACTCCAGCTGCCTACAGGCTGTGCAATCCCTCTGAGGAGTTCCTTTCCTCTCTGTGAGTAGAAATCCCAGAGCCAACCAGACTTGCTCCAGCCCAGGGTATCCTCTAGCTCTAAAACCCGCCAGCTGGTCATACCATTTGTCTCCAGCTAATGCATCGCTCACACTTTCCCTATCCTGTCAATGGCCCTCTCTCCTCACCACTACCATCTTTCTCCATCTGCCTTCAATTGTCCCAGATTCCTGTAACCGTGACGTCACTTGGTTCCATAAGGCAAGAGTAGCCTTCATGACTAAGCATTTTTCCTTGTCTTTTTTTTTTTTTTCCTTTTTTCTTTATGGGCACCCCCCCCAAAAAAAAACTCAAGAAAAACCTTCTGGAAAGCTGTTTAGCTGAGATTAAGTTCTAAATGTTAGAGTTTTTATGAAGAAGTATCATGCACTGATTGTTGTAGTTCACCTAATATGAAGCTCTGAGCTCCATCCCCAGAACTAAGAGAGAGAGAGAACAAGACGAAATAAGCCACAGATTGTGATTTTAAAATGTTTTCAAAATAAGAGAATGGACAAAACTATTCCAACCAGACAGATACAAACCATTTAAAAAGTTGCCAGGCTATTAGCTGATGAAATAAATTTCCAATTTGAATGTACTAAATGGAACAAAACAATTCTTCATGCAAGAACAAGAGATGCAGTTTATGAAGATATGAAAAATCAAAGCTGTATGCGCCAAATAACATAGCAACTAAACACATAAAGCAAAAAAAAAAAAAAAAAAAGGTTAGAAATCCAAGAGTGCTTCACTCTCCTCTCCACGGGGCTGTGTAATAGTAACGCTGCAGCACTTTTTATGCAGGACCTTCTGTGTTTTAAGTGTTTTTTTTTTTTTTTTTTTTTTTTTTAATACCTGTTCAGGGATCCTTATCATTTTGCAAAGGGGGAAAAATAAGGCTCAGAAGAGCCCGGTGCAAGTTGCCCAGTGAACACATGGTGAAGTGAGATGGGTTTGCACTCTCCTTTTCCCTTACTTTGTCCTCTTTCTGCTTACCTGTACCTCCACCGACAGGAGCAGCACGCAGGTGAAGGACGCCTCTAATGAGTGTGTCCACTTAGGCTTTGAGCCTTGGAAGCGGAAGCGGAAGGGTTTGGCACGCAGTAATGGCTCAGTATTGAACAACAACAACAAAAAGATTCTGCAGTCATCGATGCTAAATCCCCTTTAGAAAGAAGGTAGTAAGGAAGGAAAAAGGAGGGCACAGGGTGTGGAGGAGTGAAGATAGAGAGAGGGCTGCAGGCAGGAGGTGGGAGGAAGAGTGTGCCTCCATCCCCAGGCTCTGCTGGCCTGTGTTTCTAGGTCACTTTGTATTCTGGGAAATGATGCTGCCTCTTGGAAAATGTCTGTTTAGCTAAGAGATTTATTTTGGGAGTGTAGTCTCCAGACCTTTGAAGGGCCTCTGAGTGCCACGGATACAGCCTTTCGCAGAGTGCCTGTCCTGGCAGCAGCTCCCTTTGTGGCGAGCTGCAGGCAGGATTGTCCGGGTGTGGCTCAGACAGCAGATCAGGGGTCAGGAGGCCCGAGCCAGCCCCAGCCAGGGGAGTTGCCCATGTGGATGTCTTTCCCCCACTGAGCCTCAGTTTCCTTTACCCATCCTTCTGGCCTCATCTGCACAAACAAACTCCCGATGTGTGGGCTTCAGGATCCCAGAGAGGAGCAATGTTTAGATGTCTCCCATCCATTCCTCAGCTGTCCTGACCCAGTGAACCTGAGTAGAGCTGCAGAACCTGTGTTTGAACACCTTCCCAGGGAGCATGGCTGCTGGTGGTTGTGGCTTGCTGCTGAAGGTCCTTGGTGATCAAGGACAGTTGAGGGCTTGGGGTCCTGGTGGTGGTGACACTGTGCTCGGCAGTTGCTGGTCTTTGCCTATGGCAGTTATTATGCCCCAGATCATGTGCAGTCCTGAACCTTGCTTTGAGGAACACAGAAGCTGTTCTTTACAGCCCCTCTCTGTGGGATCATGGCTCTGCTGTCCTTCCTGAGTGACTGTGGATAGGTTGTTTTGCTCCTGGCCCTCCACCTCCCATCTGCTGAGAGGGATTGATAATGGTCATTTCCTTGGGGGCTTATGAAGTCAAAGTAAGTGACAGGCTGGGCACAGCTTCAGTGTCACCCGTGCTGGTCCCACTGCACAGGGAGCAGGGGGTACAGGCCACCCTGGGTCCCACAGCTACCGAATGCTCTAGGCTCACAGAGGTTGTTATGGAATGGACATGAATTAATGTTGAACCAGCATGGGCAGATAGTGAACACATCCCACATGTGGCAGGAGAGGCAAGGGAAGGAAGGATGTGGGCAGAAGGAAGGATAAAGAACGTGTCTGTCTACTGGTAGTTGGAGATGTGAGCATCCCCAGGCATGAGAAGTGTGGACAGCCTGCCATACATGAATGTTTCATCCAGGAAACGTGGGAGTCATGGTATCTGGAATTCCTCCAGGGAGGGGGTGAAGAAGGGCTGTCCTCAGGCTACAGCCATAACCTCTTGGCCTCTGGAGAAGATGCACCTCCCTTGGGGTGAGTGTGCAATCCCAGGGGACTTGGAGATACTAGGAGGCCTTTCCTGGCATTTGCCCCAGCAGAAGCTGATACCTTGCTTCTGGAATGGCAGTCCCTAGACAGGATGAGCATCACTGAGGAACAGACACAGAGACTGGCCAATTGCCAGTCGGCACAATAAGTGATTTGTGTTCTGCTTGTATAATGTGCCCCCCCCCAAAGTAGTTTCTGGGGATTCTGAAACTGAATGACGATTTGATATTACCAGTGTCCCCTTGGAGACAGATGTGTTCTGTTGCTTCTTAACCTTTCAAAGCACAAACTCCTTTGCGAATTGGAAAGTTGTGGATTCTTCTTCAGGGGAAGAAAATAAAATTGCTTCTCCACAAAGACAGGATGACCAGCTGTCCTGCCATGCTCAGGATTAGAATCAGACCCTGTCAATCACCAGATTCTTCCTGGCCTCACAGGTTTCTTTCCAGGAGCACTTGGGGCTAACCATGCTGTTTGCACCATTTGTTGAGTGAAGAAGGCTGGATGCGTCCCCATGGTGTTAAAGACCAGGCCATTGGTTTCTTGAGCCTTGGGTGTGGGAGTGTTTGAGTGGCTCCTGGACTCTTCAGCTTTTGACAGCAGGTCTACCTGGTCAGTGGGGAGGGTAGCTTTTCCAGAGGAGACCCTGTGATGTTGATTCTCAAAAATGGAGGCACCTATAGACCAAAGAAAGAATTCCATCCAGATTCAGCCTGGTGAACCATTGAATTTATTTGGGTTACTTATGGAACTGTGGGTGACTCACAGACCACCAGGAGGTCACAGAGGTGATGTTTAGGCAGCCATACCAGTAAAGACACCTGGGTGACTCTCGATCATACAGGAAGAGACCCCACCCAGTCAACTCTGTATCTTCTGAATAATCTCAAGCAGCAAGGGGTCTCCAGGGATCCTGGGAGCCCCCTTCCCTTCATTCAGGAATGTCCACAGGCCAGATCATTCAATGGTCTCACGTAATGATCACAGCTGCTCTCACTGAAGATGACCATGGTCAATCCAACCTAGAGGAAATAGCCACATACCTTCTTAGGCATCAGCGACTCTTGAGTGTCATGGTTTTGGAGGATGGACATCAACCAGCCTGAAGAAGGATCTCCAAGGAGAACCTGGGTCATAGTTCTGGGAGGCCACACTCCAGGATGTGACCCTCCATTCACATACCTCTGGAGACTGTGGGGTGTGTTGCTGACTCCATCCTTCATTCTGGCAAGAGGACAACCAACAGAGCCAGTGCCCTGGCCTCTACTAGTCTCTCCAGGCCACCCACATGCCTTGGCTCCTGACCTATTCAAAGTCAGCAATGCCAGAAGCGTCTTACATGCTCCAGCTCTGAACCCCTCCCTGTTACAGGACTCTGTGATATCACTGGGCTACTGGGATAAGCCAGGTAATCTCCCACCTCAACATCCTTAACTTAATCCCATCTGCAAAGCCCCTTCTGCCATTCACTGGCCTGAGGATTAGGTTGTGGTCATCTCTGGTGACTATTGTTATGTTGACCACAGAAGCAGACCATGCCCTCACCCTGGCTTCAGTTGGCGTCGACAGTTCTCAAGTGGCTTTGGCAAGTGACTGACCCTGTGTGTCCAGCTCGCTGGCCTGTGAAGGGGGAAGAATGGTTACCATCAACCTCATTAGATCAAATGGAATCACAGGCCCCAGCCAGGACTGAAATTCACTCAGGACTAGCATGTGCTCAGACTGGGCAGGAGATGGCTCAGCCCTACTGTGTGCTGCTGAGACCTCCAGGAAGGAGGCTGAGATGCCTGGGTATCATCTTGATGATGGGACGGCAGTTGGTCCCGTGGTACAGCAAAAACGGAAAGCATAGACTAGCGGTGCAGTTCCAAGGCAAGGGCACTTGGTTGGCTCTCAAGAGGCTTCAGGTTCCATCTGCATGGAGCACACAGGAAGAAGAGGTGGGATCCACAATCTGAACCACAAGGCTGCCATGACCTGAAGAAAGCACTATGACCATGGCCAGGAAGGTGACTCAGCAGCTCTCAGCCTTAAATGGACCTTGTCTGGGACCCCCCTGGATGGTCTTGCCTCTGGGTGAAAAGTAGATGGATGTGTCCTGCCCATCCTCTATCTAGTGTGCTAAGTCCCTGATGAGTCACTCAGAGCCTCAATCACCCAGGCCCGAGTAACCTGAAGTCTAGAAAACAAAACACCCCACACCAGCCTGAGTCCTAGGCATCTGATAGTGCCCATCTGTGCCCACGCTGTCCACCTGTGTCCACGATGCCCACCTGACTCACTGTATCCCAGACATCCTAGCCTCCTTTCTCCTCCTGGGACATGATCTGTTCACTCCTACCTCAGGACCTTTGCACAGTCTGCCCTCTCTTCCTAGAACACTCTGCTTATAGATAGCCACATGGCTGTGACTGGAACTTCTCTGTCACTGGTTTGCCCTCCACTGCTCTAAAGCAGCCTGTTCCAGCCAGACGCCTCTCATGATCTAATTTTATTTCCCTCATCGTTGACCTTGCTTGTGTGTTTGTCTATTTGCCACTTTGACTCCATGGAGGCAGAGTCTTTGCTTGGTCCCTGCTAAACCCTGCAGGGTCAGGCACAAAGTGACTGCTCAGAAAGCTGTGTGTGGAATGAGAGTAGGATTTGTGGATGAGTGACAATGGCATTTCTCTGAGGAACAGTCAGGAGCCAAGGTGGTAACAGGCTGTTTCCTGGAGTCAGCGTGGTCGGCGGTAACAGGTGCCTGGGTGCTGGCACTAACCCCAGCCTCCTGTCCTTGCAGATTTCCAGCATTTGCAAGGCAGCTGTGCATGCCGGTGTCTTCAGTGATGAGACTGGTGGCTATGCAGATGTGATGCCAGTGGACAAGAAGAAGAACTACGTGGGCTCGCTCAGGAATGGGGTGCAGTCAGAAAGGTAGGGGTGGCCCCTGGTCCCGGCAGCGCCTTACTTTGCGAAGCTGGTTTGTTCTTTGTCACCAAGGTGTCCAGGTTGAGGCTGGGATTCTCTCTTCTTTTGATCCTTTTGTTTTCCAAGGAGTTTCCTTTTCCTGTTTCTGATGTATGCTTTGTGGAAAGTGTAGCGAGTTTAGATATATCCCAAGCACAGCATCCATCTGCTGTCCGTCACCTGGGAGAACTGCGGTACATTAGTTTTGGTGTGTAGGCTTCTAGCTCTTTCTCCCCATGTGTGCATTGTATGTGCATATGTGTCTGTGTGTATATGTGTATGTAGGCGTGTGTGTGTGTGTGTGTGTGTGTGTGTGTGTGTGTGTCTAGTCCATAAGACTTAGGGGACCAGAGTCTAATTTCCCAACAGTCCTGAAAGCTGTATACGAATGCAGAGCCCTGCAGACAGTCATGATCTCCAGCACTGTCTGAACTCAGCACCTTCCTGTGCTTTGGGTGACTATCATGTAAGCCTGAAGGCTGGCCTGTCACCTCATCCTGAAGGCTGGTATGTCCTCAGCCTGGAGGCTGGCCTGTCACTTCAGCCTGGAGGCTGGCCTGTCACCTAATCCTGAAGGCTAGTATGTTCTCAGCCTGGAGGCTGGCCTAGTCACCTTAGCCTGTCACACAGCCTGGAGACTGGCCTTTCACCTCAGCCTGGAGGCTGGTTATGCTAAGTGTGTTTTATTTATTTGTTTTTGGGTTTTTGTTTTATTTTTTTATCTCTGTGAAGCAAGCAGAACAGGACCAAGTGATTGTGACACCTGTTCCTCCCTGAAGATGCATCTGTTTGGTAGTTCTGCCAGCTTCCCTGACCTCATAGGAGTGATGACAAGAGTCATTGAGACAGGGCCTGGTGGTGACGGGCAGGAAGTGAGGGTCATGCTGACAGTTCTGGGTTTTCTCTTATGCAATCACAGGCCTGACTTCCTGCCCCTGATGTGTCTGTTGGCTGCATTATAGGCCAGTGTTGGGTGCACATGGCTCTGGGCATTTTATCCCTGAGGTATATGGCTGTTCCCATTTTGAGGCCTGAGCCACAGCAATGAGTACCCTTCTTGAGGGACATTGGCACATACCCCAAGTGTACTCTCAGATCCCCTACTGACCTCTGATCTTTTGTATGGCTTTCTAGAATGTTCTCCAGAACAGCCTCTGTCCCATGTTTTTTATTCATATGACCCTATTCTGTGGAAGTGAATTGCGAAGACCCATTTCTCCCTTGGTTTCCTCTTTAGGACACTAACTTCAGAGAATGCCTTGCCTGACCCCAGCCTTGGCCTATAAGGTGGGAGTGGCTGTTAAGAGACCTCCCTGGGGCAGATAGAGTTGAGGGCCTGGCTCACACTAGTCCACTCTGGCTGCCATGGCCTTTCTTTCTCATGATTCTGGAGGCCACAGCAATGTGAGCAGTTGTCGTCTTGTGAGGCTGTGGACAGTTAGTTGCTTCTTGTGTTTCTACACGTCCCAGGTCTGTCTCTCTCCCAGGCTGTGGGAGGGGAATTGTGAATCCTGTGACTCTCTATGGCCATTCTATGGCCAGTGTTTTCCAAATAGTATTTTATATCTAATTAAGATAATATTTATTTATTTCTATGTTTACTGCTTGTGTGTACCCTCACATATACCACAGCAGCATGTGGAGGGCAGGGGGCAACTTGCAAGAGTCTACTCTACCATGTGGGTCCCAGGGATGGAATTCTCGTCAGGGTTGGCAGTAAGCACCTTTACCTGCTGACAATCTCAGTCACCCCTGTGATTTTCATTGTGTTTATCTGAGATAGGATCTCATGGAAACCAGGCTGCCGTCCCACTTACTGCATAGCTGAGGTGACCTTGAATTTTGAATCTTCCTACTTCCCAAGTACTGGGGTTATATAGGTCCATGCCACCACTCCTAGCTTGGCAAATGTCCTTTCAAATCCTGAGTGGCTTGGGGTGCTGCTCACACTGCCTGGTGTGACAGCTTTGATTTCACAATGGTGTGTTGGACAAGGCTTCCTGGAAGTTGTGAAAGGTGGGTGTAGAAGTGAGATTCTCCAGGACAGCTTATTCTCTCAGACTTGGGGCCTAGGCTGGCTAAGCCACATCCTTAGAGAGAGCAGACACCCAGACAGATGCCTGTCATCCCAGGGCTCTTCTTTGATCAGGGTGACAGACGAGTTCCCAGTCAGTTTTGAACAGGAAACCATGGGCAGAATGGGGTATTCAGGCATGTTTTCACCTGGCTGTGGAATTGTTCAGTCAACAGTATGAGGGACTCTGGCACTGACCTGGGGACTGAGGACAAGCATAGATAGTAGAGATAAAAATCTCCATCCTAAGGGCCAGCAGACACACAGCATGAGGCACACAGGGCCCCAGCCATGCTAGTAGCCATAGTAAAAAAATAAAGATGAGAGGTGTTTTCTTGTATTTGATTTGAAGCCCGGTGCTTATAATGTCTCTCAGGAGTGAGCATTGGGCAAATCTGGGTTTGCAAACGTGGAAATTGAGGCTCAGAGAAAGGGGGTACAAATGGGGGCTGAGACTGGATCTGCTTCAGTTGTTTTGTCTCTCCATCCCCCTCCCCCACACTGCTCCCTGAGGCAGAAATTCAAGGCTAGCCTTGAGCTTGTGACCCTCTTGCCTCAGCCTCCCAAGTGCACACTCTGGTAGCAAAGCAGGGCTGGACACACATGTCTGTCAGGGGAGAGCTGCATATATGTGTCTAGAGCCAGCAATGGCTTTCTCCCCCACCCCCTTTGCCCTCCCTCCCTTATTATACTGGGGTTGAACCTAGGGTTTCACCATCCTAGGCCGGCAATCTTATGACAGATCCTCCTCTCCAGCCGGTCTTTTTTGCATTTTATTTTGAGACAGGGTCTCACCAAGTTTCACAGGCTGAACTTGATCACGCTCTGAAGCCCACATAGGGTTTGAACGGAGGATCCTTCAACCACAACCTCCCAAGTAGCTGGGAACACAAGCTTGTATTACCAGGCTCAACTTTAGTATCTCTTAGCAATAGGAAAACAACCCCACTTTTCCATGGCCCAAGTCATGGACCCCTCTGTGTCCCAGGCTTTCCTGACTCCCTGAGGCTAGCCGCCAACCCATAGAGACACAGGTCGTGCTGCTCCGGAACCAGCTGTTCCCTCTCTTACTCCAGGCTCTGCTGGGAGGTTCCAGCAAGAGCTTTTCCTCTCAGAGGGAAGCTGTGCTGGGCTGCCCTGCCTGCCCTAAGGAAGGCCTGCTTCCCAGTATTCCTGCAGTGCCCCAGAGCAGCTGTGCCCTGGCCTTCCAGGGGGCCTCCCTGCCCCCTCCTGTCTCCTTTCTCCTTCAGAGGATCCAAGAAATTTTTAAGAGGTAGTAAAAATAGCATGTGTGTGTGTGTGTGTGTGTGTGTGTGTGTGTGTGTTCAGAGGACAAATGTAGGGGCACAGCTCTCTCCTTCCACCTTGTTGATGCAGGGTCTCCTTCTAAGTAGCATACTCCACACTAGCTGACCAGAGTTCCTCTGTCTAACAGCTGCAGGAGTGCTGTGGTTACAGATGCGTTCTGGCACATTGGGTCCCAGGGATGAAGCACAGGTTAGCAGGCTCACGTGGCTAGCTCTATTACCTGTGTATCCATCTCTTGTGCTCTAGTAGTGAAAATAATTTTTTTTTTTAAATGTTTTAGACAGGGTCTCACTGTGTAGCCTGACTGACCTAGAACTCACTGTGGCCTCATTCAGAAACCTGCCTGCCTCTGCCTCCCCAGTGCTAGGATTAAAAGGGTCTGCCACCACGAGAGGGCACACCATGGGTGTGCGTCACCATACCGCCTTCTGGGTGGCACTGGGCACTCACGCTGTGACAGACAGCTGTTTGTTTACCAGCATGGATGGCCTCATATCGCACTGTTTCCCGCCTTGTTCTTACCACACTAAGCAGAGGAGGGAAGTCTTTGTGCAATCCCACATGCTCCCAGCAGGTCCCTCAGGTAACCCAGCCACAGCCACCTTCTTGCGTCTGCTCTCACTGCCTGTGGAGCCCTTCCCGCCAATGGCTGCCTGCTGCTCTGGGAATAGCACCCACCTGTTGGTGCCCAGACACACCTGCCTCACCTGCAGCATCCCCCTGCCACCTTGCCACCACACTTTTCCTTCGTGGTCTTTTCTGTCTCTGCAACACGTGGAGGCCATTTCCACCCCAGGCCCTTTGCACTTGCTGTCTTCGGGGCCCGAACCTTCTCATCTCCCTGTGTGCCTGTGGCTGATCATTCCTGTCATTCAGATCTGAAGACAAGTGTGCCTCCCTGGGGGGCAGGGACACCCTTCCCCCTCCTGACTTGCCCTCCCCCAAGTCCAGCCTGCCTGTTTCTTTCCTAAGTCATCACTCTGTGGAATTTCCTTGTACATGTTTGTCTGGTGGAGGCTCCTTGAAGGGCAGAATCCATCTGCTTTGTTACCACCCCCACCCCCAACATACTGCACCCAGAGCCCAGCATGCACTAGGTCCACAGTAAACAGTAGTTGAATGATAGATGAACTGTTGAGTCTAGCAAGTCATTTAGAACTAGCTGAGAGATCTTTGGTGCCTTTTTTTTTTTTTTATCAAATTCTTTATATTTGACTTTTTTTTTTTCTTTTTTTGAGATAGGGTTTCTCTGTGTAGCCTTGGCTGTCATGGAAAATGATCTGTAACTTAGGCTGGCTTGAACTCACAGAAATCCATCTGCTTCTGTCTCCCAAGTGTTGGGATTAAAGGTGTGTGCCACCACCACCTGGCTGTATTTGATTTTGATGAAAGCCAGTAATCCCCAGGACTGAGAAGTGGCTAGGCAGGTGAAGTGTGCAAGCACGAGAAACTGAGTTCAGATCCCCAGAGCTCACATAAAGCTGGGTGTGGTGGTGCATGTTATAAAGGGGACAGAGACAGATGTCAGATGCTGGACATGTTGCCCAGCCAAAAGGGCTAACTTCAGCTTCAGTGAGAGTCACTACCTCAAAAAGTAAGATGGACCTGGGAGTGGTGGCATACACCTCTAATCCCAGCACTTGGGAAGCAGAGGCAGGAGCATGTCTCTGAATTCAAGTCCAGCCTGGTCTTCAGAGCAAGTTCTAGGACAGTGAGAGCTACACAGAGAAACCTTGTTTTGTTAAACCAAAACAAGGAAAAAAAAAAAAAAAAAAAAACCCAGCTCCCCTACCCCTAAAAAGGTAGAGAACAATTGAGGGAGACACTTGATGTCAACTTCTGGTTTAAACCCACCCCTAAACCCCACCCCCAATTTCAAAGAAGCAACCTGAAAGTACTTTATACCGTCCCAGACATATGTGGGGTCATGAGTTGACCCATAAAGAGGGCCAGGTTGGGAAAGGCAGGGCTGGGGGAAGATTCTGACTTATCACTCTCTACACACCTTCCTCGGACCTACACAGCGGGCAGGCGACTGAGCTGCTTAATGAGAGAGTGGAGGGGCCAGCATTCACATGGACCCCTCCGCTGGCTCCCTGCTGCAGACAGTCCTCTGAAGTGCTCCTGTAGCTCCAAGCAAGATGCCGGGTGCTCCAGCCTGCTTGGCAGCTTCAGGGCTTGCCTGACAGGCTTGAGCGTGCCAGCACCAGCATTCTACCAGAACCTTTTCCAGCTCCCTTGTTCTTTCCCCCACGTGGCTTGTCCACATGTGTGGCAGGCAGGGAGCACGTGGCAGTGGGCGGTTCTCCTAGCTACTACTCAGTGGACAGAGCCCCGGGAGCTCTTCAGCCTGAAATCCAAGGAGCAGAAGGCACTTTGCAGAATCCAGCCCAGCTGCCGGGCAAGCCTGGCCCTGGCAGCTGCTCATCTCTCTCAGCTTGGCCTTGGCAACCCCTGGGAGCATCCCACCATGTCCTGGTCTCACACCTCTATGCAGCACCATGTCACTGAACATGTCTATCTGATACGTTTTTCCAGGGTTCAGCCCTGGGGTAGCCAAGAGCATGAGGCTGCCACGGGGAAGACAGAAAAACAAGCAGGAATTCCAAGCAGCTGTTCCCACAGGACTGTAGCTCCCTGGTGGACTGCCCAGGGCCTGGCCAGCTGTCAGGTCTAGGAGCATGGTCCAATCTGGGATCTCCTGCTCCCGGCAGGAGACCCTACAGGAAATGGCATTGATAAATCATGGCTGGGCTGTTTAGAGCACGCTCAGGCATTTTCTTAATCTGCAGTGTGTATGCTACAGCTGTGGACACTCTTCCCCACTGAGAAAGGAACCTTAAAGGTTAACTGGGCCGCCCTGCACGCCTCCTCCAGGAGGCATCAATTAGTGCAATGTTTATGAGAAACATTTTGGCAGCTATCAAGATCTCAGATGCACCCATGCTTTTATTGTTGTTGTTGTTGTTATTATTTGTAGTGCTGAGGATGGAGCCTAAGTCTTGTATGTGCTAAGTTAGCACTATGCCACTGACTATATTGCCATGTCCCCAGCACTCATGCCTGCTTTACCCTTTGGAGACAGAATCTTGCTCTGTTGCTCATGACCCTTTTGCCTCAGCCTCCCGAGTTCTAGGTTACAGTTATGTGCCACCACATTTGGCTCACATCCATACTTTGATCCAGTGATTCCATTCCCAGAGGTTTCAGGGCAGTGATGGCCTCGTCTGCCAATGAAATGACTAGAAAGAACTCAAGTCTCCATTTGTAGAGTCCCAGATAAATACAACTTAAACCTATCAGAATACTCTGCAGCTGAGAAAACAGGATAAGAACATTGTAGCAAGGTATGGTAGCCCATGCTTGTATTCCCAGTACACAGGTAATTGAGGCAGGAGGATTGCCACAAGTTTGAGGCCAACTTGGGCTATACAGTCAGAACCCATCTCTAAAAACAAATTTTGAGTTATATTATTAAGTGAAGAAAGCAAGGTTTGGGGTTTGGATCAGTGTGTTGTGTGTGTGTGTGTGTGTGTGTGTGTTGTAGGTGAACAAACATGAGAATATGAGATGTCTGTGTAGAAAGTTGTGGGTGGGGCATGGCCTTGGGGAAGCAGAGCTCACTGTAGAGCAGGAGGGCTGGAAAGGAAGGGTTTCCCTCCTTTCTAGTGCATAGCTGGGTACAGGGTATCCCACACAACAGCTAGGACTCTGCTTGTCCATTAAATAATGTTCTCTCTCTCTCTCTCTCTCTCTCTCTCTCTCTCTCTCTCTCGCTCGCTCGCTCACTCTCTCTCTGTGTTGTGTGTGTGTGTGTGTGTGTGTGTGTGTGTGTGTGTGTGTGTGTGTGTTTGTGTGTGTGTGTGTGTACAGATGGAGTTCAGAAGGTCTCAGGGATCACACTCAGGCCATCATCAGGCTTGGCAGTCAGGACTTTTACCCACTGAATCACCTCCCTGGCCTTTATTTTCCATTTTAATTTTGCTGTAAAGAGAGGGCCCCTTAGCTAAAAATTGACAGGCAAAATTGTGAAATTGGGCCAGGTCTCCTACCATGTATAAAAACAGACTCAAAATGGATGGAAGTCCTAAAACTTGAACAGCTCTCAGAAAGAGAGCTTGTGTGATCATGAACTAGGTATTGCTTTCTTAAATACAACACCAAAAGTATAGCTGTGAAGAATTGATGAATTGGTGATTTTAAACTTTTGCATTTTAAGAGACATCATTAAGGAAATGAAGAGAAGGGAGTGGAGAGATGTCTAGGTGGCTAAGAGCTCTCACTACTCTTGAAGAAGACTGTTTGGTTCCCAGCACCCAAATTGAGTGGCTCATGTCTGCCTGTAACTCCAGCAGCAGAGGTTCTGACTCTCCCGTCCTCCATGGGCACTGTGGGCACAGGTGCACACATAGACACTCACGGACACACATACAATAAAAATAAGGAAGTCATAAAAAAAGAAAGAAAGATAGACACCAAGTGTGTGTGGGCACTCAGAGTAAGCTGACTGACAGCCAGCAAGAAGCCTGGCTAGGATCTGGGTGTGGCACTTCACAGCTTTGATCTCAGCACTCTGGCGGCAGAGACCAGCAGACCTCTGAGCTGTAAGCTCTCCTGGTCTATAGAGAGAGTTTCTAGGGCAGCCGGGGCTATCCTGACTCAGAGAAACCCTGTCTCAGAAAACAAAACATCCTAGCTGTTTGCTGCCAAAGAGAATGGCCTCACAGGAGTACACTTTTAGCACTGGGCCCTAGAACTGTGAGAAGAAAAATTTTCTCCTCAAGGGAGGGAAGGAGAGGTAGAGTTAGAGTTAGGAAGGCAAGACAGCTAGCTACAGAATGAGAGAAAAAGTTTGTAAGTTGTATATTACTAAAGGATTTCATACCACAAGTGTGCATGCTTGTGTGTGTGTGCATGGGTATGCCTGCACGTAGGCACGCCTGTGCATAAACTCTTACAGCTCCACTTTGACATAACCCATTTGAGGACTTGGAAGATGGGGTAGGTCTGCAACTGTGTCAAAGTGCTCACCCAACATGCACAAGGCCTCGGGTTCCAGCTCCACCACCATGTTAAAAAGAATTACCAGTGCTTGGAGATCCGTCTGTCTGGCTGTGTTCCAGGGACAGCTGCTGAGCCATGCAGAGCCACTCAGCACCTGAAACACTAGTGGGATGCAGATTCAGGGCACCTTCCACGTCCACCCATATGATGGCCAAAGACCAGAGCCGATGTCAGTGTGGCTACGGAGCCTCCCGAATACTCAGTGCATTGTGGATGGGCATGGGCACAATGTGGTCACTTTAGAAGAAGCTGGTTTTGAGGCTTTTAAAGGTGGATGTAGTTTAACGGCAATCTTCCTTCCAAGCATATGACTCTGTGGGTACAAAGTGTTTGTTACCCAGAACAGGCAAATTCACAGAGGCAGAAGAGGAAGAGCATGGAAGGAGGGGAGGTTGGGGAGATCTTAGCGAACAATTATTTATCTTATGTGCATACTTACCACAGAACTGGTATAGCGTCAGAAAACATGGCTGGATTTCACAGTATATGTATTGCTGTAAAGCTGTTTTTAAAATCTGGTTGAGGGCTAGGGTTGTAGTTCAATGGCAGAGTGCTTGCCTAGCATGCACAAGCCCTGGGTTCAGTGCTGGTTCCCCAGAATTGCATAAACTGGATGTGATAACACTTGGGAGGGGGCGGCAGCAGGACCAAGAGTTTAGGGTCATCCTTATCTGCATAATAAATTTATATCAGTCTAGGCTGCATAAGACCCTGTGTCAATAAAACACACAAAAAACCCTGAAGAACTTAACTCCTGTTAGTACGCATGGTTTTGATTAGCTGCACGACTCTGGTTGGTCTCTTGATTCCTTGCTGTCTGGGTTTCTCACCTGCACATACAGACAATAATGATAGCCCAGCCTTGGAAAAGATAGTGGACCCAGGACAGCAGATTCAGGTAGCATTCGATGTGAGTTACCCTTATACCATTCTTTAAATCATCTGTCAGCAAGATTGATCTGAGGTAGATGTCAGCAAATCCCACGGGCAGGGCAGGAGGGGATGCTCAGATCCAGGGCCCTAGGCCCAGAAACCCTTGAGTCAGAATGTCACTTCGAAGCCTCAGCCTGGACTCACACTGCAGTTTCCTGTTAGTACTAGTGGGCTTGTCCAGCTGGGTGTGACTTCTGTGGGCTCTGTCCTCACCACACTGGCCCTAGCAGCCATTCCCTGGCCCATGGCTCTTGTAACCTCCCACTTCTTCTCTTGCAGCCTGAGTGCTCCTCAGAATGGAAACGCCTTCCGGATCTTCGCTGTCAGACAGTGAATGTGGAGAGCTGGGGAGAAGGGGATGTCATCTACTGGGTTTGGGGTCCTGCTTTTTACCTGTACTTTGTCCTTTGGGAGTGGGGTGGTGTTACAGAGAGTCAGGAATCTTTCTTTCAGTGTCATTGAATGCCCTGCCCCTTTGTGGCCTTTGGCGAGGGTCACACAGCATCATCAGCCCATGAGTAGCATGCCATGGAGTCTAGGGTGGACAACCAGTGAGTGCCCAGACTGGCCAGGCTGCGGTTGTCATCTGGTCACTCAGGAGCTGCTCACTGAGGGACTCCTTACCACGTTTGCTTTGGTGGGTGGAGGGGGAGGCGTTCAAACCCTTGAGGATACAGGTTTGAGATGTGTCGTGAATGGGACTCTTGTCTGAATAGGATGACAGCCCTAAAGTTACAACAGGGAAATGGGTTCTATGTTTGCTGGTCAGACAGATGGGCTGAAGGAGAGGCCTGGGGCAAGACTTGGGCTCTGCCCTGGTAGTGTCCTTGCTTGGGTCCCCAGCCCTCTTGGCAGCCGTGTGCTTATGTATCCAGCAGAGCTGGTCTATTTAAAGTTGGCAGCACTCCAGAGATTTATCTTGTCTTTGTCCTTGTCCGTGTGGCCTGTTTTCACATGACCTTTGGTCTCATGGAGGACCGAGCATCAGGAGCCTTCGCCTGATTCTATGATCCTGTGGCTTCCACCCCACCCCCTCTGGGGCTTGGCTTTGCACAAGGCCCCAGGTCTTAGATGTCTGCTCACTCCTTAAAACAAGGGCTGTCTCACTGCTGCTGTTTGAGTGACAGCTCAATGTCACCTTCCCCTTCGTTTGGGTGACCTAGTTTCTAGCTGTGGGAAGAATGGATTTCTGGCACATTCCTCATGGAGGTTAATGGCGTGGCTTGTGGTTGTAAAACCACCCATGACACACCAGCCACCAGGGAGAGGGGCCGGGACAGGAAGGACTCCTATTCCTATTGGTGCAGCTCAGCTCCTGCCAGCGTCCCTGGGCTCCAAGAGTGTGGTGAGCCCTGGCTTCCATCACTTAGGAGCCTGGCCCAAACCCACTGTAAAATGAAACATGTTCTTGTAAACAGCTTACTCTAGAGAAGGTGAAATCCCACCCCAGCCCTGGGGATGTTGAAGATCGCCCTTGAGTGCTGGCCTCAGATGGGGTTTCATGATCCAGCCAACTATTTCCTATGGAGGGGAAAAAAAAGCAGAAAATAAAACAAAACATCACCCCTAAGGGGACAGGCTGGGGAGTTGGCTTGGTGGTTAATGGCTCTTGTGGCTTCCAGAAGACCTGAGTTCAATACCCACCTCTCACACACAGGCTGTTCACACCCACCTGTAACTCCAGGCAATCTATGACCTCCACAGGTACCACACACATACACATGAATAAAAGTACAAATAGTTTTCTTTTTTTAAACCCTAAAGGAGTCTAAACAAAACCCTCCCCCTAGAGAGCCATGTGGAGCTAGTTGGTTAAATGTTTATTTGTTTGAGACAGAGTTTCACCTTGTAGTCCAGGTTGGCCTTGACTCATCACGTAGCCCAGGCTGGCCCTCTGAGTGCTGAGGTAGCTTTCCCCAAATCCATCCCTTCTGGGAAGTTTATAAAAAGCACACAACCTTGAGCCAGCCCCAGCTAGCCTTCACTGGGCTTTTTCCACCTCGTGTGTGAGTGTGGCGTTTTTGTAGGCATAACCTCTTCCGCCCCAGATGTCAGAGCAGACAGCTGCTCAGCCTGTGGAGGGTGACTCCTGGTTGCTACCAAACACCTGGAAAACTTCCAGATGCAAGGAATACTGGGACTCTGGCTTCACTCAGCCTGCGGGGCAGGGTTGAGATGGTGAGGAAAATTGCTCTCCTCCTGGGTTTCTAGAGTGAGTAACCAATCCTATCTCCAGGGGAACTTGCTGTGTGAGTCTACACTGGGGTCCTGAGTGCACCCAGCCAGCCCTTCCACCAGGCATAGGGTTCTCGCTCATCTTCACCAATATTTTGAAACTGGAAGCCCCTTTATTCAGGAAAAAAAAAATGAAAATGAAACTTTGAGTGACAAGACCTTGATGTCACAGCAATTCTGACCCCCCCCCACCGTGTTCATCAATTCTCCCAAATTTAAAGTGACCACGCCCGTACCAGCTGCATTCCCTACTCTGCCCTGTGATAGTTTCCATTTGCTTCCAGGTTGTGCCAGTGTTCTGAGGGGTGTGTTGACTCTCAATGATCTGTAGGCTCTCTTGGCCCGCAGTTTACTGTGTGCTTTTTTCTATGAAAAATGATATATTTTACAACTTCCTATGTACAAAAGTTTATTGTAAGTTTTTGTGCTTCGCGTGAATAGGGCCACACTGGTTGTTGCTATGGTTTCAATAAAATTGATTTGATTTCTGTCACATCCTTGTACTGCATCTTTTCTAGACACATAATTTATAAACTCATTTGTCTTGTCCCCACAAGCCCTAAGCAACTGGTGAGGCCCAGATGGCCTTGTGGGGGACCTCAGATACATTCCTGGGAAGTATGGTCAAGAGACCAGTGACTTAACAAAATGGAGGTTTTGGTATGCAAAGCAAGGATGGGAGTCAGGATGCGGTGTTTCCTATAAGCTCCAAGATTGCACTTTGAGCAAGTGTTGACCACTGGACCTTTTGTCAAGGACATGTCAGTGAGAGCTATAATGACAAGACTGAAGACTGGGTGAGTGGTTTTAATAACAGAAGAGGGCTTGGGCATCCAAAGTCAAGGTGTGGGTAGGGCTGGCTTCTGCTTCCTACCCACCCACAAGAAACTTTTTTCCATAGTTTACATCCTCTTGATGTGCCTTTCATGGCAGGGCCTCTGTGTGTCCACCTGGCATCTCCTTCACCTCTATAAGAACAAGTCACATCATGACCCCACATCTCAATATGTCCACTTCAGGGGTTAGAAATCCAATGTAGGAGTCTAGGACAGGAAGCAATGCACCCCAAACTGGCCTGTTCTTCAGAGCATGAGCCCAGGGACAGCCCTGCAAACCTTACTACTTGGAGAGAGTAGGCTTCTCATCCAGGGACCCTACCACCTAGCACTCTTCCTAGACACCCATGCTGAGAACTGTCACATATAGACTGTGTTTACTGCTGTAGACACTCATACACATAGCATCAGAAAGCTGGAGTGATGCTGGCCAGGATCAGCTAGGGGCCAGGATGCCTTCTACCTCTCACCTTCTGCCCTCTATCAGAGGACACTGGCCAGATCACCTGAGCTAGAAACAAGAGGAAAGGTGTGGAAGGACCACTCCACCCCCACCTGTGTTATCTTTCTTAGGAAAGAGAGAGAGATGAGCCTACTTTAGGGTGTCTGTTGTTGTTTGTACATAATTCGATTAGTTGTTTGGTAAGTCACTTATTAATTGCTTGGTTATTTGGTTGTTTGGTGGGTTTGGTTGATTGGTTACTTGGTTGCTGGACTGATTGGTTAGTTATTTGGTTGATTAATTGTTTGATTGGTTGGTTGGTAACTTGGTCGATGGTTGGTGGGTTTGGATGACTGGTTAATTGGTTAGTTGATTAATTGTCTTGTTGGTTGGTTGGTTGCTTGGTGGGTTTGGATGACTGGTTAGATGGTTAGTTAATTGATTGGCTGGTTGGTAACTTGCTTGATTGGTTGGTGTGTGATGGGTTTGGCTGATTGGCTGGTTGATTGGTTGGTTGGTCTGCAGTATTGGTGATCAGCCCAGGACTCTGTGCATGCCACATAACACTTTCCCTCTGGGTTACATCCCAGTCCTCAGGTTTTATGTCCTCTTACAAATGTGCCACACACCTGTTCCTAGAACCATAAGCAAGGGGTCAGAGGTCAAAGGAGGGCTCAGGGCCATGAAGGTCACATATACATACTTGGAAAGACTTCAGGCACCAGTTAGGAGCTGAGACTCAAATGTCCCACTTTGAAGGCCTGACACCACTTGGTGACCACTGTGGGACACTGGTCAAGCAGCTGTACCTCCATGGGCATCTGTTGTCATGCCACTCAGAAGCCACACAATAGTGTCTTGTGTGGTTATGGGTGCAATGAGGCTGACATGAGTTGCACCGAGCACATGGCAGAGTGTGACAGCTGTCACACACAAGTGCTGATGTCTTTTTCCTGTGAGTGGCTGCTTTCAGTGAGTGTTTGTTCCAGGGAGACACTTCACCAAGCATAGGAAAGGAACAGCTAGTGTGCAGAGCCACCATGAGTCCCTGTCCTTATCAGAGAACAGGCAGTAGTCAGAAGAGCCTGGGCCTGGGCCCAAGTCTGTCCTGTGTCTTCTCTTCTCTCTCCCTGCCCTGCTCCATCACATTTGTCACCACCATGTCATGAATGTCAAGAGCCTCTGCAGGGAGTTACATGTGGCTCACATGTCTTGGGCATCCTCATATCTAGAGAAGTGCACTTTGCTTCTCCATTGATGTTGTTAATGTGGTACAGAATGCTGGCAGATGGCTTGCAGAATGTGCCTCTACTGAGAGACTGCCAGTGTTAGTTCACAGTAAGATACAGGGTGTGGATGCTGGGCAGGGGCATTATGGAAGGGACGCTGTGTCCTTGTGTGTCACACCAGAGGCCCAGTTGGTATCCATTCTGTTCACTTGCTAATTGATCCCAGATGTGAAACTCTATTTCTTGGTGGTTTTTGGTTGTTTTTATTTTGACAGTAACTCACTCTGTAGCCTAGGCTGGCCTCCAACTTGCTGTGTAGCTCAGGCTGGCCTGGAACTCTTAGTTCTGCCAGGCTGGGTCACATAGTAAGTTTGAGGCCAGCCTGGGGAATATGAGACCCTATCACAGAAAAAGCAAAATTGAAACAAAACAAACAAATAATTTTTTTATATAGATGAAGTGTCTTAGGGTTTCTATTGCTGTGAAGAGACACCACAACCATGGCAACTCTTACAAAGGGAAAATTTTATTTGAGGTATCAGCATATAGTTTCAGAAATTTAGTTCGTTATCATCATGGTGGGGTGCATGGTGGCTGAGAGTATGGAGGTATGCAAGCAGACATGGTGCTGGAGGAGCTCAGATCCCCACATCTTGACTCACAGGCCACAGGAAGTAGTTTGTCTCATTGGACATGGCTGGTTGCTTTTTTTTTTTTTTTTTTTTTTTTTTGAGACCTCAAAGCCCACCTCCACAGTGACACACTTCCTCCAACAAGAGGGCCCATTTTTCTTCAAACCACCATAGAAAGTTGGAGGCTGGGCATCCTGGTCTCTAGAAAACCATCACTTATGGGTGTTACTTCTGTTATCTCTTTCCTAAGATGAGCATCTGGGCACAGCGACAGAATAGTGGCCTTTTTTTTTTTTTTTTATAAAAGCAGGTCATTTTAGTTCACATTTTGTTATTGTTATTGTATAAAAAAATCCTCTGTAGCCAGGCATGGTGGCTCAGAGGGTTTAGACCCAGCACATGGGAGGAGGAGGAGGTAGGAAGAATTCTGTGAGTTTGAGGCCAGTTGGTTTACACTGTAAGACCTTGTGTCAAATAAATAATTATTAGTAATACTTTTAAAAAAATCCCTGTGTGGTAGACGAACCTGGAGCCTGGGTCCTCTGTATGGACACTCTGGTATGAGTTTTCATAAGATGGCTGGTGAATTTGTGATAGGGAAACTTAGTGGATATCCAGGGGTCAGGGGTCAGGTAGATGCTGGTCTCATTGGTATCTGTGGTGGTTTGAATGACTCTGGCCCTCAAAGGCTCATATATTTGAATGCTTAGTCACCAGTGGAACTCTTTGAAAGGCTTAGAATGATTAGGAGGTGTGTCACTGTGGGTGAGCTTTCAGAAGCCCATGCTAGACCTAGTCTTTCTCTGTCTCTACCTGTGGGTCCAGCACCATGCCTGCTGGGTTCCCCATCATGTCCCCTGCCATGGTGTTAATGAGCTAACTCTATTAAACTGTGAATGACCCCAGTTAAATGTTTTCTTTTATAAAAGTTGCATGGTCATAGTGTCTCTTCCCAGCAACAGAACAGAGCATAAGAAAACAAACATCTAAGATAGTTTTGGTAAAGTTGCCCAGGATCACTGACAGGTAGCAGTCATCAATACAGGCCAGCAACAAAAGCAGCCTCTGGGACACAGGAACAGACTCCATGCGGAGGCCTATACGGCAGTGCACAGGATGGTGTGGGGCTTGCTGATCATGTTCCTCCCAGCCTTACTGCATGCACATTGACAGGAAAAGCTTGGCAAGTGATGGCCCTTCAGACAGCAGGAGCTACCTTTTTACAGCACTCAACACCCAGACCAACATGACCCTTGTCCCAGTTGTGACAAAAGTCTTCTTAAACATGGTCAACTGACCAGCCTGAGTCTGCTTCTGCTCAGGCATGACCACACCTCATCCCTAAAGGACACCCCCAGAAAAGTCAGTCATTTTAGACTCTTTGATGGGTAGGGGAGGGGCAGATCTCCTCAAGGGACTTGTCCTTGAGCAGGTAGCCCAGCTGAGTGATAGTGTTTCACTCCTTGTCTTTGTTTCCAGGAGCCCTATGGTCCCAGAGACCATAGCCTCCCAGTCCTGAGCCCCAGGTCCCCCAGGACACCCGCATCCCACCCCTTCGTCTGTATTTTTTCAATAAAGTAGCAATGGTGACTTTTCTAATGTCACTGTTCCTCTATGATCAGCACGTGGTACATGCCTGTTTAACTTACTTGCCTTCCCACCCCCAGTGTGTGTGTGTGTGTGTGTGTGTGTGTGTGTGTGTGTGTGTGTGTGTGTGTACATTTGCACACACATTAGCCAAAGAAAAGTAGTTGGACTAGGGGAGGCAGAGCAGCCAGAAAAATTCTTGTTGTGTAAGCATGAGGGCCTGAGTTTAGTTCTCAGAGTCTATGTTAAAAATAAAAATAAAGAATAGCCAGGAGGCAGTGGTGCATGCCTTTTAATCCCAGCACTCAGAAGGCAGAGATAGGCAGACCTCTGAGTTCAAGGACAGCCTGGTCTACAGAATGAGTTCCAGGATAGTCAGAGCTACATGGTGAAACCTTGTCTTGAAAAACCAAATGATAAAACAGGTGTTGGCTTTAATTCTAGCACTCAGGAGGCAGAGGCAGGCAGATCTCTGCGAGTTTGAGGCCAGCCTGGTCTACAGAGCGAGTGCCAGGACAGGTTCTAAAACAACACAAAGAAACCTTGTCTCAACAAACCAAAAACAACCCCCCCAAAAAAAGAAAGAAAAATCAAATAATAATATAGTCTGTCAAGCATAATGTGCTGACTTCTTAACCCAGCACTGAGAAAGCAGAGGCCCGTGGCTTTCTGGGGCTCACTGGTCAGCAAGCCAAGGCTATGTGGCAAGTCCCAGGCCAGCGAGAGAAGCTGAATAAAAGGTGGGGCTGGTGAGATGGCTCAGCAGGTCAAGGTGCTTCTAGGGTAAACATGTTGACTTTCATTAAAGCCTTGGAACCCATGTAAAGGTTGAAAGAGAGACGGGACTCCACAAAGTTGTCCTCTGATGTCACATATGTGTGAGTCGGGTTGCTTTGTGGTTTGAACTCCCTGGGGGTTGGTGGCATACATCCAGGCTGACCTTCACCAGCCTACACGTCTCAAGTGCTTGCCCGTGATCCTGTACCAATTCCTGGAGATGCTCATGGAAACACAGAGGTGCCAGGCCCACCTCACAGGATGCAAGCCAAGGCTGTCAGAGGGTGAGCATCTGTCCTTCTAGCACATTCCTAGGTCCCTTCATGGTCTAGAGACACCATTTGTGAGAGGGTATGCTGTGTCCATCTTGACAAGAGCCCTGTTTCTGTCCGTAGATAAATCATACACTCATTCAAGACATAAGGTTTCTGTTACCATGCTCCTGACCCTTGAAGTCCAGCAAAGGCTTGTGAGGCTAGGCCAGCCCCACACTGACCAGGGAGCAGCCCTTGGCCCCCAAACTGACCATCATCCAAACCCCAAACTTCCCCTTCAAATAGTTATGTAAGTGTTCCTTGAAGCCTGGAAACTTCCAGATGGCTTTGAGGCCCACCCCACCAGCTGCTCTGGGGATGTCAGTGCTGGCTACTTCCTGGGGACATGGACCAGCTGTCAAGGATGATCAAGCACTCTGAGGGTGAACCTAGCCCAACCCCACAACAGTCTTGTATTTCCATGGCCCCTTGTGAAAGCCACAGGGCTAGAGGACAGAGCTAGGGCTGTGTGACCCCAACATCTGGGCCATAGCCCCCACCAGCTGCCCATCGGTCTCAGAGGAAGGTGCGTGGGTGACTCCTGTCCAGCCCAAACAATGGGTCTCTTGTCCCCTCCTCTGCCCGAGTGCAGTCCTGGGGCCCAAGCCATCATCACTACTGTGACTATTGCAGAAGTTCCCATTTGGGGACATCACTTATACTAAGGATACAGCTGGGTAGGAATGAGAGTTCTTGCCTGGCATGCATAAGGCTATGAATTTGATCCCTAGCACCCCATCCAGAGATGCCTAAAGATAGAACCTAAGTTTTTGACAAGGTTCCAGGCAATTTGACCATTGTTCTCCATGGATTTTGGAGGGACCCCACCCTTTTAGGAGGGCCCCCTGCCCCCTGCCCCCCGCCCCTGCTTTCTCTACCTTGCAGATGAGGTTTCAAAGCAAAAGCAGAGCTTCTCTGTCCTCTAGACATGAACTTGGGATTAAATGGCAGTCTTCCCCAGAGATCATAATCAGTGATTCTGGGCTTATTTTTAGTAAAGTGAAGAGGGCTGACAGCACACCAGTTCCCAGAAGATAACAAATATTAGCACCCAGGCTTTGAGTTCCAGAATGTAGGTGTTCTCAACTTTGAGGGTCTCGTGCCTACTAAATGGAGTCAGTATGTATATGCCCATGGCTAGCAGGCAGCAGAGCACCCAGGAACAGTGTGTTAGCACCAAGCAGAAGACGCCTCTATCTAGGCAGCTCCCTCTTCCTTTTCCTCCTTGCAACTCATGGCAAGTTCTATCCAGGTGACTGGATACACAACACCAGGTGAGAGCTCAAGGGATTTCTCAGGAAGCAGCACTCTCAGTTCAGGAAGAACTCTTAGTTCAGGTGTGCTAGCTAATCTTATGTCAACTTGACACAAGCTAAAGCCATCTGAAAAGGAGCCTCAACTGAAATGCCTCCATAAGGTTGGGCTGTAGGCAAGCTTGTAGGGTGTTTTCTTCAGTGATTGATGGGGAAGGGCCCAACCCATTGTGGGTGATGCCATATCTTGGATGGTGGTCCTGGATTCTATAAGAAAGCAGGCAGAGCAAGCCATGGGGAGCAAGCAAGTAAGCAGTGCCCCTCTGTAGCCTCTACATCAGCTCCTGCCTCCAGATTCTTACCCAGTCTGAGTTCCTGTTCTGATGGTGTAAGCCAAGTAAACCCCCTTTTCCCCAACTGGCTTTTGGACATGGAGTTTCATCACATCAACAGTAACCCAAATTAAGATAGCAGGATAGTGGAGTGTGGCTGTGACAGACCTGACCATGTTGTTTTTGGGAAGAACTGTGGAAGGACTTTGGAACTTTGGGCTATAAAAGCCATCGAGTGTTGAGAGCTCAGTGAGCTATTCTGTACAAGCTTGGAAGATAAGACTGTTGAGAGCAGTGCAGACGATGGAGATCTGGCTTGAGGAGTTTCAGAGGGAAGCAAAGACTCTCCCGGGCCTTTTATGTGAAGAATCCGTGGTGTCCGGTCAGCTGGAACTGAAGAATCAGCTGTGATTAACAAGAGACCAGAAGCACTAAAGTCAAATCTTTGCTTTGCTGGGACAGTGGGTGCTGGTCAGCTGGGGCCATCGTCACTGAGATGATGTCTTCTGGGAAGTGTTTCCTCAGGGTCAGCACACAGAAGCTGTGTTCCAGAGGTGGCCAAGGTTGTACCTTGTGCTGCCAGCCAAACTGGTCATGTGTCAGTTGCTGAGGTGGTACTGGTTTTGAAGGCATGAAGGAGTCATGGAGTCTTGGCACTGTGAGAGGCCAGAGAAAGTCATTGGTGACAGTGCAGACGGAGGCCCAGGACTGAAGGGTGTTCACCATGAAGAGAACCCAGGAGAAGCTACTGGTGAAAGTGCAGCCCAGTTGCAGCAGAGACCCCAGCGTTTTGGAGATGTCAGTACCATGGGATGACCACTAAGAACAGCAGCAGCAGTGGGGTGGAGTCAGTCTGAGCCTAGAACACAGCTGTGTGCGCTGCAGAGGGCAGAGCTGGAGGAGAGGCTCAGGCCCTTCGGAGGAGCCCAGAAGACTGTGAGTGAGCCCCAGATATTGGACACTGAGTTATTTTTGCTGTTGAAGTTTGGCTTTGCTTTGTTCATATTGTGACTGTGCCTTGGTTCTTCCTTCTTAACGTAAGAAATTATTGACCTTATTTTTGATCTTACAGGAACCCACAGTTGAGAGACCTAGAATTTTAAAAGGGATTTTAGGTTTTAAAAGAGACTTTGGGTTTGTATAGAGACTGAACTTTTAAAGTATATGAATTGGTAAAGACTGTGGGATCTTTAAGTTTGTAATATGTTTATATTTGTGATATTTACTAATCTGAGGTCTTGGGTGTAGGAGAGGTTATGTCTTTAGAAGTGTCATGTTGACAAGGTGTCAATTGTACTGGCTAGTTTCATATCAACTTCACATAGACTAGAATCACCTGAGAGGAAGGAACCCCTATTGAGAAAATATCTCCATAAGATTGGGCAAGCTTTTTACTTAGTGATTGATGGGGGAAGGCCCAGCCCATTGTGGGTGGTGCTGCTCCTGGTGTTGGGGTCCTAGGTTCTATAAGAAAGCAGGCTGAAACCGGGCAGCGGTGGTGCACACCTTTAGTCCCAGCACTTGGGAGGCAGAGGCAGGTGGATCTCTGTGAGTTCAAGTCTAGCCTGGTCTACAGAGCAAGTTCCAGGACAGCAAGAGCCACAGAGAAACTTTGTCTCAAAAAACCAAAAAGAAAGAAAGAGAGGAAGGAAGGAAGGAAGGAAGGAAGGAAGGAAGGAAGGAAGGAAGGAAGGAAGGAAGAAGGCTGAGCAAGCCATGAGGAGCAAGCCAGTAAGCAGCACACTTCCATGGCCTCTGCATCAACTCCTGCCTCAGGTGCTGCTTGATTCCTGTTCTGACTTCCTTCAATAATGGACTACAATGAGGAAGTGCAAGCCAAATGAACCCTTTCCTTCCCAACTTGAGTTTGTTCATAGGGTTTCATCATAGCAACAGTAACCCAAACTAAGACATAGGGCTTTTTAACTTTCTCCACTCCCAACCCCATTTTGCCCCCACCTCCAGAATTGTATTTAACTCGGGTATATAGATGAGTGCATAAAGTGGGTAAAAATTAAACCCTGACTGACAGTAAATCATAGAAACATTTATTTTTTGAAAATAATTTATTTAACTTTATTTTACATACAGACTCCTGAAATTGGAGTTACAGACCATTGTGAGCTGCCATGTGGGTACTGGGAGCTGAACCCGGGTACTCTTAAGCCAGTGCTCTTAAGCACTGAGCCATCTCTCCAGTCCCAGAAACATTTACTTTAAACAGTCCTTTGAGTTTAACTGTTGAAGTGTGCATCTATAATCTCAGCACTCCTATACCAAGGTGGGAGTGGGGACAGGAGCCCCCTGAAATTCATAGGCTAGCTAGCTCTGGGCACACACAGTCTGAACAAGAGACTCTGTTTTGAGGTAGACGGTGAGGGTCAACCACCAAGGTTGTCCTCTCCTCCATATGCACAGTGTGTCACATATGTGCCTGCACACACACACACACACACACACACACACACGAGAGAGAGAGAGAGAGAGAGAGAGAGAGAGAGAGAGAGAGAGAGAGAGAGAGAGAGAGAGAGAGAAAGAACACCAAAACTGGTTCTGGGTCAGAGAGATGGCTCAGTAGTTAAGAGCACTTGCTGTTCTTGCATAAGATCCGAATTTGGTTCCCAGAACCCACACTGGATGGCTTATAACCATCCCTTCAGAGGATCCTGCTCTAGGGGATCCACTGCCCTGCCTGGTACTGGTAGGGAGGTATTAGAACTACCCCATGGTCACTACTCCACTCCACATCAGCACCTTTTTTTTTTTTTTTTTTTAATAAACAGGTCACATAAGTTGTGAAAATCTATGTTTTTTCAAATCTGGCTAGAGGTTATGAGTTTCATAATTAGTAAAGCTTCCACATGTTTCTTTGGAGCTGTGAAGGGTGGTGGGACCTGCCAAGCCAGAAAGCTAATTGTAACAAAATGGCACATACAACGTGGGACCCGGGCTCCCGAGAACTTCCACTTAAAACTTAACAAAAGCTTAAAAGGGGGGGGGGTTAGAAACAAAAGAACAGACACAAACAAGGCCTCTTGGTAGCAGCATTTTTGTCGGTTGGGCTCTGTTTTGCTAGAGACAAGCAGAGATTTGCACAGCTCCTTTAAAGGGGGGGGGGTGTCCCTGACTCAGCTTAGCGGCAAAAACCTGAAAGGTTTGTAAGAAGCCCTGCTAACAACTTAATGGTATGGACGAGAGCTGGCAATGACCACATCTCCAAGCCAGCAACATGCTGCTGGATGCAGCAAAGACCAAGATGGTGAGCACAGCTCTCAGTGCTAATGCTAAATGTGCCCCAGCCATCTCGGATAGACCATGGCTACAACAGCTGTGGCTTTAATTTTAACAATGTTATTTAGCAGATAAAAGACTCGTGGCCAAAATAAGATAAGGATCTATAGTAATGACAGATTCAGATTAAGAAAAAACTCTAAAGGTTTACAGTGTGTTAAAAAAAATATATGTAGGCTTGGGAGAGAAAAAAGAAACAGGATAAAGTGGTTTAAAAAAAATAGAAAGAAAGAGAGTAGCTGGGTGTGGTAGCACACACCTTTAGTTCCAGCACTTGGGAGACAGAGGCAAGCAGATCTCTGTGATTTCAAAGTGAACCTAGTATATAGAGTCAGTTACAGGACAGGCAAAAGTTACACAGAGAAACCCTGTCTCAAAAATAGATAGATAGATAGAAGTAAAAAAATATAGAGAGTAATAAAAAAAACCACGTGAAGATGGAAAGCATACAGAGAGTCTGGATACTGTATGCTATTGTGTTGTCTTTGTATTGTTTGATTGCTGAGGAAGTAACTACTGTTAAAAGAAATTCTGCTGGATTAATCCAATTTATATATTTTAAAAATGCTTTGACTTCTAAATTTAAGTCTAAGGGACAGGTTACTGGGGAAAAGGATTTCTATTTTTGTTTCCACAGAAAATGAAAAGCTATGATTCCTTTCAGACTAACATGGTTTGATCGAGCAAGACCCCCTGAAACAGAGTCCCAGGTGATCCAACATTCAAAATAGTTGGGTCAAGGCGGCCTTGCAGACCACTACAGCCAGGATTTCTGCATTTTCTTAGGATCCTCATGACAGTACCCCCTACCAGTAGGAAGCAGTTTAGAAAGAACGACGCCCAAATTCCCAAATATTGTTTATAAAATGTTTGTTTTCATTTAAATGGGGTTTGTAAAATGGTTAATGATCACAACCAATTTCTTTAAAGGTAAAAAAGGGGGTCATGGTATAGAAATGAATGCTTTGTTTTGAAATGGATTTTCATTTATTGATACAAATTTAAGGTCAATTTTGTGATATGTATATTTCTCCTCTTGTTTATGGATAGCCACCTATAGTAGTCAAAACTTATAGCTAGGTTTTTCTAGACATACAGAGATATATTTCAAATGGATAGTATTCTTCAAACCTTTCAAAGACCTAGAGAAAATGGCATTTAAAATGGCTTAGGGTTTTTCTTAATAGTGAGGCACAACTGCTCCTGGCAACACCATCTTCATCAGAAAGGAAGATGGACATCAAAGAAACTTATTATGGAGTTTAGTTCCAATATGGCAAGACTAGCCATTTGGGCAAGACACTGCTCTTTTCTGGACTGTTTGACTTTATGCTGTATAAACTGGACATGCAGGACCCACAAGAAAGTGACTGCTGATACAAGATGGACATTGACACAGGACATTGCTTCATGGAAGATTCTGTCAGACATTCTACAGGACACAGAGAAAAGTGACTGACAAACTACCAAGACAGGTGAACAGTTTAAAGTTTGCTGTTTTACTGAGGAGTCTGCCAGACACACTATGGCCTATAGGTTGAAGGTGGGACATTACAGAAGAACTTCAGATGACTGACCAGGCAGTGAGATGTCTCTGTCATTTCTGGAGTTTATATACTATCCTTCTGTGGTCTTTGATGGAGTTGAAGACAGTTATAGTTTTCCTTAGTTAGGGTTAAAGATAAGTTACATATAAGACTTTAGACTCACAAAGATAGGATAGATGATAGAATATTTTCTTTAGTTCCTGATAATGTTAATGGACCAACTATAGTTATTTGATAACTGTTTTGTTACATATTTTACTATGTTAAAGTTAAAACCCTTTTTATTTAGACAGAAAAGAGGAGATTAGATTCTGTAAATATGTTTCTCTTATTGGTTAATGAATAAAGTACTGTTGGCAAATAGGAAGGCAAGATAGGCGGGACTAGGAGACAAGGAGTATTCTGGGAGATGTAGTAGTGGAGATTCAAGATGTAGGGACTTGAGAGAGCAGAGGTCCAGACCCTCTCTCCGGTAAGATAAGACCACGTGGAAACACTTAGATTAATATAAATGGGTTGATATTTAAGACAGAGCTAGCCAATAAGAAATGCTAGTAACTGGCCAACAGCTTTATATCTAACACTGCGTCTCTGTGTGTTATTTGGGACTGATGCGGCTGTGGGACCAGGCTGGTGGGAAAACTGCTCGGAACCCCCTTGTCAGTATCCACACATGAGAAATGGACACTTGTGTTTGCACAAAAGCTTGCATGGGAACACTTACATCAGCCCTAGTTACAAAAGCGAAGTGGATGCTTCCCAGATGCCTGCCAGTAATGATGGCTATATGCAAAGTGTGGAATAATTACACTGGCCATCAAAGGGGAGGAGGATCTTGCACAAGTTACCATACAGATGACTCTCAAAGACATTGCAGTAAGAAGCCAGTCACAACTCGAGTGGTATGATTTATATAAACTATCTGGGTCAGGCAATGCTGGGCCCCTTAAGCTCAACAGAGCAGAGTCATCAATCAAGTTGGGGATTTTCCTGAGTCTCTAGGATGGTTAATATTGACTGTCAACAGTCTAGGATCACCTAGAAGATGAACCCAGGCTTGTCTAGAGTGGGTTGATGGAGCAGGGATTAAGCCTTGGGGTGAGCCCATCAACCAAGGCATGGGGAACGGTACCTGGCTGGAGGAGGAGAAGGCCACTAGAGTCTGCCAGAATTTGGGATGTTGAGGAGGGTTAGGGTAGTGGGGAGCTTGTGAGTCAGAGCTGATCAATCTGAGCTAGATGACCCCACTAGCTACCAGGAAAAGAGATCTATGCCCAGCCTGTGGCTGATCCCCAGAGTCAGTTCCTCAGTAAGGACATGGTGAGGGTCACCTGGTCAGCACACATTTTCACTAGGGCTCCAAGGGGCTTATTTGTCATCCACTCTATTCAAGTCTTCATCAGGAGAGCCAGGTACTGAGGATGACTGATTGAGCCAGACCTGTCGCTAGTGCGAGGGAGGACCTCTGGCTGTCTGTGCCACCCAACCTGCAGAATCCCACAGTCCCGCTTCCCCCTTTTTATTCCTGGATCTGGTTCTTAGAAAAGCTGGCCTGTGCCTCTGCAGGCTGGAGGCCGAATCCCCAAGATCTCCCTGGCTATAGCAGAACTCAGGGCTGGCCCCAGTGCCTCTGTGCCTTCTCCAGCTCCCCAGAGGCTGCATGTCCACCCTTGCTCGTGGTATGTTTGGTGATTAATAGTGACTCTCACCTAGGAGATGAGCTCTGGGCAGGTCTGTGAGGGGTGTCTGGACCTAATTAACTGAAGTGGGAAGACCCAGCTTGAATATTGTGTGTGTAGGGTGGGGTAGGGTGGTCCTGGCCTGGATACAATGGGGAAGATGAACTGGGTAATAGCATCTCATGGGCTGGGGGCCTAGATACAAAGAAGATGAGATAGGCATCCGTGGACTGGGGTGCTCAACTGCATCAAAAGGTGAAGGGGAGCTGGGCACTGGCATTCACTGCTCTCTGCTTCCTGACTGTAGTTACCTTACCACGTGACCAGCTGCCTTGTACCCCTGCTGTCAGGAGGCCTCTCCCACCATGACGGACTGAGTGCTCAAACTCTGAGCCAAGTAAACCCTTTTGCCCTGCCTGGTTTTGTGTGTCAACTTGACACAAGCTAGAGTCATCAGAGAACAAGGAGCCTCAGTTGGGGAATGGCATCCATGAGTTCCAGCTGTAAGTGACCAATGGGGAGAGCCCAGCCCATGGTGGGTGGTGCCAACCCTGGACTGGTAGCCCTGAGTTTTATAAGAAGTCAGGCTGAGTACAGCAGAGGAAACAAGCCAGTCAGCGGCCATGTCCCTGTGATCACATGAGGGAGTTTAGGCAGGTTAGACCAGGATTCATACAACCTCAGCTTCGAGATGTGAGTCTAGAACCATCTCTTCCTGTGGCTGCCCCAGTGTCCTTTCCTGGCTTCCCTCTGTCATGGTAGAATACCTCAGTGATGAACTACACTGCCCAGCGTCCTTGATGGTGATCAGCTGGTTGCTTGGAGTAGAAGCCCTTTTCTTCCCTCTTGCTTTCTAGGATGTACACGTGATGGCAGGAGCTAGAGCAACTACTTTGGATCCAAAGGTGAAAGCCATGGTGGAAGCTTAGCAAGCAACTGTGCCTGGCTCCTGTATTGCTCAAACCAGTTAGTTAGGGCGCCTCTTTGCCACTCGGGCCAACAATGGAGCCAGGTGTCGCTGGAGGTTTCTCTCCTACTCGCCAGTTCCCAAATAATCACTCTCAGGCTTAATATTAGTCACAAACTGTTTGGCCTATTAGCCCAGGCTTTTACTAACTAGCCTTGGCAACTTAAATTAACCCATTTCTACTAATCTGTGTATCACCACACGGCCGTGGCTTACCGGTAATGCTCGGACATGTTTCTCCTTTGGCAGCTGGATGGCATCTTCCAAATTCCACTTTCCTTCTCTCCGTATCTGTTTGGATTTATTCTGGCTCTATCCTGCCTGGCTATTGGCCAGATCAGCTTCTTTATTAACCAACGGTAATAAAACATATTCACAGCATACAGAAAAGCATCCCACACCATCCAGGAGCCTCTGCCTCGATTCCTGTCTGGAATTGTGGAAATTACAGCTCGAAGCCACTGCCCACGGCTTTTTGCTCATCAGCCCCCTGGGAGCGCTCAGTAGCAATGGGGGATCTTTACGCCAGCTCAACCCTTCCATGCCAGAGCTTGTGCTCCTCAGAAGCCCAGCTTCCAGGCCTCCTCACACTCATTCTGCGTGGCCTGTCTTCCAGTTCGGTGACTTCCATCTGCCCTACCTGTCCCATACCCCCAAGCTAGCCTGTGCTTCTGGTGAAAATTTGTCCATCCCATGCACTGTGTGCCCCCCAAATCCTTGCTTCAGTCTCTTCTTGTGGGAACTTATTGCCACCCCACTGAGCTGCCCGACTCCTCGGGGAAGTGGCTGTAATGTTGAAGTGTCCCTGTTCTGAGGTCCATCCAAGCCTGTGCTCAATCTGACCTGGAGCTAGAGCAATCCAGTGACAGCTCAGGTACCTCCCCAACACTTAGCTCACACTGCTGTCCTGCCCTTGTCCTGTCTGCCCGCCCCCAGCCCCCCAAGGTCATGGCCAGGGTGAGTAACCGTGTCCTCAGGTGTACTGCTGGGAACCCCTGGCCAGGTGCCCATTCCCTGCCCAACTCCAGGCCCTTCCGAAGCCTGGTCAGCGTCTTGGTGCTGGCTTAGTCTGCCTGCCTGGTCTGGCTTCCAGCGGGTCTGGCTTTGCTTGGGTTGGAACCCAGGCACTGATCCTGGGCACTGATCCTTGCCTGCACTTGCCCCAATGGCTTTGCTTGGCCCTGTCAACACTGACCTCAGATCACTTTCTTGGCCTCCAGCTCCAGCCTCCTTCCCCCTATTGCCGAGGTGCCCTGACGAGGTAATGGACTTACCAGGGCAGCAGAGCACCCAGCCCTGAGTTCAGATCTGGAAGAGCCCAGAACTCATCCAGCCAGGCTCTGGTCAATGTGGACTTCCCTGGCCAGCTGGCCCAGCCCTTGGCTGCTCCATGCCAACCAAGCTCAGAGGCACCACTTGCCTCAGAGCCCACAACAACAGTCATTGGCATCTGACTCCTAGAGTCCTTGAGGGGTCCAAGCAGATGACCCTATCTTACTACCACAAGTGAGGTCCACAGACCACCCTGGCCACCAGGAGACATGTGACTGGCTGCCTCAGACTAACCTGCTCCCTCAGCACTGGCTCCAGCGGACATGCCTTCCAGAAACTCCACTTCCTGTGCTAGAATTTCACCCTGCTCCAGTCCTGAGTCATGGAAGGTTCTTTGGTCCATAACCACACAGAACTAATAGAAGACGTTTTGTGGCATGGGGGGAAATCACAGTGGGCTGTGAGGACAAAAAGCACTCCCCCATCTGTGGAGTGTGTGTATACATGTGACCACCTCTGTGTGTGAAGGCCAGAGGTCAACCTCAGGAATTGTTCCTCAGACACCACATCCCTCTTTTTTTGAGAGAGAAGTTCTCTCACTAACCTAGAACTTGCCAAGTAGGTGAGGCTAGCTGTCAGCCTCAGGGACTCTCCTGCCTCTACCCTTCCACTGCTTGTGTTACAGGTGTGGAATACCTGTAACAGGCCACCATGCCTGTATTTTTATGTGAGAACGGGGATCAAACTCAGACCTTCATGCTTATATGGCGAACACCTTATACACTGCGCTGACCACATCTCCCCAGCCCCCAAAGCCATTTTCCTAAGGGAGAACCTCATTTTTCATATGAAAAGATTCTTCTGAGTTAGGCCATCAACCTTGCTCATACCTTGATTATATAAAGCCCACCCCCCATCCCTGCATTTTCAGATAGTCTCAGGTAGCCCAAGCTGGCCTTGAACCTACTACATAGCTGAGAATGGTCTTGAACTCCTGATCCTACCATCACCCCTAGTAGAATATGGCTGCCATGGTCCCTTCTATGTCTAAGGTTCACCTGTAAGTGCCACTGTTCACACCCCATGAACCCACCCTCTGTGTAGGTATCTCCTGCCCTGCAGTTTCCAGTTTAGTGGCGTGATAACTGCTGTCGTTTGTAAGTGCTTATGATATGCAGAGCTCAATCTTAGCTGATACCTCACCCTTACGAGTTGAGCAGATGACTGTCCCCACTTGCAGAGATGGCATGGAGCTCAGAGAGGCTGAGCCATTGTCCTGAGTATGCACAGCAGAGCTCATGTTAGCGCTCTCAGGGAGGACAGAGGTGTCCTGGTGACTCATTCAGGAATGTCTGTCTTCTTATGGGTTTTGTTTTTCCAAATGAAAACCAGTTGTTGTTGTATTGGGTTGGGCTGGGTGCTGGTGACCTCTCAAAATGGGAAGACAGGGCCTTTCCAGAGAGCATGGAAATGTTTAGCTCACATTTCTCAAATGCGCGCGCAGGAAATAAATCATATAGAATAGTGTTAGAGAGGCCAGCTGAGCTTAACCCCCCAAATTGCTTCCAGCTCTTTGGAAAACATTTTTTTCCTCCTTTTTCCTCGTGTTTGTTTATTTCAACATATTTTTCCTCTTGTGCAAAATTTCCCGACCTGGTTTTGCAAGGCTGTTGACTGGGGCCCATGGATCTACCCTGTGCTCATAAGCGCTCACCAGACAGCATCACCCAGAGGTAAGGCGCATCATCCAGATGTCTCACAGTTCCGGGGGCCCAGCTTCAGTGTCCACAGTCATCTGTCACCTTTGGCCCCATGACTCTCCCTGACAAAGTTCCTAACCCAGCCTTTCAGGATCACAGTGTGCCTTGACCCATGGACCCTGCCTGCTTCCTACCTCTGCTCAGGGTGGATCCCCAGGTTCCCATTCCAGTGGACCTTGTGTGACTTCACTGCAAATTGAGCCCCTCCCACCACCAGATCAGGCCATTAGATGCAAACCTTAGAAGGTTCTGGAAAAACAGAGGAGCCTCTGGAACTGCACCGATGGCCCTCAGAGCTGCCACCTTCAGCAGATGGATGTCACTTATTTCAACTTCTGTGTCCCCTAAACATCAAGAGAACACTGCAGGAAGAAGGGGCACTCCATTAAGTGAATGTCTCCAAACATGTGCATGCCAGGTGAGAGAGGCCCAGAGAAGAAGTTTTTCCTGGGTTCCCTCTTGCCTACCCAAGGGTACCAGTTCCTTCCCCAGCTTCTGCTGAGAGACAACACAAGGCTAGACAGCTATAAACCTGCCTGCCCAGAGCCGGCATCAGACATAGAGCCAGCCAGACAATGGTCATAAAAGCAGATGGCACTCAAGTATATGGAGGTAGGAGAGAAAGCCCGCCCAGTTCCCACCATGGTAGAGGGGAGCAGGCTGGGGCCTAGGAAGCAGCACCAGATAGGTTTTCCTGGGAAGTGGGGCTCACTCTGGCCTGGTGATTGGGGAGCCCACTAAAGCTGGGACTGTGTATGTTAGCTCAGATGCCCAAATGTTGAAACCCAGTTGGAGGTGAATGAACAGGAACTGGCAAAGCTTTGTCAGGGGAGTCTTGGTCATGGTGGTTTCAGTGGCACCCAGGAGTTTGGGGAAAGGATGGGCATTTCTGGGAAATCTGAATGAATCAGGGCTCCCCTATTCCTAGAAAGCTATAACAGAGCTACAGACGAAAGCAACAGCCCAGGGAGGGCTCCAGATGGGAAGGAGCAAGCCCACATCTGGGAAGGCAACACACAGAAGATTCCACAATATCCCATTCATCAACGGTATCCAACCTTTTCCTGGAGACCAGGAATTCATGGGGTGCACATCTCTATTGGTACCGTTCAGGAATTCTCTGAGGACCCTTGTACCCCCTTCCCTTTAGATTTGAGGAATCTTCCCTACCTGATCTGAAAATGGCCAGATTCTAGCCCCAGAGGGACCAACAGCAGATCCTAGCGACTTGAAGAGGTTGGGCATGTGGTCCACCCCAGTGATTCATGAAATCTAGCCCCCTGCTCCTCATATTCCAAATGCATGGGCCCCAGCAGGCACACCCCTACCACACGCAGGCTGCGCCAAAACTCTGCTTACCAGCTGGCTTGGTCCTGGGAAGGAGGTGGGGAGACTGGTAAATGTCACATACCCCCTTGTGACTCATGTGGGGAAGACACTCATGTGAGTTGTACCCCATTCCAGGGAGGCACCAACTTGCCAGATCAACACACAGACAGCTCATCTCTCCTTTCAGCAGCTTCTGGAAGCCTTTGTACTTCTGACCCTAACGTGCACCACCACCAAATAAACATATTATCAGTGGAGGGGTGAGCTCATCAAAGCATGTGCAAAACTACAGATCAACAAGTTTTCAAACAATAGGGTATTTTTAGACCCAGTGTCTCCCCACCAATTATTTCCTGTTTACAAAGAGAGGAATTGGAACTCATCAGTCGATAGACATGGCTGCCCCAGGTTTCCTCAGTGAGCAGACTAATACTAGGTACTGGAACAAACCCACACTATCTGTTGCCTCATAAGATGCCCTAGGAGGACACCATGACACTCAGTGCTGGCCTTGTCTGAATGCCTAAGTCAAGCTCAGCTTGAAGGCTGGGTGTGATGGTGCATACCTTTGATGCCAGCACTTGAAAGACAGAGCAGGTAGATCTTTGTGAGATTGAGGCCAGCCTGGTCTACAGAGTGAGTTCCAGGACATCTGGACTATGCAGGAAACCCTGTCTCAAAAAACAAATGAGAAAGAAAGAAAGAAAAAAGCCCAGCTTGATATATCTCAATATGAAGACACATTGTAGAATGCCATGGCCAAATGCTCAGAAAAGGTTAGTATTCCAGAAGCCAAAGAGGGGAAATGGTAGAGGCCAGCAAGATGATTCTGTGGGTAAGGTGCTTGCTGTCAAGCCCGATGGCTTGAGTTTGATTTCCAGGACCTGTGCACTATAATGAGGGAACTGAATGACTTCCAAAGACTTTCCTCTAACCTCTATAAGCATGTCCACAGATACTTACACGGGCACATAAATGAGTGTAAGAAAAATTAAGTGAGAATCATTTCCAAATAGAAGATGTGAGGACCATGTTTTAACTAAATTCGGTGTGTCACTTAGAACCACAGGCTTTGATGATGGAACTAGCCATAACAGGGTTGACCCCAGTTGGTCATTGAGCTGGGGTTACGAGAGCACCGGACTCCTAGGAACTGTTTACAGAAGGGCTCATGTGGATCATCAAGTGGCTTGAGAAATGCAATGTATGTGTGCATGTGTACATGTGGTTAAAGGAAAGTGGATGATGATGCAGAAGGGTCACAACCTAAACCTTCGGTAATTCTGCGTGAGGCTGGGCAGAGCCCCCCCGCCAGTTCCATACATTTGCTATGAGTTTGAAAGGTTCCTTCCTCCACGGAGCATGGTGGCTCCTGAGACTCGATGAAAGAGGCGCAGAAAGTTCACAGACACCTGAGGCTCCCCCCCCCCCCCCATGCTTATTTGAGCAAGAAACAGTTGCTGGAGGACACTCTTCAGTGACACTGCTTGCAAGTTGTGCAGACCACACCTCTGCCCTGTCCCCATCCCCAAGGTGGTTTAGAGGCATCACCCATGCTGTTCTGCTCAATGAGGCAGCTGCTTGGGTCACCTGAGCTCCCATGGGTGACCCCAATAAGCTGGCTGGATCACCAGGTTGGACTTGGACAGATCTGGAGTCAATGGGTGTTGGTTCACATCTTCCCAGGAAAAGTCCCACAATATCTAAATAATGAGCTACGGTTTGGGTTGAACCTGAATGTGTCCCAGCCACGTTTTGAGTGCTGGGTCCTTACTAGTGACACTACTTGAGGTGGTAGAACTTTCAGGGACAAGTGTACCTGGAAGAAGTGGGTCAGAGGGCAGGCCCTTGAGAGCACATCACTCTACCTGCTTCCTGCCCGTTCTACCTCCTGGTCAATGTGATATGAATAGCCTTGCCATAGGCTCTCACAGCCACGATCCAAGCACGTCTTGAGCCCTTGGAATCATGAGCCAAAACAATCTTTCCTCCCTCGATTCTGACAGGCACTGTGGTCACAGAGATTTTTTTTTAAAAAAAAATAAATGAATGCAGTTACCAAAAAAAAAAAAAAAAAAAAAAGAAGAAGAAGAAGAAGAAGAAGAAAGAAAGGGAGGAAAAGGAAGGAAGGAGAGAAAAGATGAAGGGTCCTGTTGCCTCCTGGCCTGGACAAGGTCCCGAAGCTTCACTAGCCCAGCATTGCTGCAGCTCTGTTTTGCTGTGTTTCCATCTGGGTCAGGCCATGTGCAGCCCAGAGCCACTGGCTGGAGCCCTGGGCTTCCCTCCAAGTGCTGTGTCTTCTTCACCAAGTGGACTGAAGTTCCACTTGGGAAGACATTGCACAGCCTGGAACAGACCAGGTCAGCTTCCTGCCCATTGCTCACTCAGCTGTGGCCTGGGTCCAATGTGCTCTCCATCCCACACATCTGTCTAAATGAAGCCCTGGCCCCACTGGCCCATCTTAGCTGCCTTTGGCCCTCTTGCCATCTGTAAGCAATCCACCACCTGCCACTCAGCTCTCATTAACAAGAGGCAATCGGGAGGCCAGGCTGCAGGCCAGAGCCTGGGAGGAACCTTCCGGAACTTCTGGGCTTGGCCACAGGCTACTACTTTGTCTCCATCACATTCTAATTCCACTTCATCCACCTTGGCCAGAAAGGCATGTGGCTAACGAGATGCTGTGATGGCCCCAAGCCCACCTGTGCACCACAGGGCCTCTGTGCCAGGCGTGGGTGCGGAACCATGCCATCTCGTTCATCTGCAGCCCAGCAGGGCTGGAAAGCCAGACTTAGGCTCCTGTGACATTTACCAAAGGGAAACTGACACCATAGACGTGTCCTACACAATGCTGACAGCCAGCCAGGTGTTTTCCTCTCCCTCCTGATGTCAGGGTCAACTTATGAAGACACTTTTCTTTCTGTTTCTTCCTTCTGTGGCCTCAGAATGGGACTGCAGAGCTCACACATGCCACACACATGGTCTGCCCTTGGAGTAATTGCTTTCCTCAGAAGCATTCAGAATGCATAATATAGACATCACAGAGATCAAAGACCACAGTGATGTCCACAGGTGCCCAGCACCTGCGATGCAACTGCTAGAGGCCTTGTCAGATAAGAAGGACCAGTGCAGAGTACCTGTTGAGTGCCTCAGAATTCAGGGACTGAAATGTGACACTCAATACATGGCCTGAAGACAGTGTGATACTGGGGTGGGGATGCTGAGGTGGGGATACTGAGGTGGGGATGTTGAGGTTGGGATGCTGAGATAAGGATTCTGACATGGAGATGTAGATATTGGGGGTATTTAGATGGAGGATGCTGAGGTAGGGATGTAGGAATAGAGAATTCTGAGTGGTCCAGTGTCAGTGAGGAAGTCAGGGCAGACTATGTTCTGTCTTCAACCTGGTCCTTTTTTCTTCCTTAGCATTTTTTATTAATTTATTTTTTACATCCCAATCCTATTTCCCCCTCCCTCCTCTTCTGCTCCTCCCCACTCTACTCTTCCCCTCCTCCCATCTGCTCCTTGGATAGGGTAAAGCCTCCCCAAGGAAGTCTACCAAGTCTATCCCATCACTTTGGTGAGGCAGGACCAAGGCACCTCTCCATCCCCCACACCTCTGTGTCTAGGCTGAGCAAGGCATCTCTTCATACAGAATGGGCTCCACTAAGTAGTTTGCGTATTAGAGTTACATCTTGGACCCACCGCCATTGACTTCATATATTGTTCCAGCTGCACCATTGTCACCTATATTAAGGAAGTCTAGTTCAGTCTTATGCAGCTTCCCCATTTATCAGACCTGAATCAATCAGTGATCTCTCACTACTTCAGGCCAGCTGATTCTGTGGGTTTCCTCATCATGGTCTTGACTCCTTTGTTCATATTATCACTCCTCCCTCACTTCATTATACTCTAGGAGCTTGGCCCATTGGTTAGTTGTAGATTTGCATCTGTTTCTGTTTCTGGAAGAGGGTCCTAGCTTCTCTGGAGTTGTGTATTATAGGCTGGGTACCTTTTGCTTTATGTCTGGTATCTACTTATGAGTGAGTACATACTATATTTGTCTTTCTAATTTTGGGTTACCTTACTCAGGATGATCTTTTCTAGTTCTGTCCATTTGCCTGTGAATTTTAGGATGTCATTGTTTCTTACCACTGAGTAGTGAGTACTTCATTGTGTAAATATACCACATTTTCTTTATCCATTCTTCAGTTGAGGGGCATCTAGGTTGTTTCCAAGATCTGGCTATTATGAATAATGTTGCTATGAACATAGTTGGATATATGCCCAACAGCTGTATTGCAGGGTTTTGAGGTAGGTTGATTCCTAATTTTCTGAGAAGTAGCCATACTGATTTCCACAGCAGCTGTACAAGTCTGCACTCCCACCAGCAGTGGAGGAGTGTTCCCCTTTCTCCACATCCTCTCCAGCATAAGCTGTACTGGTGTTTTTGATCTTAGCCATTCTGGTCGGTGTAAGATGGAATCTCTGAGTGGTTTTGATTTGCATTTCCTGATGACTAAGGTTGTTGAGCATTTCCTTAAGTGTCTTTCCTTCATTTGAGATTGTTCTGTTGAGAATTCTGTTTAGATCTGTACCCCATTTTTAATTGGATTATTTGGTAGTTTGATGTCTAGTTTTTTGAGTTCTTTGTATTTTTCAGCGATCAGCCCTCTGTCAGATGTGGGGTTGGTGAAGATCTTTTCCCATTCTGTAGGGAGCCATTTTGTCTTGTTGACCGTGTTCTTTGCTTTACAGAAACTTCTTAGTTTCAGGAGGTCCCATTTATTAAATGTTGCTCTCAGTGTCTGTGCTACTGGTGTTATGTTCAGGAAGTGTTCTCCTGTGCCTATACATTCAAGTATATTACCCACTTTCTCTTCTGTGAGGTTCAGTGTGGATGGATTTATATTGTGGTCTTTGATCCATTTGGACTTGAGTTTTGTGCATGGCGATAGATATGGATCTGTTTGCATTCTTCTACATGTGGACAGCCAGCTATACCAGCACCATTTGTTGAATATGCTTTCTTTTTTCCACTTTATATTTTTAGCTTGTCAAAAATTAGGTGCTATTAGATGTGTGGGTTGATATTGGGGGTCTTTGATTCAATTCCATTGGCCCACCTGTCTGTTTTATGCCAATACCAAGCTGTTTTCATTACTATAGCTCTATAGTAGAGCCTTCAGAGGTTCCTTTATTGTACAGGATTGTTTTGGCTATCCTGGGTTCCAACCTGGTTCTTATCCTACCATCCTCCATAAAGAGGAAGAGAAAATGTGGTAAAAACGTTATTGTCAATTCAGGATTAACAACCTTAATTGGAGGAAACTATTTGAAACAGATTGGCCATTTTGGATTTAGATAAAACAATGTGAGGTCTCGGTAGCAGTAGAATGCTGGCTAAGAGTGGTTGCTGGTTACCACTCTGAGCAGTCCTATAGCTCTGGAAGTGAAGCAGCTAAAGTTACATAGTACAACAAGTGAAAACAAAACAAAAGAAAAAAAGGTGGTGAGGAGGTGACAATGGCCGTCTCATTAAATGAGATCTGCCTCTGGGGAGAGGCACCGGCTGTGGACGCATAGGAATAGGAGAGGCAGACTTCTTAGCCTCAGTAAAAAGGGACTAACCTGGCCTACTTGGGACCTACACCTGACTGACCCCCGCCCCCCATACTTGGTGCTCTTGCCCTGCACTTTCCCCCTGAAGGCCAGGCGTGGCCCTGTGACTGTCCCTAGAAGGACAGCTTCTGCTTCGGGTTTGATGCACTCTGTTCCATGAACCCAGCACACCTCTCCCCAGCCTCTCACGTTGCTGTCCATCTCCTGATCTCCAGCCCTATTCAAATGCTACTCCAGGCACCTAGCTGAGGGTGCACAGCCATTGCCCTTCCTCTGTTGCTGCCGCTAAGCCCCTGCTTCCTACAACTCCAGAAAAATACAGTGTGCATGAGGAGCCTTCTCCAAACCCTTCAATATCCATTTGTACTTGTTAATTCATTATAATAAATGACCAATTGATGTAATTAAGTTATTAGTTCTAAGTCTAATAGAAATTATATTTTATATACATCAGTGTCACCTTGCACTAGTAGAAACACACAGTTGCAGTCCAGCACTGGGAGGTGGAGGCCGGTGGTTCAGAAGTTCAAAGCCAGGCTCAGCTACATGAGAGTTCAAACAAAACATCAAAACGTTAATCAAAACTATCTTCTTAGTGAATATTTATAGTGGTTTCCACCTATCCCAGACACTGTGTCGAGCACAATGGGATTACAACATACACAGTGGCTGGCAAGCTCTGACCCTTGACCTCTGTGGATCCAGCCCTAGCCAGTGTTACACTAGCCCCAGCTGTTCCCAGGCCAGGATACCCCCACAGCAGCCTGATTCAGCCCAGGATCCTAGACCCCAGACCCCGTTATTCCTGCCTCAGGTGGAAAGTGGGGTGTCTCTTGGGAACACCCCCAAGTATGCCCACTCCCTATGGTCGAGACAGTAAAGATCTGTCCTATATTCCTCTCCAGGTTGGGGGCAGGCCAGCAGAGGGCATGACACCTAGATGTGACTTTACCTGGGGTGTTTTGAGGTACTTCTTTAGGCTGATGTTTAAAGTAACACCTAAAAAAACCTGGTGTCCTGTGGGTGATGGGACACTGTGTTCAAGAGTCCCATGGCTGCAAAAGCCACTATTGCTGTGACACAGAACATGGAGGTAGCTAAGAAGGAAAGATCACGGCAGTGGTTCTCAGCCTTCCTAATGCTGTGACCCATTAATACAGTTCCTCATGTTGTGGTGATCCCCCAACCACAACATTACTGTTTCTACTTCATTCATAGCTGTAATTTTGCTGCCGTTACAAATCGTGATGGAAGTTTCTGATATGCAGGGTCTCTGATGTGTGGCCACAAAGGAGTTGTAACTCACAGGTTGAGAAATACTGGACTATGAGTTAGCATTTCTAATTTCCCCCTCCCCACACACCTTGCAAGCTGCAAGCCAGGGGAGGCTTCTCCAAAGGCTGGAGCAATGCAGTTTTGAACCACGACCTCTGGTGGCTGTGTGTGGCAGTGCACCCCCAATGCAGGCGGTATTGGGCCACAGGAAGGTGGCCTGGATAGGAAAGGCCTTGCTGCTACAAGCCTGAGAGATGTTGTTCCAGAGGTGCCCGGTGAACACAGCTCACAGGGCCAGCCTCCCCACAAAGGCAATACCTGTGCCTTCCTTGCAGGAGATGTCTGACAGGGCCTGCACCGACTTATTCCCCAGCCAACCTGGTACCATCCCTAGCTGCTCTGAGCATTCCCAGACAGATCCAGCTGATCAGTAGGGTTTTTCCTCCTTGGGCCTGCCACCTGAAATTGAGCAAGGGATGAGTGGAATGTGACTACCTTCCCAAGCCTTTTTGGGGATAGGTTATGAACCTCAGACTTCAGACATACATGTGCATGGTTTATGTCCAGATAGGCAGATGAACAAATGACTGAGCTCTCCTCCCTGTAGAAGTGTAATCAACCAGTCAGCCTGCTGCTTGCCATCCCATGCTTTGCTGGCCCCCCTCTTACAGGGAGGCCTGGACTCTGTCTGAGGTCACTTGCTCAGGAGAGGCATTAGTCACACTTCGGCATGTCCTCAAAGCCCAGCTTCAAGCAAAAGATCCCTATCTGCCGCCCTGCTGTACCAAAGACCTGTTACTGGGCCAGTCAGACCTTCTGGAGAGTGAGGCCAGGCCATTTGGATGTAGATCCAAGACCCAGTTCCTGGTCCTCACTTTCCTCCTGTGGTGAATGTCTGAGAGACTCCATGACCTGTCTCCATGTACCTCCTAAGAATACAAAAGGAATGCACATTCCCCATGCACAGGGGTCCAGCTCTGAACCTGGTTGTAAATGGCCATTTTTTGGATGAATTGAATTCAGACAGACATGCTAATATTGGCTAATGGGACAAGCACCCACACTCTCAAGAACAGATGTTCTGGAGACTGCAGCTAGGACAGGGTGACAGGCTAGACTCTCTCCCAAGCTGACCCCTATGGCCCTAAGCCAGGGTCTAGTGACCCTACGTACCCAGCAAGTGCCTCTGTGTTTGAAGGAAAAACAAAGCAGAGAAAGACACATCCAGAACAAGAGAGCCATGCTGTTTGACTGTCTGGCAGGTGAGGAAAGAGAGAGGGTAGGGCCTACGGAAATTTCCGAGGACCGTGTGCTGGGAAGCATGGTTTGGCAGGCCTGCTGGTTTCCTCGGCTGCACAAGGTTTCTTTGACTAGAACCAGAAGCAGCAGGAAGATGGAAATGGCTGAGGTCACACTGATTATGTTGGGGTCCTCTATTTCTAGAAGAAACACCAAGGCCAGTGGTATTTGACCCTGCTTACTGGTGATTAGCAGAGTGCTGCAGACCCCAGATAGCCCCATCTTAACTCCCAACACCTGGGCTTGCATAGCTGACGGGCAAAGGGGCTTCACATGCGTGCTGAGGGGATGGTGGTGGAGGAGCATCCTGGGCTGTCAGGTGACTCTCATAAAGCACCCAAGTCCTTCATGTGGGAGAGTTGTGATCAGAGGGCTTGGGACTAAGAAAGTCAGCGAGAGGCAATTTAGGGGGCTCGATGGTGGAGGCAAAAACCAAGGGCCCAGGAATATGGGTGCCTGTGTGGTCTGGCACAGGGAAGGACAGGGATTCAGATATGGCAGAAATGGCCCCTGCCTGCATCAGGAAGTCAGCTGTGGGGTGATATGCTGGATTCTGACTCTGAGCCTGTGGTTGTCAAATAGCCACAGGCTTTGCCTACAGCTAGGAAAGCAAAGCAAACTCATCCACAACTTCCTGGTACAGGGCCTGTGATGGCCTCCTCATCCTTGAGAACATCCTGTCTCATCTCCGCGAGATGGGCTGATACAACTGAGGGCCTGTGGAGGTGAGAACCCTGAGCCAACTGAGCCACCAAGTGCCCCCCTCCACTGCTCCAAGGTAAGGGGGTAGCAACGCTGCTCTGGCAAGGGTGAGTAAAAAGAGTATTCAGTCAAGACTCCTCTGTCCTGTCCTCTTGGCCCTTATTCCATACATTGCCTGAGCCCTGGAGTGAGGGTGACTGGGTTAATGTCTGCTTTCTGTCCCCATGACATAATGGCTGAGGAAAACAGCCCAAAGGAAGAAAGGTTTACTTGGCTAGCAGTGATGGTCAGCACACTTCGCCTAAGTTTGAGGCCAGTTTGGTCTACACAGTGAGTTCCAGGCCAGCTAGGGATACCTGGTGAGACCCTGTCTCGAATAAATGAATAAAATTTATCTGTTTCAGAGGGTTGGGCCTCAGCAACGGCACAGTCGGAGTGTGTGAGGGAGCTAAGCATCACCCCTGAAGGCAGATCAGGACATGGTAAAAAGGCTGGGGACAGTGTATGCCTTTTGGGGCACACCTCCTGGTGACTCACTTCTTCCAACTCAAATTTGATTAAAGTTAATGTGATCAGATTATGAGCCCTCAAGGGGTGAACGTGCTGAGAAGGTGCTCCCCCAGAGCTTGGTCTCAAGGCTGCACTGAGGACCAAGCCTGCGGCATCGGAGCTCCTGGGAGGCATCCCATGGGCACTGACTGTAACTGAGTGTCTTCTCCAGGTGATGACAATGTTTTGAAACTGCATAGAAGTCATGTAATATCATTTTTTCCTCTATTTTATTTTGGTTTTTCAAGACACAGAGATCCATCTGCCTCTGCCTCCCGAGTGCTGGGATTAAAGGCATATGCCACCGATGCCTGGCTGTTATTTTTTTTTAATTTACTTTTATGTGCTTGCAAGTTTTGCTGGCATGCATGTCTATGTGTCCTGTGCATGCCTGGTGCTTGCAGAGACGGGAAGAGGGCAATGAATCCCCTAGACCTGAAGTGAGCCTCCATGTGGGTGCTGGGAATTGAACTCTGGCCTTCTGGAAGAACAGCTAGTGCTCTTAACTATTGAGCCATCTCTCCAGCCCCCACCCCCTAGGGATCACTTTAAAATGGCTGAATTTGTACCATGTGGACTTTATTTGTCTTTTAAAAACATCCTGATGAGACTCTACCCTGGGAGATTCTGTTCAGGGACACCAGGACAGGGAGGTGATGGGTCTAGGTGTTATGTGAAGTCCCTTCATTTGCAGATCTTAGGGAGGGGAGGTCTTTTATCAGCACTTTGGGGACAGATCAGGGTCTCAGCCACCAGTGTGCAGCCTCAGCCAGAGATGACTAGGGTCATGTGGGGGCTGCCCCTTGGCTGTGTGGGGACAGGAGGAAGATGGAGATGGAAAAGTACCTCAGCCCCAGAGGAGTGGCAGGACAGGCAGGGCTGTGGCTTTAGACCCGCAGGGCCTCTGCCAGGGTGAGATGCTCTCTGAGAGACCATAAATGTTAGCCCTGCTGGCGTGTGTTGTAAATGGACTTGGTTTTGTTTAGTTGGTTAAATTTGTATTTACTTAAAAAAAAAAAAAAAAAAAAAACCCACAAAAGCCCTGGCAGGCCCAGCTTGAGTGAGGATACCATGTGACCCAGGAAAGCTGGGTTCACAAAGGTTGATCTGGGCTGATGGGGCCTACACTCCCTACCCAAAGTGTGGCTGTAGAGCATCCCTCAGCCATCACTGGCTGCTGTTTCTTGGTCTGCTGTGTGCCAGGGGTCCCCCTTAGCTCTGTGCTTCCTCGTTTCTGACCTCCAACAGCTGCCAAGGCAGGAGCTGTGTAAGCTTACCTGTGTCAGCTCATTTTACAAAGGAATACATTTAGGCACAGAGCTGCCAAGGGGCTATCCCCTGCCCCCCCAGTCACACAGCCAGGGAGCAGCAGTGAGGAAGCCAGCTTTACTCATTTCTGGCTGCAGTGAGCTCAGAATGGCCCAGGAGCTCCCAGGGCCATTGCTTCTGACCAAATGCTGTGCCTGAAACAGATCTCAGCTCAGGAGGTCAGAGTGGCCTTTCTCATACCCGTGTGCCTGTGCTGCCCACACAGGGAGAGGCAAATAGGGGATAACTAGAAAGCGATGAGCTCACTCACACTGAGCTGTGGGTGGCTGATAGCTTGGTGCAGGAGACTATCCAGGTAGGTGTGCTACTCAGGGAGGAGGGGCACGCGAAACCCTCACAGCCTATGCACTCAGATGGCTGGGTTTCCCCAAGGTGGGGCTCTGAGGGCAGCCACTTATCTCTGTTACCATACCCACCCACAGTGACCAATAAATTGACTCCCCCAACTCTTCTGGGCTGGGAGAATTCCAAGTGTTCTGTGGTCCCCACTAGCCCAGATTCCACACTAGTGGGTGACTGACACTCACCAGGCCCTTCCCCAGAAGCCTCACAGCGCTCCTGCTTCATCTGGCCCTCAAAGCCCTTCCTGCCTCACACCTCAGAGGGCCTAGCTGACGTGCCCACTTCCACCATCAGTTTAACTTGTATGCATAGCCTCTCTTTTTAGTGTCGTGACAAGCCTGTTTGCTTGTTTTGTTGTTGTTTTTATTTCATGTGCATTAGTGTTCTGCCTATATATGTGTCTGAGGGTGACAGTTGTGAGCTGCCATGTGGGTGCTGGGAATTGAACCTAGGTCCTTTGGAAGAGTAGCTAGTGCTCTTTACTGAGCCATCCCTCCCCTCACTAAAAATCTTAAGATTTCTGTTATTTTACAGTATAGATGTTTCTCATGCATACATATATGTGTGAGAGCCCTATGTCTGTGGAAGCCAGCACTGGGATTATGGGAGATTGTGAGTCACAATGTGGAGCTGGGAATTCAACCTAGGTCCTCCACAGAGCACAGGTGTTCTTAACTGCTGAGCCATTATTTTTATTTTCTGTGTATGAGTGTTTAGCTTGCCTGTGTGTGTTCGGTGCCCGAAGAAGCCAAAAGAGGACATTGGATTCCCTGGAACTGGAGTTACAGACAGTAGTGAACCACCACATGGATACTGGGAACCCAGGTCCTCTGAAAGAGCAGCCAAGGCTCTTAATCACTGAGCCAAGGGGACTTTCTTCAGGCCTCCTTTGATGGGGCTGGAGAGATGGCTCAGCAGTTAAGAGCACTTGCTGCTTTTGTAGAGGACCTGAGTTTGGATCACAGCACCCATGTCAGCCAGGTAACTCCATCTCTACAGGATCCCACACTCTTCTTCTGGCCTCTCAGGCTCCCAACACACACACTTCACACAGACATTTTTTAAAAGGAGAAAGCAAGCCTTGAGAGGCCTGAGCAGCATGCACACATTTGCTGTCTCCCAGCGCCCCCTGGTGGCCACCATCTAGCACTGTAGAACTCACTTTCTTCTCTTCAGCCTGTTTTGGAGGGAGGGATGTGCCCACCCCTTGTCATGGTGTGAGCTCCTAAGGTCCAGCTCTTGGTCCTTGTGGAGCTGTGGCTGGGTGATCAGGTGGGTGGCAGACATCCTGCTGCTTGCGATTATGTGCACTGTGATGTTCCTAAAGTTACTCATTGTTAGACAGCATTACCACCGCTTGATACCTAGGTGCCCTGAGCCTGTTTCCCATGTACACAGTGGTACATCCGTGACAGTCAAGGAAACTATGCATGGTAACTCTTCACAATGGACACAGGTTTCATGTGTTTGTGTGTACACACATGTGTGTGAGTGTGAAGGCCACAGGTGCATTGCTCCCCAGGTGCTATCAACATTTGGGGGTTTCCTTTCAATTGTTGTAATTATGTGGGAGGGGCAGGTACACATGTCATAGCACATGTATGGAGGTCAGAGGAATTACTGTAGTTAATTCTCTCTTTCTACCACACGGGCCCCAGAGATCAAACAGTCATCAGCAGATGCCCTTACCCACCGAGCAATCTCTCACAGCCTCATCTTGCTTTTGAAGCAGGGTATTTCTGTCCTGAGACTCACCTCAGGTGAGGGTGGCTGGCTAGCGGGCCCACTTGTCTTTACCTTCCCAGTGCTGGGATTTCAGCCGGGCACCGCCACACCCAGCTTTTTTCCCCAGGGGTCACACTCAGGTCCTCATGCTTGTAAAACAAATGCTTCACCAACAGAGCCATCTCCTTAGGCCACATGCTCAACGAGCAGCGCTGTCCTGGTGACCTGGAGTATGACCTGAGCAGTATAGAGAACGGTTTCCTCAACTGACAGGGCATGCTGGGAAAACTGAGCTTCTGTCCCCTACCCGTGGAGTGCTACCTTGTCTACACCACCTCTCAGCAATAGCGAGCTCCCCAGTTTCTGAACGTTGGAGGCTCCATGAAAGAACATCAGGCACCTGGGTTCTGCTCCTTGACACAGAGGAGAGGGGCAGTTTACTCTGGGGGGGGGGTCCCTTCATCCCACAGTCCAATTGGCCCCTTGGTGTCCTGCTCTAGGAAGTGAGGAAGAGGCTGCAGTGGCAGCCAGAGAACAGAGCTGGAGGAGGGAAAGGATGAGGATGAAGCACCAAAGCCTGTGTTGGTGCCCCCCCCATCTCTATGGCAGACTCCTGGTGCCCTGTCAAGTGGCACAGAGCACCACAAACAGAAACTGTCACAAGCCCATATAAGGCATCTGAGGAGGTTCTGGGGACACTGGTGTACTCCTGTAATCCCAGCACCCGGGAGGTGGAGGCAGAAGCCTGGCCACGTAGGAATGCTAAGCCAGCTGGGAAATGAGACAAAGGGGCATCTGGGACTCATGGTGTGTGCATCGTTAAATTCACCTGTAAGGCAGAGGCAGGTGAATCTCTGTGAGTTTGGGTCTAGCCTAATCCACATAGCAAGTTCTAGACCAGCCAAGGCTAACCTGTGGGACACTGTCTAAAAACAAACATATGAGAATTGGAAGACAGAGATGAGGGGATTTTCTAGAGGATGACAAAAGAAAACAGTGTTTTTTTTGGGGGGGCAAGGGTGGGTCTAGGCAGGCCCACACTTAACTCACAAGCTAGAGGAAAGCAGCAGAGAGGAAGGTGCACACTTAGGGGCTCCCCAGAACCAAATGGGCAGGCAGAATCCCGGGGGGCCAGCACAGGGCAGGACACGCAAGGCTGGGTCTGAGATCCTGGGCTGAACTTCACTATGTGGGATAAATTAAAGTCATTTAAACCAGACACATGAGAGTGGGGCCCATGGGCAGCCGTGATGAGAGGTGGGGTACCAGGTGGGGAGGACCGGGTCTAGCCAAGAAATCCCAGGCGAGGATCTGAGGACAACACAACCCTTGCCCATTGTTTCACACCAATCTAGGAGGTGTGAACCTCAAGCTGACTGGAGTCCATAGGCGACACAGAGGCATCGTCAGCCATAGCCTCCCCAGGCCTTGTTGCTTCTGTTATGGTAAAGCCTCCTAACATTCCAGGAGGGACGCAGAGTGACAGTTAAAGGCCTCAGGCTAGGAGCTGCACAGGTGAGCTCTACATAAGCCTCTCATGGTAGCATCTGTATAGCACACCCAGGGCTGTGCAGGTGAAGAGCCATTTTGGGTCCCTCCTCATGCAGTTTCCTCTCTTTTTCTTTTTTTTTTTTCTGGGGAGGGGAGTTGAGACAATGTTTCTCTGTGTAGCCCTGGCTGTCCTGGAACTCACTCTGTAGACCAGGCTGGCCTTGAACTCACAGAGGCCTGCAGCCTCTACCTCCCCACTGAGATTAAAAGCCTATGGAAAGCTTTTATTTGTCTCCCCAACAGAGTTTCTCTTTGTAATCTTGGCTGTCCTAGAACTCTCTCTGTAAATCAGGCCGGCCTTGAACTCAGAGATCTGCCTGCCTTTGCCTCCCAAGGGCTGTATGCTGGGATTAAAGGCGTTCACCATTACTGCCTGGCTCCGAAAGGTTTTTTAATAGTATTTGTTCACCTGTTTGGATCAGTTAGACTCTGTAGGCAGACTGGCCTCAATTGCTGTCAATCAATCTTCCTGCCCTAGCCTCCCTAGGGCTGAGGTTACAAATACCAGCTTCTATGCTCAGCTTTAGTTTTTATTTTAAAATACACGTTTAAAAAAAAAAATCCAAAAGGCTATTTAGGAAAAAGTTAAGGGTTCTTGGAATAAAATCCCAGCCAGTCAACAGCTACACAGGTGGCTCTGGGAATTGTGCTAGATGCCTATATCCCATCACAGGCAAACAGCAGAAGGTTCTGGAGAAAAGCAAGGCAGGCCACCCAGGAAGAAGAGGGCTGCAGGAGGGTAAGAACTGTGGACGGGTTACTTTATTTCATATAAAATCACACTGAGGAATTGAAAAGTCAAGTATACTCAGCTTGGATTCACCGCCACAGACTCCACACTGGAGGGTGACACCACCAGAGCCTGCATGCTCAGACACATGTGCAAATGAGTGCAGAGACAATCTGAGGCCACGCTGCCCCTCTGCAGTGACTCGGGCCCACAGTTTGTTCACTGCGTTAGGGCCAGGCTCACAGGCCCCTGGGGTTCACCTCAGTAGTATAGGAGCCCCGATGAGGGCAGGGCAAAAGCAAATGACACCGAAAACAGTCATGGTGTCACAGGGACAGAAAGGCAGCTGGTCCCAACAGGGAAACACCGGTGTCTCTGCACAGGAGCGGACTCCCAGGAAGTCCCCAGCCTCTGTCAGACCACTCTCACTCAGCAGCAAAGGAACAACCTAGAAGTTTAAGGCAAGTCCCCTGAGGGGAGCTGTGTGTGTACTGACATAAATCTAAGCCCGCACCAAGGGTCCACTCTGACTGCAGTGCCATGGATACAGAAATAGTCATCATGTCACTGCTGTGACAGCTCAGGCACCAGGCTGTCACCCCTGCAGCACCTGCCCAAAGGGGCCCAAGGCGGCTTGCTTCTCTCATGCTGAGTTCCCCATGGCCCCTCCCCCACAGTGCTGGGCCTCAGCATGGGGCACCACCTTCCTTGTTGAGGGACTGTTGCATGCTGTTAGTTTGGCTGGAACAAAACCTCAGCTCCACGCCCTCAAACACTAAACTTTCAGTGAAATAAAAGCAGGAGGCTGGGCCCATGCACAGGCATGCCTGTTCTTTGGATCTGGACACTGTATGATACATTCATAGAAGGCCAGCAAGGGCCAGCAGTGCGTCCCACTTCCCTGAAACACTGGAGTCTGAAAGACAGCTTGTCTACCACACGAGTGCCTGAACAACACTGCCAATTCTGACACATGCGCACGCGCACACACATACACACAGACACACACAGATGAGCACATACAGACTTGCTGGAAGGGTCAAAGGATGCCCATTCCTGGACAGCAGGGAGTGTTCTGGAAGCCATCTTCACTGTTCAGTGCTAGGTGTTGGAGTCCTCCAAGCCAGAGAGTCTCTGTGGAACCCCATCCAGTAAGGGAGTGTGCTGGGGACGGGCCAGCAGGACTCCCAGCAGTGACTACGCTGGCTTTCTTCATGATTGAGAAGCAGCTCTGCCTGTGGGATGCTCATGACCCACATGGCATCCCAAGTGTCAGGATGGTGATAAGATGGCCTCCCGGGGCTGCATGCTTCTCTTGGCAGTACACACAAAAACTGACAAGTGCCTGTGGCCCTAAGTCCATGAAGCTGCTCATGGCCCCATCAGCTGGCCAGCTCCATCTGCCTACAAGGCCGTTGTGCTTGCAGGCCAGTGAGCATCAAGATGTCTGCAGACACTCCTGCCCTGAAGGCTCACACAGAGAACTCAGGGCCCCCTTTCCTAGCCCTTATTTGTAGTCGCCTAAATCGGAAGCCAACAAAGGGGTTCATCCAGAGGAGGGAGGGAGGGCCCCCGAAGACAGACTTCATCCCTTCCCACCGCAGCCTTCGCTCCCACGTAGGCTTCTCGCTCTTCAGCCTCTCAATCTCCTGGAAGCAGAAGAAGCCATAGTAGCAGTGAGGAGAGACCCACAGACAGCCCGCTGCTACACACAGCTATACACGGCTACATGTGAGCCTGCCGCCAGGCCTCCAAAGCCTGCATGGAGCTGGGCACTGTCTCACATGCACAGCCAGGCTGCAGCCATCTGCATGAACCAGCCTCAAAGTCAGCCTGGCTGTGGTTCTTGACAGGCTATGGCCTCTGCATGGGACCAATACTCACATATTTACACAGCACCTACTCCAAGCCTACAAAGGTAGGAGGGTGGTTGAGTTCCTGAGACCCGCTGAGCGTTCTAACCCACAGCCTGCTTGGCCTAACTGACTTAAATCAATCCAGAGCCCAGAAACAACACTGTGCCAATGGAGGAGGCAGCAAACATAGGCCTGTGGGGACTGAGGCCTCTCAGGGCTCCAGATCAGACCCACCCCTCTGCAGACAGAACAAGACTCACTGTTTCATCATTGCATATTGAGTGGATCTGGGTGCCAAACATGACTGCTGTGAATGTGAAGAACAGGAGGCCCTCAAGGCACAGGAAGACCAACAGGATTACAGTTATGGGAGGTGAGAAGTCGCTGCACTCTGGGAACGAGAGTGAGGTGGTTAGCGCACCATAAGCACCCTACACTACAGGGAGCCCTACACTCATGCACCCCTGGCACCTGCAGTGTTCCTGGAAGGAATGTGTTCCCGCTGCACAAGGCCTACATGAGCTCTCTAAGAAGCTGCACACAGCCTGCCCAGACTCAGGCTGTCCACCCTTCCCAGACAGCAACCTCAGAAGTCCACCTTCCCTGAAGTTCTTACTGTACTGAGCATTATACTCAAGGCTTTACAAATGCCAGGCAAGCATTCTACCACTGAGCTACACCCCCAGCTCTCTTTATGAGATAAGGTCTCACTAAGTTGCCTGGCTGGCCTTGAACTTATGATCCTCCTGCTTCAACCATCTGAGCAGCTATGCCTGGTTTCCCTGAGGTATGAGAGTCTGTCCTGAAAGGACACTCCTGTATCTAAACCATGTGCCTACAAGGGTGTTTCTACACTAGAGGCACCATCACAAGAGTTCAGCCTCTCTTGCCTGTCTTTAGCTGCCAGTCAAGGCCTGTCTGGACCACACCTATATGGATGCCCCATGAAGGATGCTAAGGCAGCTGTGGACAGTGACCAACTAAGTCAGCCAGAAAGCAAACACAGGGTGGATGGGACAGTGGCAATCCTGCCCCTTTCTAGTGTCCAAAGTCTGCAAGTAGCTAAAATGATCTTTTAAAAATTAGTCATGTCTTGAATGGAGAATCCAATGATGAGGGAAGGCAAGGGTGAAATTACTACATTCTAAAATGTCAACTTTTTACCGGGCACAATGGCTTATACCTGTTGTCCCACCAAAGAAGCTTAGGTTAAAAAAATTATCCCTGAGTTCAAGGCCAACCTGGGATACAAAGTTAGACCCTGTTTCAAAGGAGCCAAAACAAAAAGAATAGAACTACAACAAACAAAACTCAGGTTATTACAAGTAAGGCTTCCCCTCCCATCTAGGAGCCCGACTCTCCCTTGGGACCCTTCCCCACACTGCAGTACTTTGAGGAATGACACAGAGAGAGAGAGAGCCTCAGTTACCTGTCCACTGCCCTCGGACGCAGGAGATGAACTGAAGCCCACAGAGAATCAGAGCATGGACTGAAGACAGAGCTATGTACATCTAGAAGGAAGGAGATGGGTTAGCTGTTTTAACAATTTGTCATCCCATGTGCAGAGGCTGACTGTTCTTCCTCCTTCCTCCCTCCCTTCCTTCCCCCTCATTCCTCCCCGCCCCCCAGTAGGGGAAAGGTGGCATGGAAGAGTGAATTGTAGTTGCTGGTGGCTGCATGGCAAAATAAAGAGGGGAAAAACAAGCTGTATATATGAAGGCCCTGTGTATAACATGACTATGGCGACTGAGAGGGGGACAGGCAAATCAGTAGCCAACAAGTGATGTAATAAAAGTAGCAACACAGTCATCAGCTCTGAGGAGGTAGGAGCTGGCTAAATATCTCCAACTCCAGCAGGTTCAATTTTCACAACATCCAGTTCAATACAGCCTCCATAAAACATTTCCACTCACAGTGAAAAGCACGAAGAATCTCTGATTCTTTTCTCCTACACAGTTGTTCACCCATGGACAGTGATGGTCCATCTTCCGAATACACCTCTTGCAAATACTGCAAAGGAAATTGCACTGTTCAGTACCTTGCTTTCTGGGGAAACCAGTGACACCAAATGAAATCCAAGGTGGGTGAGGTTGGGGGACATCTTTTGTATGGCACTCTGCTGACACCTGTGACAAGTCTCAAACTGGTTGGCTTTAAAGCACGTGGTGATCCTCATGCTTCAGCCTCCCAAGCACTGGAACTACGTGTGTACTGTGCTTTTTCCTATACTGTTTCATCTGCCCGACTTTGCTGCCAGTTGAGTTTTTGAAACCGCTCAGATCACTGACTGCACCCAGTAAGCATTGTGACAGCAGTAGTTGGACTCTTGTAACTGTGCCACTCTGTCAGACGTAGTTTCTTTGCATGTTTCCCAGTGCACCTGCCAATCTAATAGCTTCCAAAACATTCCCAAGTCATCTCCAATGAATTGGAGTAGTAACTTCCCTGCCACAGCAGCTCACACTTTAAATGCACAATGGAGAGACTCCTGCACGTACACCACCATGAGGTGACCACCCCAAAAGGAATTCGTGCCCACAGCCTATCATTCCCCACTGTCACCCCCAGCCCGAGACCACTACTCTATCTCTATGCTATGACTCCTTTGTTTGCTTTCTGTCCATACTTTCTCCACAAAGCCCTCCCTGCAGACCGCTGATGGCCCGCTCATCTTTATTTGCTCCCCCTGGCAAATCCCAACCCAACAGGAGAAGGAAGACACTTTAAGGGGAGGCTACACTACATCTTTGTGCACACACAGGGACTTAGTCTAAGGATGGGGAAGTCCAACAGATTTCCAGGAATGGAGAAGTATCCCAGATTCACCCTCCTCACCTGGTATCAGTACCCCCAAGGAACAGCAGCCTGTCTAAAACCAAGTCCTGGCACAGCAGGGCAAATAACAGGCTGCAGCAAAGGCCAGCAGGTGGAGCTCAGGAGAGGCTGATGTTCAAACGCACATGTTTGTGGGCTAGACTGTTGTCAGACAGCATGTCTACAGGAGCCTGCATCACGTCTGCAGCTTCTGTCAGGCATGATGGGCAGCAAGCATACAGAGGCCTGTTTTCTCCAGTTACAAAATTCATGTGCCAGCCCATGGCAACCAGGTCAAGAAAATAAGTAGTCCCTTTGTCACTTCCTCTGTCTGTCTCCCACTGGTCTCCTGAAGTCTGTACTGTTTGCAGACTCCCACAGGACTACAGGTGCTGGGTGGTGCTGAACCTGGGCAGGGCTCTGCTGAGAGCAGAGACGCTACCTGCAGTGGTGGGCACGCTCCGGCTTGATGCAGCAGCACTTGGGGCACTTGTAGATCACCTCGCCAGGCTTCAGCTGCAAGCTCTCCATGTACTCCTTCGTGGCATTGCCTTTGGGGACAGCCCCCTGTGCACACAGATTGAGTTCAGGTTGGGTGAAAGGAAGGTGGGACAATAAAACAAAGCTCATATGGATAATCCTAGCACTCGAGAGGCAGAGGCAAGAGAATGGCCACTAGTCTGAGGCCAGCCTAATTTAAATAGTGAGTTTTAGGCCAGCTAGCTACATAAGGCTACCTTCTCTCTCTTAACTGCTCTGGTACTTTCTCCTAATAAAAGGAAAAACATCAATAAAACATGACCATAATCCCAGCACTGGGGAGGCAGAAGCAGAAGGATGGCTGAGTTTGAACCCAGACTGTGCTATATAGTGAAACCCTGTTTCAGGAAAGCAAAGGCTTCTGAAGTCCCAAGTGTACTGAGTTTGAGGAAGGGAGTGTGGCCAGAGGTCCCACAAGCACACCAGGCCATTGGCAGACTGTGCACCACAGGGCGAGGCCTTTGACACAGCTCTGGTCCCATGAATAGGCTATTCAAGGCCATTGTGATTCAGAGAGGTGATGGGGGATGTCCTTCCATATGCTGTGAATATATGTTTCTCTTATTGGTTGATGGATAAAGCTGTTTCAGCCAAATAGACAGTCAGGATTTAGCCAGGTGGGAAATCCAAATAGGGATAGAGAAAGATAGGAGGCACAGTCAGGAGACACCAGGTAGCTACCAGGAAGGTAGGACACCTGGGCATTCTCCGGTAAGCCAAGACCACATGGAGATACATAGATTAATAGAAATTGGTTAATAACAAAGAGAGAGCTAACCAATAGGAAGTCTGAGCCATTGGCTAAACAATTTATAATTAATATAAGCCTCTGTGTTTTTTTGGGACTAAATGGCTGTGGGACTAGGTGGGACAGAAACTCTGTCTACAGACAAGAGAGAAAGCAAAGTCTATGCTGTGGATCCCAACATGGCAGGGAGGCAGCCTGTGAGTCCTGGTAGCCTTACCTCTACCTTAGATGACAATGTAAGCTTATAACAGTGTTTCTCAACCTTCCTATTGCTGTGACCCTAATGTTCCTCATGTTATGGTGACTCCCCAACGTATTATTTCATCTCATTTCATAACTAACTTTGTACTGTTACGAATTATAATCAACCAGGATATCTGATATGCAATCCAAAGGAGTTGCAACCTACATGGTGAGAACCACTTATTTACAGGGAGCGGCACAGCCAGCACTACCCTCTTGTCACCTTCACTCTACATGGGACCCTGTGCCAGGGTCGCAATTAGTGCTGAAAAGAAGCTGAGAACTTTCTTGGCAGGAACACCCATGGCCTCATGTACCTGCAGTGCAGTGGCTGCCTGTGGGAATTGCTCCCATGTGGCCTTCAGATTGCCCTTGCCAGGAGAAAGCCCCAGCCATCTCCCCTGGCTCTGGGGTGGCCACAAAAAGGGTATGCTGAGCTTCTGAGAAGCCACTATCCCTGACCTGGAAGCTCTGAATTGAGCCTCCATGGCATCAGGAACTGAGGAGCAGAAGTACAGGTCTGCCTCTACTCACAATCCGCAGGAATCTGCTCCAGAGATGAGCCCAGCACTCTTCATGTTTGTGCATATCTGTGCCAATGCTGTGTGCTGCTCCTTGACAGCATCGATACATGCGAGTGCTCTAAGCTAGAGATGCCATGTACTCACCGGGTCAGTGAGCATGGTTCTTAGGTGGGACGACAGTGCGAGCACCGCCAAGCAGTTGAAGATGACTCCGTTCACCACAGAGTACCAGAAGTCTTTGGAAGGCAGCAGCATGACGAAGGTCACTACAAAGTCTGCATAGACAACGAGAAGCCATGTCATAACAGCACAGACCATGCCACAGCCATCACGGATGAACCACACCCTGTCTGCCATGTCGGCCTCGGAGGATGAGGAGGATGCAGAATCATAATTGTCATTGTCGATCAGGAGAGGATGATGCTCGATGTCCCGGAGCCTGTGTCCTGACGGCTGCATGATTCCCTGACACACCCTGCAGAGGGGGTGAGAGCTGGTGAGGCTCCTGGGCAAAAACATGCATACACATGAACACTTAAACATGATGAGCCATGTGTGCAAAATCAGCTCAAATACACTGAGCAGGAAAGAACAAAGTACCAAGCTAGCTGAGGGCTCAAACTCTGCCTTCTTCACTTCAGTTCACTATTGTGTGGGACCCACAGGGTCTCAGAGTGGGGTTTGCCTGTGCATGCAAAGCTGTCATCTACCACATACAGAGATAATGAAAGACCACCATTTGTACAGAATCACAGCACTCAGCGCAGCATAGGGGACCCTGTTGGACACTGCTATTCCCAATGACCTGACCTGTCTGTCCTCTAGACAGGGCTTTCACCCCCTCAACACAGATGTCACCAAGGCACACGGAAAGAAGTATGGGCAAAGGATGTCCTACCCTCCCTTCCTAGAGACTCACCAGGCTGAGCTGCTTCCCTCCACCGCCTCAGCTTCCTCCTCCCCAGGTTAATGCAAAAGGTGTACGACAGCTTTTGCGGACAGCTCAGATCCTGTTTTGGCCTCAGATTCTGCAATCATATGCTGCTTCTAGCATATGATTTTTAATCTTCATAAGGTCTCCTGTTTATGAATCCATTCTTTCTTTCCAGACTGTCCCCGTACTTCCTGTGTCCTCCGACTGCCAAGAGCACACAGGTCAGAGAGAGCTAAAGAACTGGAGTCTTTAGCAGGAACTGCTCTGCCTGGCCGGCCAGTCCTTCTCTTATCGTGTTTGCTAAGGGTGGAAACACTCGTGACAAGTACAGTGAGGGGAGGGAGAGTCCAGCTGTGTCCTGGCCTTGGTATATAGAAGGGAAATGCTAATGGGCACCAAGGTGAACCTACCCCCCCACCCCCCAGAGCAGCATCAAGGTGGGCAAATCTGGGCAGGTGGCTGTTCCTGAGGAGCCACCAATCAGCAGCATGGCCTTTCAAGTCTGAACATACATTTTTTTCTTAATTGTAGGTGGAACACACTTGCCAATGGGCGTCCCCACTTGCAGAGCGCAGAACTTCAAAACGCAGCATAGACCAGGGCAAAAAGAGACACCATTGTTTCCAAAGTCAGCAAAGCAAAAGAGCTTCACGGCAATGTCCGGTGGGAATATCTGCACAGGCTAGGGCTCAAGCCCACATATAGCTTTCCCAGGCAGGCCCTGTAAGCCACTCAGGGCCTGTCTTCTCTTGCCTGCAAACACCCTGCATAGCTCCTCCTTCCTGAACACTGTGACTGGGGCCTGAGCCTCAGGCAGCACTAGCTGAGTCTGGTTCTGAGGAGCCAGCAAGTGGCTGGGTAGCTCTGTCTCGTCTGAGCTCCCAGTATGTCCACCAGCCAGCTTCTCCCCACCTACCTCACCTGCTACCAGCCTGACATCAACAGGCTGAGATAGAGGATAGCTACATACATCTGCTTACAGGCAGATGTGACACTCTCCAGTGATTCCCACTATCTTCTCCCCACTTTTTCTTTTTAAAACAGGATTTCACTGTATAGTCCTGGCTGGCCTGGAACTGGCTATGTGGACTAGATTTGCCTCAATCTCACAGAGACATGCCTGCCTCTGCCTCTGCCTCCCAAGTGCGGGAGCTACCACACCCAGCTGACTGCCAATTCTGTAAACTGTAACCACCCAGGAACATCAAGGCCTCCAGCTGAAGGAGTCTACAGGGCAGGACCCCTTTGTTTTCTGGTTTCCTCTGCAAGGTGAGCTCTGTGAGGGACAGCTTGGTTAACATGGAGGGATAAGAGGTTCTTGGGTCAGAATTCCATGTTTCCAGTCTGAGGTCTCCAGAGGGCGGGGTGCTGCAAGCCACCCAGGTGCCCTCACACTAGTGAGTGGGCCAGCTCTGCTGTGCTTCCTGGCTCAGGTCCCAGGAGGGCTGCCAGGGCCTGGAGCACGCTGCTCTTCTTGGAGGTATAGATGGCAGGGATATCCACATAAGAATGACAGCCCTAGACACACCTAACAGTAGCTGTGGCATGGTATTCTTAGATGTGCTAATCAGGCTGACAGTGTATAACATGTGCATCCTGGAGTTGCACACTTGCAAAATCCACGGACACCAAACAAGGAAAATAACCCAAGATCCAGGTATGACTTCAGTTCCCCTTTTTGTTTCTTTTGCGGTCTCATGTAGCCCAGACTGAACTCCTGAGCCTCCAGCCTCTACCCACCAAATGCTGGGATGACAAGCATGTGCTGCCATTCCTGTACAAAGTCTGAGAGAAGGCAGTCACTGAACACAGCAGGACTGCAGCTATATATGTGTGTGCTCCATCCCAAGTCACTGTGTCCACTGCATTAGTGCAATGGGAAAGGAGGCAAAACATGAGGAACCCCACTCAATACATAGAACATGGCTAGTGCCAAGAGATGTAATGCTGGGCCACACAACAAACACTAATGTCTGCTGGTGCCACACTCTTGATGGCTGATTCTGGAAGAGCCCTAAGAATACTGGTGTCAGCGAGGTGACAGAAAAAGTACCATCTTCCATTTTCACCAAGCTAATGGGGTTTATCTGCTCCTGAGCCTATACCCCACATTGAGTAAAGCTCTTTGCTCCTGCTGTGAGTAAAAGCACTGACTCTTGGGAGCTATAATTAACATCACAGATCTCCATTAGCCCTGGCGACTGGCCACACTGGCAATTCTTCCTTTTGTCTTGCAGTGTTTAGCTAAAAGTGTCAATCATCAGCTTCCTTCCTCGGGCAAAGGCAAGCAGACAGGTCGAAAGGGAGGCCTCAGCCTGCAGCTGCCTCTGGGCTTGACCCCATACACACCCTTATTGGTCAGGAAAGGATAGTGTGCATTGTTAAGCCAAAAGTCACATGAGCTGGACTGGTGGCTTGTGCCCATTATCCCAGCACACAGGAGGCTACAACAAGAGGATGGTGAGTCTGAAGTCAATCTTAGCTAAAGTGAGACCCGGTCACACACACACACCAGCCACAGACTCACCTTACAGATTGCTTCTAAGCATCATGGGAGCACTTGTGCCTTTTTTTCAGGACTGTAAGGCGCATGCTGTCCTGTGTGATGTGGCCTGCAAGACAATAAACTCAATGACAGGTTACCTGCTGTGTGACAGAGCAGTGCACAGCACATAGTCTGTGAACCCTGGATGTCATACACACAGCCTATAGCACTGTGGCTCTGCACTTGGGACTATTCCCAACAATGAAATCACTGGAATTACTACCAGATTAACCCTGGAAACAAAATTATTATTTATGTTTTTGAAATAAGGTATTATAAGTTGTCCATTCTAGTCTCCAAGTCATGGGCTCAAGCCATCAAGACACAGGACCTAGCAGCTAAGACACATGACTACAGCCAACAATAACTTTAGTTTGTTTTACCCTCCTCATGTTAGCTACAAATCCAGATGCCTGAACTCTTCAAGAAAGCTCCAGAAGTCAGGTATGGTGGTACATGTTTTTGATCCTAGCACTCGGGAGGCAGAGGCAGGCAAATCTTTATGAGTCTGAAGCCAGCCAGGTCTACACTTTGAGACTAAGGAGAGACCCTGTCTCAAAGTCTCAGAAAATAAAGAAAGGAAAGAAAGATCCAGGGATAGGTAGACCACAGCTGGCTCACCTTTATGTCTAGCAGTAGCCTGTTCTCACTAGCCACAGAGAAGCCACAGAATGGGCGAGAGTGTGACTGAGGAGCAATTATAGCACCAGGCCCTGCTAACACCGGGGTGGGGGGGGGGTGGGGGAGTGGGGGGGGCATAGCGGCCAAGGGAAAATGCTAGAACTGCATAAGGGCCATCTGCGGATGGAGTCTGCAGGAGACGGGCAGAGTGTGGCATATTCATCCCTGGCGAGTCTCACACATTCCCGGCGAAGGGAAAGAACACATACAGAGTGGCTCTCCTGTGGGACTAAGAAACCAGAATGGGTTCCAGCTCAAGAGGCCGAGGTTGCCTCCTAGCTGAAGCAAGGGACATGGGTACATGAATTCATCAAAGCAAAATTCACTGAGTGCCCATGATGGTGGCACACAGATGTAACCTGAGCACTCAGGAGCCCAAAGTAGGAGGACTGCCTCAAATTTGAGGTCAGCCTGGGCTACACTGTGAGACCATGCTTTAAAAATTCATGAGGTGCTTTAAACCGATGAAGTACACACTTTAAATACGTGTTTCCCTGTGCATCTGTGAGGCTTCCATTAGAAAAGAAGCAGGGGTGAAATGCCCAGTCCAGGGACTGGGGAGGAGCTGGAAGAAAATGCTTCCATAGAAGCCGCATCCTGATCAGTGCATTTGTGAGCCAAGGCTGCCTTCCATTTACTCTGCTCTGTGACTTCAGGCTCTGTGGACCCGTGAAAATAAGCAGAAGGGACTCAAGACTTGGCCTAGAACTGCAAATCAAGAGTCCAGGATGGGAAAAAAAAAAAAAAAAAAAAAAAAAGAGTCCAGGATGGAGAGGCAGATACTTGAAACACAGTTGGTAGAGAATCTGAAGGGGCCCCAGGTCCTGAGGAGACCTAACAGCAGATTCGGAATGAGGGAAGATGCAGGACTTAAGACTGAGTGGTAGTGGGCATCTTGAGTGTTCAGAGGGGGCACCCATCAGGACAATAGACTCCTCCGTGTGGTCAAGTAAACTATGCCTTTGACAAGTGTCCTGGGCACATCACCAGCCAGGTGAGAAGGGCTCCTAAGTCAGGGTGGGGATGACTTCAAAGGGAGCCAACCCTCATTCAATATGGCAAATGAACAGCCTGTGTGACCTAGCACAGTGCTCGTGAAAAGTGCTTCCAAAGCACTGTTCACTCCAGGGCACAGTCCTGAGTGTGCAACTGGCCTCCCATGCCATGCTGACCACCTATGCACATGAATCCATTATTTTCTCCTCTAATTACTAAGTCTAAAAAACTACCAACTTTGAAGAAAATATAGTCACATCCAACAAAAGCCAAATGCCAACACACTGGCAAGGCCTGTACAGTGCGAGTAGTGAGTAGCCTTAATTAATCTTTCTAAAAGTGCCTTTTAAAATACTTAGTCACAATAAAACAGTACTTGGAACACTGTGGATCACAAAGGCTGCAAGTGGGGAACACCGACACAGAAACAGAAGACAGGAGGAGGCGCCGCCTCAGTGGTGGAAGCTTTCCCCTCTGCAGCCACACTTGCCCACAGGTCTCCAACGGGGAGCACCCTCGATGTTCTGTTTGTTTGGTTTTTTTACTTCAGGTTTTTTTTTTTTTTAAAGCAGGATTTCTGTGTGTAACAGCCCTGGCTGGCCCAGATCTTGCTTTATAACCAATTGCCCTCCAATTCACAGAGATCTGCCTGCATCTGCTCCTAAGTGCTGGGATTAAGTGTGGGCCACCACTGCCCAGCTAGGGGCCTGACTTCCTTCCATGCTCTCTGAAGTGACATCTTGGGGATCACAGGCCCAGGAAGTTGGAAGGAACTGAATCTAGAAAATACACTGGTGACATCATTGTTTAGTCAACTGGTTATCGAATTCCACTGCAGGAGGTAGGAGCAGAACTTGCACTGTTAAAATTTCACCCCTCCCCATTTCAATAAACAACATTACACCGTCTAGCTACCAAGGTCAAATATTAAGAACTCACCTCCACTGGCCTCTTCTCTAACCCCCAGATCGAAGCCATTAGCAAGTGCTGGAGTCTTGACCCCAGAACCGTCTCCAAACTGACCACATGTCTGCCTTCCCTGCCCACCCAGTTTGCCTCCAACCAGGCCCCTTGTAGACTCAGTGCCTCCATTTACCTGACCAGCCTGCCCCACTAGCATTCAGTACAATCCTTCGAGAACCAGGTCACATCAGCTCAACTGTGCACAGGTCCCTCCACAGGCTGCAGTCACAGCCACCCAGAGTCTGTACAGGCCCCTTTGCTGGCTTCTCTTGCTGCTTGTTTCCCATTACATCCTCATCAGAGCAGTTCTTGAGTATTTCTCTCCCTGCACTCCAGAACACTGTGTGAGTGAAAGACAAAAGCAGGGTGAACATCGCATGTTGTTGGGTGGGTGGGGGTCAGGGAGGGGGAAGGCGCTTGAGTTTGGGAGAAAAAGTGGGGTAAGAAGGATGCTTGAGGCAGATAGTGTCAATGAAGCTCACTAAACACCAAGCACGGCTGTTAGATGAGGAGCCAAGTCTTGGAGATGGGTCATTCAAATACACCCATGAATACAGGGTTGGGGCAACTCTGCGGCCACTGCTGTGTTCTGCTGATACACCCTCCCTCCAGAGCCCAAGCTTAAGAGCACTCTACAGAACAGCAGAGTTCTGAATTCAAAGCATCTCAATGGCACTTTGAAAGTTTGTCTCCAGAGAGACTGACACTTCTCTAGCTGGTGGCCCCTCTCCACTGGGCTATAAACACAGAGTCTGGCTTCTTTAAGCAGCCAGGATTTCATCGGAGGCTTTCAACCTGTATGTACAATGCTCTCCTGTATGCGAGAGGACACACCTACTTATGGCTCTGGTCCTTGTCGCTACCTCTCCATGATGCATATGAACACAGTCCTCACCCTATGGGACTCAAGTTTCTGGGCATAGGTCCCAACAACTCTGTATTAGTTGGCTAGTTAGAAACTGGCAGGTTCAAAGGCCACTGAGGACAGACCCACCCTTCACAATCAGCAACTTGGAAAACCAGGAGCTGAAGCTACAGGACTTGGATCTGGCAGAATGGGACCTGAGTTGTTATCTCTGGCATTGGGTGGAGACATGGCTTTCTGAACTTCCAGAAGGATCTAGGATTTCTACCCAGCAGAGGCTTCCTGGTAAAGAACACACCTTGCCTGTCCCTTAAATTAATCCAGTGGCCTGTCAATCACCTGCACAGGAAGGCACCTCTCAGGAAAGCTGTCAGTCCCAGAGACTTCAGTAGCATAGCATGAAGCCAGCCTAGATGCATGGGGCAGCATGACCAGCTCTCTGGTCACTGTCACATTGTGCTTCCCTCCCTAATGGTTCCTGGGGCCACTGTCCACTTTTATCCTTGAGAGTGTTCCATACCATGATGTGTCTCATCTGAATTCTTTCCCCAGAGAAAGATCCTAGGAACAAGACTTATTGCTAAAAATCTCAGTTCCATTCCCCAAATTCATCTGATCAAAATTCCTCCAGGGTTGCTCTACTGAACTCTCCTCCAGACTTGCCAAGGCCCAGTCCTTCCACCTTTCCCACAAGGTGCTCATTTGGTGAGCTTCTCTGGGCTTCTGCTCCTTCTTCCAATTAAAATTCACATTCAGCCAGGCATTGGTGGTACACGCCTTTAATCCCAGCACTCAGGAGACAGAGGCCAGCCTTGTCTGCCAGGACAGGCTCCAAAACAATACAGAGAAACCCTGTCTCAAAAAAAAAAAAAAAAAAAAAAAAAAAAAACCCACATTCATTCTCTCTGCCTACTACAAGTATTCATTCACCAATTTTCAAGCACCTACTTTCTTCAAGTCATGACTGAATACAGTATTTTTTAAATAATCAGGTGCTATGCCAATAAGACATAGTACACTGTCTGGATTTCATTCAAGAAGTAACTGAATTCTATGAACTGTTTATAGCAATGGAATTCAGCAGTAAGCAGGGCTTCAATAAGCAAGACAAAGTTTGCAGATAGCAGCAAAAAATGCAACATGGAGAAAAAAGAAGCCAGACAAAGACCTGCTGTGTTGCTCAGGCTAGCTCGAACTCCTAGGCCCAAGCAATCCTTCTGTATCAGGCTCTGGAGCCAGGACTACAGGCACACTACCATCCCTACTTCAGAGACCTTTTAGATAGAAAGGAAATGAAATGGACACAGTTCTCCCACTGACCTTTTGTCTCCTCCATGATTTAGAAGGTACAGTCATTAGTCAATGGAAAGCAAGGAACTGCATTTTCAAGTAGGAAGAGTCAAAACAAAACACTAACAATATGATGTGCTTTGAGGCTCTGGGTGTCACAGTATCCATTGACCTGGAAGTAAGGCTGCCTATTGCTACATTAACCAATCACACTCCTGATCAGAGGAAGCTTGGGTTGGCAATACTCCATACACAATGTCATACAGCAATGTCAGGGAGCTGGGGACCCACAAGGAAGAGGGCAGATGCTGATATTTGAGACTTCTCTGGATTCTATTCTCTTCTCTTGGCTAACTTTAATTTGTAGCCTTTTTCTGTAATAAACCAACTAACTGTTATTTCCTTCAGTGAATTAAGTCCTTCCTGTGAACCATGACCATTGGGTGGCTTTGGAAAACCCTACCCTAACTTGCACTGTGGAGAACAGGGCTGTTCCCCCTAAATTCTGTATCTCAGCAATGTTCACAGTGGACTTAACCTCTCCGCAGCTGTTAAAACGGAAGTGTCCCATGGTAAGGCGTTAATGTTCGCCCTGCCCTGGAGCTCAGCTTTGATTTTATGTGTTCTGCTTTGTTCTTGTGCTTGAAAGCATTCTTTAGGAAGTGTACACTGGGTGGAGAGACAGCTTCAGTGGTTAGGAGCACATGCTACTCTTCCGGAAGACTTAAGTTCAGTTCCTGGCACCCATCTTGGGCCACCCACAACCACCTGTAACTCCAGCTCCGTGGTATCTGATGCTCTTCTGATTTCTGCATGCACACATGGGGACAGGTACAAACGTACGCATGCATGAGGCACACAAATAAAGATAATCTTTTTTTAAAGCAATGCTACTTTTATAACCAAAACACTACTTTTAAGAAATGTCCCTCAAAAGCTGCCTTTGGAAAACCATCACATGTCATTGTTCAGCAGGGACTGGAGCGAAGAAGTTCTGAAGTGGACAGCAAACCATGTCCAATACGCACACCCTGATGCTACTGCAGTAGGGACTAACTTCTAGCCTCATTTCTTCGGGGTGCTATTGCTATCATACTGTTTTACATCACTCAAGTCCAAGCAAGTAAGTAGTAATTTCACTAAGAACATACAATCCGGGCCATACTTTTGTCTAGTCAAAATCATTCTTGAAGTTTCAATATACTTTTGAACTGAGGGTCATTCCATTAACAGTAATACTTTTCCATTTTGTTTTGTTTTGCTTGAAGTAGGCCCAAAGTTTTGATCCTCTCATCTTCCTCTAACTCTTGGCTACTGGGGCTTTACATGCCTACTTTTCCATTCTTGGAAAGGGCTTGGTTTTAAGACATGTCAGTTAGCAGGACTACAGAGTTCTGACATTTTGTTTTTCAAGACAGGGTTTCCATGTGTAACCCTGGCTGTCCCACAACTCTGTAGACCAGGCTGGCCTTGAACTCACAGAGATTCACTTGCTTCTGCTTCTCAACTGCTGGGACTAAAGGTGTGCACCCACTACATCCAGCTTGAGTTCTCATCTGTCAACCAATCAAATGCTGAGGCACTAGGAGCCAACTGTTGTTGAACAAATGCCAAGTGAAATTATCTCTTCACTCACTGTTGTCCTTTCCTCCTGCTCTCAATTCAGAAGCCAGTAACACTACAAAGTACACAATTCAATTTCCACACCTCCAACCCGTCTATTTTATGCAACATTCAAAAATGAAATTTCCTTAACTCCCATTAGCCCATGTTGTAAAATACCCCCAAGAACCTTTCACTTCAACCAATCCTGCTGTGAGTGCAAGTTTAACAAGGTATCTTTTAAAAACGTAACTTTACATAAGTGAAAGTTGTAAACAACATTGGAAAGATCAGAGTCCTGAAGGGCAGCTGGGAAAGATTTCAGAAGAAATGTAAATGACCTGCCGTCCAAGCCAGTAAAATAAACACAAATGCAGTCACTAAGGGGACTGCAAAGGAGCCTGTAGCTTGGGTTTGGACAGCACCACACACAATTGTGAAAGCCGCTATAGAGAGCTGCAACTCTCATTACTCCAATTTAATGATCACAATAAACTGGATGTTCACGAGCTAATAAAATGTGCCTATTTAATAGCTAGAATGGACTTCGTTCTATAAATGATGACATCTCAGAAGAGTTGAACCTTACTACCCTGAAAGCTGACCGGCTCGTCCAAGATGCCCTCCCGGGTAACTACCCTCTTAACACTATGGACAGGGGCGGGGGGAAGAGAAGGAAGAAGACCGACAGAGAATAGGAGAGTCCCATTAAAGAGAGAGAACATAGGATTGGAAAAGACAGACGTGCGACGAAGCATGCCTACAAAAACTTCACAGCTCACAGATTGGTAACAGCACTTTATGACAGCAAGCCTGACATCAGCCACAGAGAACGCTTGGCTCCGAGAGGGGTGTCGCGCCCAAGGTCAGGCAAAAGGCTGCGGGTGCAACTGGGGTCTGATTCTGCGGGATCGGCAGACACCCCCCGAGGGGACTGTGGCGAAGAGGCCGCGGGGAGCAGCCTGGGGTCGCGGCCCCGGCCGCCGCATCGCACTGCACTCACCCGAGGCCCGGGCGGGGTCGCCCAGTGCTGAGGCTCCTCGCGGCCGGAGGCTGCAGCGGCGCGGGCGGGGACGCATCATGCGACCGCGCTCATGGCCGGGCCGGGTGGACCCGGATCTGTTCGGTTCCGCTCGGCTCCGGCCGGGCCGGTGTACCGGAGGCAACAGCCCAGCAGAAGCCGGAGCCCAACGCCGCGACCTGGACAGCAGAGCGGAACGACCCCGGAACTGGACGCGGCGAGGTCAAGACGCAGCGCCTACGTACTTCCTGTCGCGACGCCCGGGGCTTCAGGGAGGAGGTTTGTGAGGACTCTAGCGATTTCTTCCGCTACCGAGCTCCCAAAAACCTAGCGGTTCTTCGAGAAGAGACTTAGGCAAGACTGCTAAACGGAGATCCCCGTGAAGGGTGGCCCGGAAGAGAAAAGCCGGCGCCTACGGGCCGCCGCGAGGGCCACGCCGCGTCGCCATTCGTGCTCATTCACCTGAAAACGCTTCCCGTGTCACCGTAGATCTAGCAAGTGGCGACTCAGAGCCTCTCTCAAGGCTGTCCTGTGCCAGGTGGAAGACGGAGAACTACGGAAATGGAAGACGGACACGAGAGTGTAGGCAACTGAGCCAGAGGGCTATTGGGACCGTGGAAGCTCCCTGGATTGGGAAATAGGGCGCCTGGGGCCGGGACTGCACAGATAAACGCTCTGGTCGCTGGAGCATCGTTGCAACCCTTTTCTGATGACGTAGAGTTAGAAATGGGCGTTTAATCCCTTTGGGTCCTCTGACTTGGCAAAATGTGTTGCACAGTTTGTGCAGGGTAGAGAAGTGTTTGGTAGTTAAACTGGCGAACGCCGTCTTTGTTGTTGTGATTGGAAAAGGCTGTAATATAAGCGCAGGGATCTAGCCCATGGTCTGTACGCCATCTTCGCGGAGTTTCCCGGCCCCGCGTTCAGAAACTGTAATTTGAGCCAAACTTTTGGAAGTAAGGGTGCATTAAATTAACTCCCCAAAAGAACAGCGTTTAAGGCTAGGCACACATTTACTTCAAAACACTAGTGAGGCTGAGGCGGAGGGATCCTGAGTTCGAGATCACTCTAGACTACATAGTAATGCCATCTCGAAAAATGCGATGTTTGGTTTAAGTTTTTATGATTATTTTATGTCAATGGGTATTTTGCCTCCATTTATATCTTACACCACATGCGTGCAGTGCTTGAGGAGACCAGGAGAGGGCATTAGATATCCTGTAACTGGCATTAACAGTTTTGAATTGCCTTATGGGTGCTAGAGAATCAAACCTGGGTCTTCTGGAAGGGCAACCAGGCCTCATAGCAAAATAGTCGGTTCTCCGGCCTCCTTTATGGTTTTATCTTGTGTATCTGTATGTTCAAGATGGTACCCATCTTTCAGTCAACTCTTGTTTGGCCTGCCCTATGTAGCTATTTCCTCAGTGGGGAACATTTGCTGTTAGAAGGGAAGGGAGGCTCAGGAAATTCACAAGGGGGCTTCCAAGGTCATATAAGCAGTACACTGTTGCTGGTCATAGGAGATTTCCTGGAACCTTGCAGGCTGTCAGGAACTTCAGTGAGGCAGCCTTCAACAGTGTTCTCCCATGCTAGGGTAGACTTTTTAGTGTCGGTGCCGCCTTAGTCACCCATACACCTGTAAGTAGCCCATCACCCACGCAGTTTTGGGTAACCCCAGTGAATGCATCAGTTTGCTGAAGTGGACTTGAATAAAATTGAGACAGAATAGAAAGACAGGGACATCAAGGGACTTAGAAAAGGAAAGAAACCCCTCACCCTGGGATCTAGCAGACCTTTCCTGTTGACTGAGAGTCAAGAATCTTCAGCATGATTGATAAAGCCAACATTGCCTACAGAGATAGTGTGCTTTCCTCAAGACAACTCAAACAGGATGTTAAAAACAGGAAGTAAACTGTGCACACTCATGGCTGGGATGTTTGTGACTGAGACCCTGAGTCCTAGCCTAGATGAATAACAAAAGCATGCTCTCTCTCTCAAAATATAAATTAATGTTGGAGCTGACTGGAGAGGTGCCTCAGTAGTTAATAGCACTTGCTGCTTTTGCAAAAGACCTAGGTTTGGTCCTAGCACTCATATGGCAGCTCACAAACCATCTGTATTTCAGTTCAGGGGACTTGGCACCTTGTAACTTTTGAGGGTACATGGTGCACATACATATATGTATGCAAAACACTCATATATACAAAATAGAAATAAATGCTTAAAAAGTTACCAGCTCATATCTGTTGCTTAACTTTTTTTTTTTTTTTTTTTTTTTTTGAGTCAGGATCTCATGTAGCCCAGACTAACCTCACGCTTACCATGAAGCCTTGGTTTCCATCCCCAGTACTGTATAAATCTGGGTATGGTGGTAGTCATGATGGCTCATACCTATAATTCCAACACTTGGAAAGTGAAGGTGGGAGGAACGGAAGTTCAAGGTCACCTCATCCCTTTACTGAACTTTAAGCTTTGCTTAATCTTTAAACCTTGTAAACTACATCTTTTGAGGCTAGAGGTATGGCCATTGTGAAGACACCCAAGCGTGATTTTCTGGAAAAGCCCACACAAGTATCTTGATACTGTATATTATCCTTCTCCTCCATGACTGTCTCGGTACTTAATAAACTCACTAACTTTGCTTCTGTTTGACTCATCCTGTAATTCTTTCCTACAGTCAAGTCTAGAATACTTGTGTTGAAAGCCCTGAGCAGAACTACTGGGGTTGCTGTGACCGCTGGGCTATGCCTCCCCGCAGCCATTGACAGAGTCATTTCTTTGGTCTGGTGTTGGTGCACTATCTAGGGTGAACAGATGCTTGTTCCTCTACCCCAGAAAAGTCATGCAACAGCCTGCTCCCCTGGTAGTTTTGACTCCATGACCACTAGCTGGTGTCCAAGGTTTTTTGTATATACTGAAAGGAAGGAAGGTTTTGCTCCTCTAACACCAGAACTGAATGGCCACTGTCAGTGGAGTGTATTTTCAGAGAGCAATACCAGAAGCCTCTCTACCTAAAAAGGCAGCATCAGGTTCTGTACAGAGTGAAATGAGCATGTGCAAGCGTGAAGTAGCCAGGACATAAATCTAGAAGACAAACAGACACATGTAGGTCATCAGGAATGCTGAGACGGTCTGCTTAATAAATACAAATGACTTTCATTTGTGAGGGAGAGGTCAGCTAAACTTGAACATGACAGATTCGTCCGTATGTCTGGTATTTGTGGACAAGGATCATTAGCAGCCAGTGATGTGGCTCCCTTATATAATCCCAGCACTTAAGAGTCTAAGGCAGGAAGATTGCTGTGAATTTGAGTTGAGCCTATGACACAGAATGGCTCAAAAAAGCCACAAAATATGTAACAAATGATGATAAAGATGACACTAACAGTCTTCAGTCACAGAGAACTTGAAGACTGGACTTCACAGAACCAGGGGCCCAGAGGTGCCAAACAGGCCTACTGCTTTCCTAAATTACCTGTAATAACCCTGCCTAATGATAGTGAAGTCATGAATGGAAACTTCAGACTCCAGTGCATCCAGGATAGTGCAAAGGAGCATCCTGTGAGTTTCTGAGAATGTAGTTGACCTGCCAGGCCTGCTGCCATGAACCCTAAAACTGTTTGGCTTGCTCTTCAGCAGATGTATTCTTGGTTGACTGTGTCAGAGAGGCCGGATTTGAAGTCTTTCCTGGGTTTCCTCTATGTGTCAGTGAGGTACATGGAGATAAATGCCTGCCTGTTTTTCTTCTGGTAGTCTGTCTTTGTTCTAGGACTGTAGCCTCTTCTGGTAGTCTGTCTTTGTTCTAGGACTGTAGCCCAGAACTTAGGAGGAAGAAGGAAAGGGCGTTCTTCCTCTCCTATGTGCCCACCCTTTGGACCCAATCCCAAATCTTTTGCAAGAAAATGGAGAGTGAAAGGACCCTCCTCTTGACCCTGTGTGCCCCTCGGTGAAAGCCAGGAACCTCTGAAGTAAATAAGCGTGATTCAGCCTTAGAAATTAGAAATGCCAGCAGGAAAGAGATGCAGTTTCTGGGGCAGGTTCTTAGCATCTAGCCTTAGTCAGAAAATGTTCTCTGAATCAGAGCTAAGCTTTTTGTTTTTCATTCATTCATTTTGTTTTTTGTTGAGACAGGGTTTCTCTGGGTAACCCTGGCTGTCCTGGAACTCACTCTGTAGCTCAAGATGACCTTGAACTCTGCCTCTTGAGTGCTGGGATTAAAGGCATGCACCACCACTATCCATCTATTTTTCTTTTATTGAGACAGTGTCTCACTGTGTAGCCCTGGCTGGACTGAACTTGCTATGTAAACCTAATGCCCAGAGTCCAGTCCCTGGGACCCACACGTGAAGGAGAAAACCAACTCCAGCAAGTTGTTCTCTGACTTCTGCCTGAGTGCTATTGGCACATGTGTGCTGGTGCACATACACGCACATGTACATGCACATGCACATGCACACTGAACTGCTTTGTTAACTTGTTCCATCCTAACAAAACAGGGTGTTTCATTTTTGTTTGGTTGGTTGGCTGGTTTTTGTGTTTGCTTTTTGAAACAGGGTTTTCTGTGTGGTCTAAGCTGGCCTAATTCTCTCTACCTGTCTTACAGGTATACACCACACCCAGCCCTGCTGATTTCTAAATTGTGAGTGTGTGTGTGTGTGTGTGTGTGTGTGTGTGTGTGTGTGTGTGTGTGCGTGCACACACGAGTGCCTGTACCTATGTATGTATTCCAGACGGACAAACTAGGGTGTCATTCCTCAGGAGCCACCCCCCTTGATTTTGGAGACTGTCTTACCCTGGTCTGGAGCTCAGTGGTTTGGCTAGAGTAGCTGCCCAGTGAAACTCGGGGCCCTCCTATCTTTCTCCCCCAACACTAGGGTTACAGGCATGCCACTACACCTGGCTTTTTTGTAAAATGTAGTTTCTAGGGATAAGACTCACTCATCTTTGTACAGCAAGCACTTTACCAACTGAGCTGTTCCCTGAGCCCAACTCTTACTATCTCACTGAGTATCTCTGTCTCATTCTTAGCAGCCCTGATATTTGATCTGCCAGTCATTTCCTCTTAGCCAAGTTATTTTAAAAGAGCCCAACAAAGCTCCACAGTTAAAGATTAGACTTGATTTCTAAGGTTTCTTCCTGTTTTGTGACCATAGTTAATCAGTCTCATTGATTTCTCTGAGGACCTCTTTTTAAATAATACTTTATTTTCAGTTATGTGTATGTGTCTGTGTGTTCATATGTTCACAAGTACAGTGCCCACAGGAGACAGAGGAAAGTGTCAAACCCCCTGAAGCTGGACGTACAGGCAGCTGTCACCTGCCTGTTCTGAGTGCTGGGAACCAAATTTGGGTCTTCTGCAAGAGCAACCAGTAAGTGCTCTTAACCACTCTCCAATTCGGGAACCCATAATGTTGGTGCTGTTAGGAGTGGCAAACAGGGTTCCTTTCCCATAGGTGATCCCTGTTTATTCCTTAGACAAATGTGAACTGGTCCCTGGCAGAGCCCCTTCCCCCAGCAAATAGCCCACAGAGATCCCATTCAACGATGGAGGGAGGTAGGAGTGAGTGTGCCCTACTGGTTAGCAAACACAGAAAGAGTAATGGTAATCTGTGCTGGCAAGGATGACTTAAGGATCTATTGTGTCTCTAGAGCATGTTAGCAGTAAGGAATCCCCCAAATGTGTGTGTGCACACTCTTTGATCTGCTCCTGGGAATGTATGTACAGAAAGACTTCTGTTTGCTCAAACGTGTACTTGAGTGTCAGCAGTAGCACCAGCCACATTCCACGTGCCCATCTGCATGTTAGTGTGCTGTGCTCACTCCATGGTGTGAGATAAGCATTAAAAGCAGCCGTTCTCATGAGTTGATATTTATGGTCTTCATGATACATTAATTCTATTATATAAAATTGTCTTTGTGTGAAAAGGGGAGTTGAGGGATATGCATACTTATATAGCCATAGAATACCTATGGAAAAGATGTAATAATATGTACATATATATGCATATACATAATTTAATGTCTATACAATCTAGGGGCTGGAGTTCAGTGGCTAAGAGCATCTGTTGCTCTTTCAGAAGACCTGGTTTGATTCCCAAACACCTACATGATGGTTCACAACCATCCATAACCCTAGTTCCAAAAGATCCAATTCTCTCTCCTGACCATACACACATGTGGTACATGTACATACATTCAGGCAAGCACTCATACACATAAATATTTAAATTTTTAAAAATGTAGGATCAGGGGTCTGGAGAGATGGATCAGAGGTTAAGAGCAGTGACTACTCTTCCAGAGATCCTGAGTTCAATTCCCAGCAACCACATGTTGGCTCACAACCATCTATAGCGAAATCCGGTACCCTCTTCCGGCCTGCAGGAATACGTGCAGGCAGAACACTGTAGAAATAAACAAATAAATAAATAAATAAATAAATAAATAAATAAATAAATCTTAAAAAAAATCTAGGATCCGCTGGGTAGTGGTGGTGCACAACTTGGCAATGGATGGCTAAAAATCTAGGATCCACAAATGAGAAGAAACATACAATGTTTATGTTTCTGCAATTGTGATTATCAATATTGCATTCATTGTTCTGAAAATGATATGGCTTTGTTCTTCATGGTTAAACACAGTTTCACTGTGTGAACCCACATTATCTTAACTATCCTCTGTTCTTGGACATCCAGGTGGTTCCAAGATCAGTGTTATTAACAGTGTTGCAATAAACTGATGTACATGTGTCTGTGACATGTTGATGTGGAGTCATTTGGGTAATGAGTAGTGTAGCTGGGACTTCCATAGAGGCTGGACTAGCCTCCATTTCCAGTGGTGCATAAGGGCTCCCTGTCATCCACATCCTCACCAGCATTTCTCACTTGTTTTCTTAATGATTGCCATTCTGGCTGGAGTAATGGACTCCCACTGTACTTTGGGTTTGAGTTTCTCAGATGGCTAATGAGGTTGGACATTTTCTTCATGTGCTTATTGGCGCGCGCGTGCGCACACACACACACACACACACACACACACACACTGTTACTGTAGAAATAGTCTACAGTAACAAAAAGGAAAGCACAGGCAACAGCACAAGTCACACAACATGATGTTACATAGAAGTAAAGTGCCAAGAATGCATATTGCATTCTTCTAAAAACACACAAAAGTAGCCTCTGCAAAGCCAGGGCTGTTGTGGCTCCATTGAAGAGGAGGTTCAGGAAGCAACAATAATCTGCCTTGTGGCCTGGGTGCTTGTGGTGGGGTATTCTTTTGATGAGAACCCATCTAGGCAATAAGGCATATATCCACCTTAAGCAAATGCTGGAGAGACAGAGCCCCAAAGGTAGCACCCTGGGGAAGCAGAAATGTGTTTTGGAAAGCTGCCTTGGTTGTTTGACATTTTCCACTGAGCTTGTGGGGGTGAATTTGTCAACAGCCAGATTAGGAAGGCCTGATGACTGAAACTCCACACCCCACAGTGTTGAGCAAGGCCCCGGAAGTCAAAACCCAAAGTGGGGCAATGTGTTCCTCAAATCTTTTGTTTTGGGCATTTCACCTCACCTGTGGGCAGAGCCTGCTAGGAGTGGCCTGCTAAGCGGGTTAGGTGCTGGGTGAGACAGGTGCTTGGTGGATCTGGTACTTGGTAGGATGGGTGCTTAGAAGGGTAGGTACTCAGGAGGGCAGGGGTTTGGTTCACCATGCATGCTTGGAGCTGCTAATGGCTGCTTCTGAAAGCTGGGCCTGTCCTTGACGCTCTTCCCTGCATGGCCCACTCACCGTCATGTCCCTTAAGACTAGATTGAAACGTTCTCCTGCCTGGCCAGCTGTAGACTTCCTCCGCTGATCCCACGCCTGTAACATTTCATCCCATCCCCCTCCCTGCCTTGCAGCCTGCCATCTCTGGTCACCTCCACTTTTCACTCATCGATTTCTTTCCTCCCCATGCAGCAAGAAGTCAGGGTGCTATGGTGGAACCTTGGCGAGCACTCTGTCCTGGTACCTGTTGCTTCTTGTTCTTCTGGTTCCCGGAAGTCACTTTTTCCTTTCACCAGTCAGCATGATGGGGCTGGCCCATACTGCTCTTCACACTCATCCAATCCAGTCAGTTATCCTGGTAAACTGGCCTCAGAGACTGGCTCTGAGGATGACACAGTCTCACCAAATTCTGGGATTTTGCTGGAAGAATCAAAAGAGAAAATCCCTTTTGTCCAATACGCAGCTAAGGTGTGTAATCCTCCAGGATAATCCTGGAGCTTCTCTGAGAAGGAAGTCAATCGAGGCCGTCAGTATCTTGCTGTGATATACACCATGACCAAAAGCAACTCACATTTCCACATCATAGTCCACTGTTGAAGGAAGTTAGGGCAGGAACCTGGGGGCAGGAACTGAGGCAGAAACTCTTGGGGAGCATTGATTCCTGGCTTGCTCCTCGTGGTTTGCTCAGCCTACTGTTTTATAGCTCCTAGGATCACCTGCCCAGGAGTGTCACCTCACACAATGAGCTGGGTCCTTTCACATCAAGCCAAATAATGCCCCATGGGCCAAGCTGGAGGTGCATTTTCTCAACCTGGATTCCCTCTTCCCAAACCACTCTAGCATGTGTCAGATTGACATAAAACTAGACAGCACAGGCAGGCTAGGAAGAAATAAGTTCTAGTGACACTTTTTTGTGCCCCATAGATCCTGCTGGGCCTGCCTCAGAGCTTTATAGTTATCAAACCACACAGGTCCCTCTTCAAAAGGGCCGGGTCTGGGCAGTCCAACAATGGCCACCTGAATAGTGGAGAGTGTGAGAACTTGGTGGCTGTTCAGTCCATGAGGCTGGATACTTTAGCAGTCCCAATGTGACACTGAAGGCTGCTGGTCTTCAGTCCATGTTAGAAGACCACAGAAGCTGGGTTCTAATGTCAGCAAAGGCAGGTGGCAGCAATAGCGTAGACATGCTCTCCAGCAAGGGGCAAAGGTGGTAGGCAAAAGCAGCACCGCGTCTCTACATCTTACTTGGGTCTCCCAGCAGAAGATGACACCCACCCTGGGGTAGGGGTTCCCCCCTACGCTAATTCTTCCAGGAAACACCCTCATACCTCACCAGGGGCTTGTCTCTTACTTGATCTCAGGTCCAAGAAAGTTGACCAAGGTTAGCCATCCTGCCTTTGGTTGGAGATGTCATTCCACCACAGCCCTTTATTTATATGTTCACAAGAGGAAATAAAGCAAAGTAACCATCATGGTTCTCTGACTTTGTTGTTGTTACAACTTCTCTCTATTCTTGTATTCTCAAAGGAAAGAATTCAGTTGAGAGTCTTGGACAGTTTAAGTAAAAACTTATCCAAAAAAGCAAAGCTACACTCCAGAGAAAGATCAGAGTGGGCTGTTCCAAGGAAAAAGGCACCCAGTAGGTCTGCAGTGTGGATTGTTATTATTATTTGTTGTTGTTGTTGTTGTTGTTGTTGTTGAGACAGGGTTTCTTGGTGGGGCATTGGCTGTCCTAGAACTAGCTCTGTAGACCAGACTGGCCTCTAACTCACCGAGGTCTTAAAGGCGTGTGCCACCACCGCCTGGCTGATTTTATGATTATCTAGGAGGCATGATGACTCTTTTCTCCTCACAAATCATAATTGGGCAGATCTCCCTTTTAGGATATTCCCATGATCCTCTTGAAAAGCCCACAGAGAAGTGTAACGCCATGATATAAATGATAGCATGGTGAAGCAAGAGTCTTTTGAAGATGCAGACCTTTTGTTAGTGCCATATGTGGCCACTGGGAAAAGTCTCTGATAAAAATGAACAACCTATGTTCAGATTCAAGAAAGTTTACCTGCAAAGGAGCATCCTGAGCACCAGAGAACACAGCTACCAACACATAGCCTCAATCTCTTTCATTCTTCACATCTAGCTCCTTGCCTATCACGTCTCAGTGCTGCATTTTCAGAGGGATCACAAATATTTTCTGAGTCATCTGTCTCCAACGCTTCCTAGGTTGATACTAAGTTCACTGGTCTGTGGCTTGCAGAACGTTCTTCCTCATTTCAAAATGTCATGTCATCTGCCTCTGTCCAACTTCCTGAGGAGGTCAGAGGCCCGTGAGACGGCAGGGCAGAGTGCTGCTGAATCTCTTGAGAAGAAACGATGTCTCTCAATAGGGTATGTGACTCTTAACGGGGGCTCTTTTGTTTCAGTTCCCTCCAGGTGAGTCAAGGTTGCAGGAATCGGTGCCTAGTGGCCAGCTCCCTTCACTGAAGCAGGGGTGGATTCCTTCAACCCCAGCACTGTCCTCTTTCATCCTGCGAGTTTTCTGAGCACCTATCTGTAGTGTCCTCACAAGGATGAAGGCTGCACTACCCTACCCCATCCAGAGCTAGCACTAAGCTCTCACACCCAGAGGTCTAGCTTCTTCTGGGGTGGCCACGCACACTTGGAATGTCCCAAACTCTAGGAACGGCAGCTCCCAGCCCTTTCCTTACGATCTCTTAAACTTTCCCAAGAGGTCGGAGTGGGACAGATGTTTGCATCTGTTGTCAGCAAAGGGCAGGTGCTTGGTTACCTCACTACATCATCTTCCTGAGCAGCAGAACTCCAGTCCCACTGACTATCATTCATGACTTAAAATATATATATATATATATCCATGAAGATCGGCCTTGGTTTTCTTTTTCTTTTCCTTCCTGGCGCTGAGCCTGGGAGCCAGGAGCTTGGCTATGCTGGGCCAGCGATCCGCCACTGAGCTCCACCCCCAGTCTCTTTGTGTTTCTTTATTGAGGAGATGTGGGAGAAGCTGCATGGCTGGACGTTGTGTTTATTGCTGTTTATGAAAAGAGGCAAATCTACAGGGCTTTTAAGACACGTCTTTCAGAGGACAAATGGGACTCAGCGTGCTACCCGCGCCTTCAAAGGCTTGTCGGTCCACGTGAACTTTGCTGGGACTCTGCTACCTCAGGTAGGGCCAGGAAGGGTTCTGAACCTGACTCCAGGGCCTCGCTCCTTGAGAGGGATCTTTTCCCTCTCCCAAACCACTGTTGCGCGCGCAAAAGCCGCGCCCTGGTCATCCCTCTGCAGGAACTCTGTTCCTAAGCGAACCCGCGTGTCAGGGACGAAGGACTGCTCCTGCGCCTGCGTGCAGAAGCCGAGAGAGAGGCGGGGCGCTCCCCGCAAAATGACAGCTCGCTCTTAGCGCCTCGGAAGAGCAGGTCTGCTCGCGCGTCACGTGGGCTCCGGAGGCAGGGCGCCCCGGATCGCTCCTGGGCTCTGGAGAACCCCGCAGCTGGCGCGTCACGCGGGGCGGGGGGCGGGGTTGGGCGGGGCGCCCCCGGCTGATTGACAGCGCTCTCCGCCACACCTCCGAAGGACCCGGCTGCTCCGCGCGTCACGTGGCGCTAAAGGGGCGGAGCGAGCCCCTCTGACTGACAGCTCGCTCCGCCGCGCCTCGGAGGGACCGGGCACGGCTCGTCGCGCGCGGCGCATTCGCAGCAGCTGCGGACCCGACGGCGTCCGCCCCCCCTGCCGGGTCCCGCGGGCCGCCGGGGTGAGAGGGCCTTGGGCTGCGGTGCTGCGCTCGCGAGGGGCTGCGCGGCGTGGCTGCGCGGGGACGGGTGAGGAAGCGTGAGGAGGGGTCGCTGGCGGCGTGGGCGGGTCGGCTGGACGGTCGGTGCGGCGGGCAGGGCTGTCACTCCGCCAGCCCCAGTGCGGGGCCCGGCGAGGCCGGCGAGCCGGTCTGAGGCCACCACTGTGCGGGGCCGCCAGAGAAGGCTCGGGCACCAAAGCAGCTTCCAGGATTTGGGATGATCCGACCCAGTCTTGCCCTGGTCTGCGCTCCCTCCATTTGCGGGTTGAGACATGGGAACGGGACAAGGGGAGGAGGAAGGAGGCTGGGCGGTCAAGTGCTGCACCCACAGAGTGCGACCAACAGAATGAGCGGGAGCGTGGCTCTGCCGGCACAGGTGCGCTGGCACGGGCTGGATCCCGACGTGGAGTCCGGGTGGTGAGTCAGAGGTAGAGGTGAGCTGGCAGCTGTCAAGCCGGGCTGCCCTCGCCAGGCTGAGATCCAGCCTGTAACCCGATGCTGAGTTCTGATTCATCCCTTTCTGCCTCCTCCCTAATCCTGAAAGCAGGGCAGACACAGCATGAACCCCAGGACAGGAGCAGAGAGGCACATCCCTTCCCTCTTTCCCACTCTGTGGTCAGAAACAGAGATAGTTAGGCCTTTGAGGACCAAGATGGCAGACAAGCTGTTTAGATGGGCTCCTGTAAAAAGTTGACATCCGAGGTTTTCTTTCCCCCTCAAACACTGGTGGTTTCTTGGTTGGTGATGGTGGGCTACCTCAGTCTCCGTTGCATCCCGCGAGTTCCTTGCAGTGGTTGGCTTTTGGATGGTCTGTACCATCAGTTCATGCGGAGTGGATTCCTATTTCTTGAGAATGTCGCAAACATAAGCAGTGAGATGAGCATATCATGAGTCTTAAAGACATTGAAGTGAGGTATCGCCACAGATGCTAAATGCAGTGTTATCTTCACCGCACGGTTGTTTCTTCAACGGTAAGTTGTTTTATAGTATCCCCAAATGGTGCTGAGGGAGCTTCTTTTAGGACAGCCCCCTCCCCGGGGGAGCTATAGAGTGGGAAAGTCATGTCAATATCGGGTTTTCTTTCCTTCTCTCCCATCTCTGCCTTTCTCTCACAAGAGGGAAATAGTCAGGTTAAAAGATATGTTAAGGGACGCGAGAGAAGGCTCAACAGCTAAGAGCACATACTGCTCTTGCAGAGGGCCAGAGTTCATTTTCCAGCACCCACCTTAGGTGGCTCATAACCACCTGTAACCTTGTCTCCACAGAATCTGACACTCTTCTTGCCTTCTCAAGCATCCACACTCACATACATACACAAAATTAAATAATAAAAACAATGAAATATCAAAAGCCAGGTACAATGGCATAGGCAGTAATAGTAGCACTCCAGAAGCTGAGGCAGGAGTATCATGAGTTCAAGATCAGCCTGGGCTGCATAACAAGACCCAGTCTAAAAACAGGAATCAAAAGCTGGGTGCAGCGACAATCCACTTCAGGAAGGAACAGCAATAGCAGGGTGGCTTCCACTGTCACTGTGTCTTCTTGCTTTGGTAGCTTACAGAGTACTTTCAACAGGCGTTCTTGGGAGTGGTAGATGACATTCCTCCTGATGAGGAAAAGACTCACTTGTCCAGGGCCACTTAACTGTTGGAGGCAAAGAAAGCTCCACAGTAACTTTGTTGCTCCAAGTGCTGAATATAGTAGCTCATCACCCAAGGGGCATGGGATGGGTTTGAGTAGATTATGCCTCCTGCTAGGCTGTGCCAGGTGCTGAGCATCCTTCTCTGCCTTCCTTGCCTCATGGACAGACAGCCCGGTTGGCTAGCCAGCTCACTGTACTGTTACCTCTCCCTACACCCTCTGTGGCAACTCAGATTTGTTTCTAAGCTTTGAGAAAGCCAATAGGAAGTACATTGCAGAGCATCTTTGCTCAAGTGCCCAGTGTTTCCAAACAGGCCAGGTGTCCTCGGTTATGATGCAAGACAGCATGGAAGTTCTAGGGAGACCTGCCCTAGTGATATTTCCTCCTCCAGCCTGGAAGAGGAACATTGTAAAATCCAGGGAGCTGCTGTTAGCTCTGCTGGTTTCACCTAGATTTTGTACGTGGCATTGTTTGAGGTTTTGTGGTATTTTTTTTTCTTCTATTTTTAGCATACACAGCTGTTCTTGTTAGGGAAGAACAAGCTTTTTATCCCATTCTCTAAATCTGGGCAGCACCACAGGACTGCAGGGGGTTGCTTTGTGTCTTATCTGTCTCTGCAGGTCAGTGGTTCAGGCCATATTAAAAGCCAAGGCAGTCTTGGGCACATGTATCAAAGCCAAGGTCTGGCCTGAAAGGTTTCATTTACTGCCTGCCTCAGCGCAGACTGTGTTCTTTTCATGAAGGTCACAGAGAGCCATCCAGAGTACTCGCCGAGGTGCAGGAATCAGGGCTGGTAATCCAGGAACATTTGATGGCCAGAATTATAGGACATTCAGAACTGTTGTTGGTAAAGTCCCAAGAAACAAAGGACAAACAGTGCAGTAAGAAAGGCTTCAGTTTGAAGAATAACATGGTCTCTCAGGATGAACTTACCTTGGGCTGCCAGATAGTGATACTGGTACTGACTGATCTCACCTGTTTCTCTAGTGTCAGCAGTCACTCCCAGAGATCCTTCCTTACGTATGCCTAGTCCGCTGTGCCACACACAGGGCCTGTACACTGGTTGTTGCTCCTTCCAGGTTACCCTGTAGCCACCTCCCTGTCATTCAGGTCACCACTCCTACATCACATGTTAAATGTGACCTTCCCTAACCGTCAAAATGATCTGCCTGCCTCCCCTGGTCCCTAGCCCATTCCATTCGGCATATTGTACTATTCTTTATCTGTATTAAAAATTACCTTGTTTCTTTGAGAATATTTTGTGTTATCTTTTCATTGTTTGCTGCTTGTATCAACAGGCCCAGAACAGTGCCTGGCTTGTAGTAAGTGCTCAATGTATATTTGCTGAGGAACTGTTTATTTCAGTCAGAGCCTTGTAAGACTGGAGGTTGTGCTACTGAGATGGACACTGAATTGGTTTTCTTTTACTGGAGATAGGAGCTGGCTGGCAGCAGATCTCTGGGCAGAAGAATTCAGGCATGGGTGGATGGGGAGGGAAGCGAAGTGATGAGCTCTGTCAGTCTCCCAGAACAACTAGCTATAACAAAATGCCACAAACTGGGTGTCTCAAAAAGATAAATGTATTCTCTCAGAGGTTTGTAGATCAGAATTCCAAAGTTGAGGCATGAGCAGGGCTGATCCTTCTCAGGGACTCAGAGGGAGATGACCTGTGTCTTTCAGCCTCCGCTGGTTGTTGGTGAGCCCAGATATCCTCCCCTTAGAGCCGAAGCTCTCCAGCCTCTGTCTCTGTGGTTACATGGTTGTCTTCTCTTGTCTCTGGGTCTTCTCTTATAGGGGTACCAGTGGACTGAATTTAGGGTCCATAGAATTCCTCTGTAGTCTCAACCAGTCACATCCATGACTACCCTTTTCCAAATAAGTTCACACTGAGAAATTCTGGGGTTAGAACTTCAGTTAATTGGGGGGGGCATAATTCAATTTAACATCTTTCAACTACAAGATCTAGTGACCTTTGTTGTGGGTCTTGGCACTCATTTGTTATCCTAGCACTTGGGAGACAGAGACAGGAGGATTGTGGCAAGTTTGAGGTCAGTTTCATAGTAAGTTTTAAGTTAGTCATAGCTATAAAGTAAGATCATATTTCAAAACACTACCAAGCAAATTAAAAAAAAAAACAAATAAAACCCCCACAAAATGCAGTGATATTTTTAAAGGGGAAAATTGGTGGAAGGTGCATGGTGATGTTTAGGGACAATGACAGTGATTTAGATGCTTTCTTGAGAAGTGTCCATGATCCTCCCAGCCTTCAGGGGAAGGATGCATTGTGTGCTTCATGGCAGGTCCTGGAACAGGATTTTCTCCCTTGGCTTTTTGCTGGGTTCTGCCCAGTGGAGTAGAACTATCTTGTCAGTGTCTAGCGGTAAGATGAAGATATCCCATCTTTGTTCTGCTCACTGTTGACATCACACCTCTGTGTGGAGGAGGTGATGGCATCAGGGAAGTTGTGTCCTCCCTGATTGGTTCCCAGGGTTGTTGCAGCTGTTGGGGCATGCACTCTCTGACCCTTGACTGTGTAAAAGCATTTCAGGAGCTCCTGTCAGGATGGTTGGAGATTTGTGGGGACAGAAATGTTGTTCTTTCCTTCCTGGCGCTCTAAATCCTTGTCTTGTTCTATTTTGCCTTGAGATGGGATCTTGCTCTGTAGCCCAGGTTAGCCCATAGATCGCAATCCTACCCTAGCTTTCTAAGTCCTGGTATCACAAATCTGTGCCTCAATGTCTAGGTTGCTAGTATTTTTTTGATTAGGTAACCCATGTGGCTGGTACCAAATTCAAATGGTAGCAAGAGATGTTAATAAAAAGTTGCTTTGGTAATTCTGCTGTTCTATCTAACCTCCACAAGGCACCATTACCGCCAGCATCTCAGGGCTCCTTCCAGAAACCTGATGCTCTTTTTATGTTTTCATTCCCAGTCACTGAAGGGCTGTTGTCTCTCCTCTCAGCCTTCTTTCCTCCTGCCACCTCTGTGCCAAGTGAACTAGCTTGTTCCTGTGTGTTCAGAGATGACCACATACCCCTGCCAGGAGTTCCATATTGGGAAGGAATGTGCTAGAAGAAATAACTTGATGGTAGCACATTTGAGATAAATGTGGGGAAAGTGCTTCTTTGGAAGGGTGGTTTTCAGTGTCCTGTTCTCCAAACTTATTAGCTAGGTTAGTGCTGTCAGGAGTGAGGACAAGGGACGCTGGGGGCAGGGTCAGCTGATCTTACATTCCAAGAGTGTGAAATAGTCCAGGGCCTTATGATAGCTGGTGCTTATTAGAGGGTATACTCTGCCATGACAAGAACTATGCCCAGCTGTATAGTGTTGTCACCTCAATCCTGACAAAAAACAGTCTGAAGTAGCCACTGGTAACATACCTATTTACAGTTGAGAAACTAGGCATGGAGGTGCCAAGAAATTTGCAAATCCAGGCTCCCTGGCTCTGGACCTGGCTCCTGAGCTTATCTACTCTGCTGCTGCCCTAGGTGAGCCCAAGTCACCTGTAGATCCCCTGTTAGTGTGCCTCTGACAGGTGCTGGAGACAACACTGACCCTCTGTCCTCTGTGCCTGGGCTTTCCTGTTGCCCTGCCAGCCCTAGAATTTAGTCTCTAGGACTTATGGGTTCCCTCACCAGCAAGAGCACCATTTCTACAGCTTTGTGTCCTGGCCATGTGAGTCTTCACTCACTTCACTCACTTAGTTGGCCTCTACACTTCCTAACACTTTGGAGATGCAGAAGTGCTGAAGGTAGAAGGCTGCAGATGGCTTGAAAGGGGCCTCTCCAAGCCTGGCTAACACATTACTGCCCAATCCCTTCTGTGCAGTTCTCAGTTCTCAGTTCAGATCCAAACGTTCATGTGCCTTCTGACTCCCCTCATCTTCTCTCTGCATAGACCTTAAACAGCCTTCTCCTTTCCCTTTCCTCTGTTTCCTCCTTCCTTTAAGAGCTTGTAGAAGTACATTTTACACGTTATAGAATCTACCCATTTCACGATTCAGTTATTTTTAGTAATTCCACTGAGTGAGTGGTAAGACCATCATCGTAGTCTATCCATCGCACCCAAAAAAGCAAGTTGATAGTGATAGAAGCCACTCATTGTCCCATCCCCTGCCCAGGAGCTACAATTTTGCATCCTCACCAGAGTTCTGCCTATTCTGAGGTGGCCCTTTGTGACAAGTGTCATTTCTAGCTCAACCCTATTGGAGCATGGACCATTCTTTACTCCCATTCAGCCGTTATTCTGTCCTGAGAAAGTGTGGTTTCCCTTTGTGTTCCAGTCCCACCTGCCATCTTGCAGATATGCCTCTGCTGTATGTAGGTGGCCAGGTGAGTGAAGGTTCCCTTAGCATTCTCATTGACTCAGCTGTGGACTTTAATTTGGGAGAATAACATCTATGTAGGTCTGGCTGGTTTGAACCCACAGTCCTCCTACCTCAGCCTCCCAGTGCTGAGATCACAGGTATATGGTACTAGCCTGGCTCAGACTTTGTTTGAATTGCATAAGTTTGTCCATGAATGTCTTTCTGTCCCAGGATCTTAGTGGAGTCCATGTTGTATTTCTGTCATAGTCCCGTGTGTGTGTGTGTGTGTGTGTGTGTGTGTGTGTGTGTGTGTGTGTGTGGCGCGTGTGTGCATGCAGAGGTGGGGGGGGAGAGCACCTCTAGGCCTTATGGGTCCATACACACACACACACACACACACACACACACACACAGAGAGAGAGAGAGAGAGAGAGAGAGAGAGAGAGAGAGAGAGAGAGAGAGAGAGAGGGAGAGGGAGAGAGAGAGAGAACTTTGGAAAATAAAGGGACACTAAGACAATGTCTCTGGAGCTGCCTACTGTATTGTGGAGAGAGGATTGTCAAGAGTAAAAGCTGCAGTGGATCTTGGCTATGTGGACTCCTCCCAGAAGCCTTTTCCTGCCTGTAGAGCCAGAAGTGGGTGGCCACGACCCATTTCAGGGCAGAAAAATATCCAGCAAAGACTGGAGCAGGGGGTTGTTTTCCTCTTATTTACTACCCCTGTCCAGGGCATTGTGCTGTGTGCAGATCACAGGCATGGGCTCCTACCCAGTGATGTGTGCCAGAGACATTTCCCTGGCCTTTGCATCATAGGCAGGCATGATTCAGAGCAGATGAGTCACAGCTGCAAAGTAGCCACTGAGCTTGGGGGAAATGGGACACTGGAAAGAGCAGATCCAGAGCAGATGGAAAATACCAAAGTAGACAGGCACCAGTGGCTGCTGTTGAGCCAACATGCTTGAATTGGGAAGGGTAAACTAAAACTGGAGTACAGAGCTAGGGATCCAGAGAATGGCGTAAAGGCAGTGGAAGAACAAGAACCCCATCCTGGAAAACTGTAAGTACTAGGAACGGAGAAAAGACTTACATGACATCCAAGCAGCATCAAATCTGAGATGTCCTCCCCTGGTATTTTAGTTTGGGGTGGTCCAAAGGAAATGGAAAGCTGGCTAATGACCCAGCCTAATGCTGCTTCTACTCAGATGATCAAGAGCATGCTTACCGCTGGGCATAGTGGTGCATGCCTGTAACCCTGGTACTCCCAGTACCAGAGCCCAAGGCTGCAGGTCTGGGGTCAGGGCCTCTTCTTGGTAGTCCTAATTTTATTCTGCTAGTATGCAGTCTGCTCCTTGACCAGAGTGGAAATCGGTCCTAGCCAATTGCTCCTAGGATATAAGCCTAGATCTTTAACCTTTCTCCAGGACTAGCCTGAAGCCCTCTCAGCCCCAGTTCCTGACCCAGGCCTTGCCTCATTGTTGGCTGCATGGTCAGATTCCCTGCCTTTTCAAGCTGGAGTCTCCCTGTCCAGCCATTCCTTCTCAGCACCACTCAGCAGAAATTCAAGGTGGGCCTCAAGGGTAAATTGTTCTAGAAGCTACATTAAGCTCCTTTAAATAGAGGGAACAGTAAAATTAATTTAATGATTTTTTTATGTAGTTAGTATAACAAAACATCATTTCCACATGATGTGTTTTTTTAAAGGTTTATTTAATTTTAGCCAGGTGGTGGTGGCACATGCCTTCAATCTCAGCACTTGGGAGGCAGAGGCAGGCGGATGTCTGTGAGTTTGAGGCCAGCCTGGTCTACAAAGCTACACAGAGAAATTTCCTGCCTGGAAATTTTTTTAAAAAGGTTTATTTATTTTTATGTGTATAGCTGTATGCATGTCTATGCACCACATGTGGGTCTGGTGCCCATGGAGGACAGAAAGGATATCAGATCCCTTGAGACTAGAATTACAGACAGGTGTGAACCACTACTAGGAATCAAGCCTGAGTCCTCTGGAAGTACACAATGCTTTTAATGACTGAGTCACCTCTCCATCCCCACAACACAGTGTTTTATTTGTTTGCTTGTTTTAGACAGGGTCTCACTATGTAGTCTAAGTGGACCTAGATTCACTGTCTGCCCGCTTCAGCCTCTTGGGTGCTGGAACTGCAGGTTAACACCACCACACCTACCCTATGATAATTATTACTGAGAGACTTTAAATTCTTTTTCCCCCCTTGCACAGAGTTTGAAATCCGATGGCCCTGCCATCTTAGTTTAGACTGACACATGGCCATTGCCACAGGGCAGTTCAGCTCTAATCTGTTTACATGTGTGTTTCACTCACAGCACTAATGATAGAGCTGTGGTTTCTGTTTATTCTTCAGGGCCTCTGACTGAAACAGAAGCTCCCTGTCTGTCTTGTCCCCCCCCCCAGCCCAATCCCTGCCCCCCCCCCGGCAGACAAAGTCTGTCCCACTGTAAATGCACAGTGAACTCTGCTCAGCAGCTCAGTGGGCATGTGGCGAAGCACATAAAGTCTCCACCGAGCATGTAGAGGCAGCTCAGTAGTCAGTGCCTTTGATGCCTTTTCTAACAGGGCAGCTTCATGTCCAGGCTTCCTGGTCACCAAGAAGTACTACCCATTTTGTATGGCTGTTATGTCAAGGACCATCCTGATTACTATGCTGGTGGGGTTTGGGGGAACAGCAAAACCAAGGAAAGTTCAACATGAAGCAACTGAAAGGGTCAGGTTTCTTTGGAGTTTCTGTTGCTTAGAGCTAGTCTAGAGCAGGAAACAGTGCTTTGAGACATTTGTAGTGTCACACTGGCCTTAAACATCCTACACTAGGCGGGGAAGTTCCTGCTATAGAGACCAGTCTGCTGAAGACACAGCATGCTAAGACACAGCATGAGAAGCCTAGCTATTATCAAAGGAAATTGACAGGCTGAAGACCTACCATGCTGTGGAGAGATGCCCTGCTCTGCTGTAATCCATGATGCCTGCTCCATCACCTCTGGTGACATGGAGAAGATCCTTATCTGGGAACTTGGTAACTCCATGCGCACCCCACCTTCTCATTCCTTTTTGTCCCAGGTTGGAGTCTCTCAACCTAATGTTTCTTTCCCTAGAAGGATAGAACAGATGAGTGCAGCCTTCAGTGAGAGCAACTGAGCTGAGGTGAAAGGTCACCTGTAGATAGATAGTTGCCACAAGCAGTAGAAGGACTACATCTATACATACAGAGTGGTCCTTACACTGTTTAGATGCCATGAGTGTTGGGATAGAAGGACCCTTTTTCATTTGCCAGCCAGTGGCACCTGCAAATTTTGCACCCCCCATGTTTCAGAAGGACATGTGTTTATATTACAAAGTAAGAAAAGAGAGGGACTGAAGGTGTTTAGATCATGTATATGAGTACCAATGAGAGAGTTGGGCTGATTTTAGTGCTTGTTGTATATGAATATCAGTGAGAGAGTTGGAGATTATTTTATTGTGGTTAAAACATTCATCAATTATATATGTTTGAATTGTATGATTTGGGGGGTTACTTCCAAATGTGAACTGAAGCTGTGCTAGTCTTTCAGTATTGCTTATCTCTCCCAGTTCTCCAGGTAAGTCTGAGTAAGACTGCATTAGCTATGTGAGGGACATCAGTCCACCTCTATCCTTACTCTTGCTGCTTTATACCATCTGCTTTTTGGTCTTAAATATCTTTTTGTGTCTGGTGTGCTCAGGTTCCAACCAGATTTGGCACAGAAATGTGCTTCCTCTCTCTCTCTCTCCCTCTTTCCCTCCCTGCTTCTCTCCCTCCCTCCCTCCCTCTCTCCCTCCCTCCTTGTGTGTATGTCTGTCTGTCCATCCATGTCCATGCTGATTTGTGAGTATAGTACCATGGTGCTCATGTGGAGGTCAGAAGGTAGCATTAGGTGTCAGTCTTCTCCTTCTACTTTATATGAGACAGGGTTGTTGTTAGCCAATGTACACGAGCTTCCAAGGATCCTTCTGTTTCCACATCTTGCTGTAGGAACACTGTTTCTCATGGCTTTCCAGGGGTTCTGGGTCCTCTTGCTTTGAACTGAATCTCCCCACTTTACCCAGAGCCACCTACCCAGCACCAGGAAATCAAGGCTCATAAGATGACCCCAAGCAAAGTCAGGGTTCCACTTCAGTGCTGCCATTAGCATCTGCATCCAGAGTTGTGGCATGTGTCAGTATGCTAAGATACTTTTGGTGTGTCTCTAGCTTGTGATTGGGATGTGAAGGCCACATCCCATTCATCTTCACACCCCTGGGGCCAGCAAGCACCTAATCAATGGCTGGCAAGCAAGTTACCTGAACTCTGGAGTAAAACCCTGTATCCTCCCACCTGTGCCCTCTGTGGGAAGGAAGAGGACGTGGTGTGGAAGCAGCAGCTGTGGAATCTCTGACTGTTCTGTACCAAGCAGGGTTGACAGCCAGTCCAAAGCAGGAGCGGTCTCTCCTGTTAGTGTCCCGCAGCCAGGGGCTGGCAGCTACTGTGGTTGTTTAAAGGGGCCTTATCTATGTTCATCAGCTTTCATTACTGAAGCATAAAACCAGAGATAGCTCAGTGAGGAGAAGGGTTTGTTTAGCTCACAGGTTTAGGGGTTCAAGCCTAAGGCTGGGCCACATTGTTGGTTCAGCCTTAGTAAGAGGAACCATGCATGGCAGAGCCTATGGAGAGACAGTAATCTTAGCTCTAGCCTGAGCAGCACAGGATGAACAGAGTTCCTGTGAACTAAGGACCTCTCATTGTGTCTGCCTTTAGACCATTCCTGGCCCCTCCCACATTGCCAGCCTGGACCAATCCTGTAATGGGATGGACCCCTGGAGGAACACAGAGTCCTTTCTAGCTGTAAGTGGTGTCCACAATCCAGCATAGCAAGGCTGTGGAGACAGGCTGTGCTGGCTCTCTCTGGACTTCTGCAGTTGCTCTTTGGCCCCAGACAGCTATGTAGCTTTCTAAACCTTAAGGCCTCTGCACCTACAGACTGAAATGACAATGGACCTGGCCCATGTGGCTCATTGTCTGGTGGGTTGTGACAGCATAGTGTATAAGTTGCCGTTACTTTTAATAACCAAGAAGTCCTTGCCACTGCTGGAAAAGCCCAGGTAGACTGCCCTGCCTGGAGTGCAAGCAGCACTGGGTTTGGCTGGCTTTGACGCTAGCGCAATTGGTGACAGTTTTACACAGCATGCAGAGGAGTACCCATGTCACACAGGGCCCTGGATAGGATGCAGCAGGGTCTCTTCAAGACACCTGAAAATCCATTTTTCCATTCAAATGAAGATTTTGTTGTTGTTGTTGTTGTTTGTTTGTTTGTTTTTGGAGACAGGGTTTCTCTGTGTAACAGTCCTAGCTGTCCTTGAACTAGCTCTGGCCTCAGACTCACAGAGATCCCCCTGCCTCTGCCTCCCAAGTGCTGAGATTAAAGGTGTGCACCCCCACCACCCAGTTTCAAATGAAGTTTTATCAAGAGAAAATTCCAGAGAGCTATTAACTGTACAAAACTTCTGTAATGAGTGGCATACACAAGTGTAGTTTCAGCTACTAAGGAGGCTGAGAATTAGGAACACTTGAGCCCTTGAGTTTAAGACACATAATGAGACCTTGTTTCCCTCCAAAAATCCAAAATTCAGTTGTATCTCAGATGCCAAGTATTGGCATGCAGTAAAGTGCCTACTCGTTGCCTCTATTTATGTGTGTGTCCAACTCTCTCTCAACCTCTCTCCCTTCCTCTCCCCACCCCCTGTGAATCTCTGCGTTCATTTCTCTGCCTCGCTATTATCCTCTATATTTCTGTCTCATAGTGTGTCTTTCTCTCTCTGTTGTGTGACTCTAATACCCCACCCTGTGTGTGTCTGTATATATTCCTCTTTCTGGCCACTGGAAAGATGAAACAGTCATGGCACTCCCCCACGCTGTATTTAGGGGATTCTGACCCACAAACCTTATTTCATCTCTTGTATCAAGTTGTCTGAAGGATCTGTGGTGGCATTTTTAGGAAGTTGTAGACATTCAATACTCTTCAGCAAGAGGCAGAGGTGAAGCACTCCAGGAAAAGCATGTGTAAAGTGAGGCCATGGGGACAGGAAGGCCAGGTGTGGTCTGTCAGACTCAGACCTCTGTTCTTGAGCCTTGCTGAGCCTGGCCTGCTGCTTCTCAGGACTCAGCCCCAGTAGGGAGAGGGTTGTGTCAGTGCAGCTCCTCTCTGCCACAGAGGCTCCTCCCTCAAAAGATGAGGGTGTGGCTCTGGTGACTTGCCTGGCCACTCTTGCTCTTTCCTTTGCATTGCTCTGCCCCACTCCCATGGAAGTATTTGAACAGGTGAGATGTGGTAATAGGCACAAACACTCTCCTGCTCATTTCCTTCCTGGATGAGGCAGAGGCAAGTGTTTTGTATTGCTTTTCTGAGGCTCTGACTCTTGGGCAATCAATGGTGAAGACTCTGGGTCAGTGCTGTTGGTTTATAGGGAAAGGGTGGGTGGATGCCTGGCACAATGCAGAATGTCGAGATGACCTTACTTGTCAGCATGGGCCGTGGTATTCAAGGACTGGAAATGGAGCTCCACCCAGGAGAGCCTGAAGGAAGCCTACAGCATGCATTGTTGCTCCTGGCAAGGACTGAAGCTCATGTCCCAGCAGTTCTAGAAGCATCTGCGCTCCCACCCCAGAGAGTAACATTCATCTTAAGGGCAGTTCCTTGCTCATCCTGTCAGCAGTCTGTAGTGCTGGAACTCTGGTTTTCTGTGACACAGGAGCCCTGGGGACTCCTGGCATAGTTTACTGTCCCTGACCCCCACACCTGGTGTGAATTTCTGTGCTGCCCCAGACTCATGGCTGATGCCGAAGGAGAAGGCCAGCATGGGCATATCCTGAAGAGTACCTAGCAGGGGGTCTCACAGTGGCAGTGTGCAGTATGGCATCTCAGACCCTGGAAATGATGCATCTGGCCTGTCGAGTGGGGGAGGTGTTTTTCTTGTTAGCCCTGTGTCATTGGAGCTTCCCAAAGAAGCCTGGTGGGACTTTTCCGTGTCCCTGTGAGTTTTGCCTGCTATTCTCTTACTTGGCTGTCTTTCTTACTATGCAGTGGCACCTTTCACAGGCAGCCACTCTCTCTGAAGCTGCCTGCCCTGTCCAGTTAAAACACTAAACCTGCCTGATCTAGTGGGGTTTGAGCATGGATGCCATTCTCTCCCTCCACTGGCGGAGGATAAGGAGTCTGGTGTGGGAAGCCCCAGCTCTCCTCCCTTCCCTCCCAATCCAACTTCCTCTCCACCTGGCAGAGAACTTGGAATTGACCCTTTCTCATTTCCAGCTGCTCTCCAACGTTCAGGCCTACACTGAGCTTCGTTGTCATGAGCATATGAGGCTGAGACTGTAGGCGGAAACATCTTTGTCCTCTGGGGCCTGCTGATGACAGAGACTGAGGTGACTCATATTCTCAAAGGACCTGGTTCAGAGCTGCCTGTCAGGGAGGGCTGTAGCTGAGGTCTCTCAGGACAGTGGAAACCTGGGTCTGAATACCAAATCCAGGTCCCATGTGGTGGGAGGGTGAAGCCAGCTACTGAGTCTGGGGTCTCTAGAGTTCCCTTTTTTCTTCTTCCCCCGCTCTTTTCTAAGTTTATTTTGTGATGCCAGGTAAGTGCTCTATACTCCAGCCCTTTTCCTAAGAAAGAGGAAATGTTCAACCTGGCCTGTATCTTGGGTACTCAGCTACATCTGCTGCTTCTCTTTCATATAATTATCAGTAAAGTGGACATTTTGGAATATACTTTAAAACACATAAATTCATTCAATCACTACTGAATTCAATTAGGAAGCAGTTTCTGTCACCCTAAACCCTCTTTGACAATGCCCCTCCCCATCTCTACCAGGTAAGGGTGTCTCTCTGTCTTTTGAGAAATGTCTCACAGATGGAATCAGGTGAACTGTCAAGGAGACTGCCTTCAACCTTGTTGTCCCTAGCTCTTAGCATGAACACTGCTGAGCAGATCTGTGAATGTGTTACTCCCCTCAGAACAGTGCACACCTGGGGGGTGAGCTTGCTGGGCTCTGCAGTCACTGTGTTTAGCACTGTAAGATACCCAGGCCTCCCATGCAGAGGGATTCCCAGTGATGTATGCAGATGCTTTGCTCTTTGGGGTTGTAAGGCCATGAACAAAGTAGAGATAAAAATATTCATTTTTGTAGCTGTAGAGATGGTTCAGCAGTTAAGGACACTTGTTCACGCAGAGGACTGAGGTTCAGTTCCCAGCACCCATGTTAAATGGCTCACACCCACCTGTAACTCCAGTTCCAAGGTATGTGACACTCTTTTGGCCTCCACAGGCACCTGTACACACACACACACACACACACACACACACAGAGAGAGAGAGAGAGAGAGAGAGAGAGAGAGAGAGAGAGAGAGAGAGAGAGAGAAGCCTGATGGAGGACACAGAAACCTGATGCCCAGGGTCAGCATCCATCCAGAGTGGTGAGTGACTAGGTGACCTGAACCTAGAAATGGTGAGAGGAAAATGGCTTTCTCTAAAGGTTGCTCAGCTGCATCCAAGGGGTATTTCCTTTCCTTTCTTTGGATTTTTGGAAACAGGGTCTCATGTCCTCAAACTCAGCATGCAGCTGAAGATGACCTTGAGCTTCTGATCTCCCTGTCTGTGCCTCCTGCATGCTAAGATAACAAGCCTGTGCTTCCATGATGCTTCCATCTGGTTAACTGTGCTTTCCTGCTCCTTGAGATGTCCTGTTTGACTGTTGGGTTGTATGTGTGTGATGCATGTATGATATGTGTTTGGGTATGTAAGGGTATGAAATAGATTCTCCAGAATTAGTCAGATCTTTGGATCTATGGGCTCTGTCCTTTGTCAGCCACAGCTTTTGGAATTTTGGCTGGTTTTGGCTTGCTTCTCTGTTTTATGCTGTCTTTCTTTCTATCACACAGACACACATTAGACCCTTTGCTGTTGTCCCTTGTCTGCAAACTCAGCTCATTTCCTCATTTTTTCTCTGTTGCTGGGATCAGATGCTTGCTAACCTTTTAGTGTTTGCTGACTCTGCTCCGCCATCCCATTCTGATCCTCTCCAGTGAGTTTCTAATTTTCTGTCCTATAATTACTGTTTGATTTCCCCTTATCTTCTTCTCCCCTGAGACTTTTAAATTTTCTTCATTCCATGTCAGCACTACCTGGCTTTGCTTCTTTGAGTATTTTTAATAACAGCCATTCTGAAACCTCTGTCAGCTGATTCCAGTAGCTGTGCCCTCTCAGGTGGTCTGAGCATTCATCTCTCTTATGAGGACTTTCCTGGTTCCTGGATTAACCATGGATGCTCTGAATGTCAAGTATACATGACTCTTAGTCATGTATTAGTCTTGGGAAGTGTTGACATCTTGGCTTTAGCAGGCATTAGCCTCTGCAGGTTTTGGTTTTGACTGTTTCCCATGACTCTACCCAGCTTTTCTTATCTTTGCTTACCATAATACTTTTATGCAGTAGTTTCCCATAGGTACCTGAAAACATTAGTGATACCAAACTAATGATAAAGTTTAATTTACAAGTTAGGCACACCAAGAGATTAACAACAATGTCAACATGATGAGCAGTGACACAGTACACTGTAATGCTATTGCCAGCATATAGCCCTTTTACTTTTAGGTCCTTATTACATAAAATAAAGGCTACTAAAATCCAAGCACAGGCTACTAACACAGTGGAACAGATAACCTCTTAGGCAGAGGTCAGAAGGTCCCATCACACTACTCAGAACAACACATGATTTAAAACAGGAATTTTATTTCTGAAAATTTCCATTTAATGTTTTCAGACTGCAGTTGACTGAGGGCCACAAGGACACCATGGCTTCTGTGTTTTCCTCTTGCAGGACTTCCCCTCTGCCATCCTTCAGCCCCACAGTTGGGGTCTTACCAGGATTAATTTTGCTTTTCCTGTCTTTGTACTCAACTTACTTGTCCAAGAAGACAGAGAAGAAAAACAGTGGGGGTTCCATCCATCCAGACTTTTCTAACTGAAAGGGGGTTTTCCTGCATTTTAGGCTGAGGTGCCTGTATACAGGTCACCTGATGCCGAGGCCACTGGAGAGCCCAGAATAGAGACAAGGCTGCAATGGAAGATTGGGGATCAGGCTCATTGTCTGGAAGCCAAGCCACTTTATTCCTTTCCCCGAAGCTAGGACTGGATGGCTAGTCCTCCTCCCCCATGCTTCTTCCAGGTATTAGGCTATATTTAGTACAGGCTGGGAGTGGCAGGAGCAGAAATGACAGTCTCCTGCCACTCTGGTGGTACTTCACACATTGATCTCTTCTCTCACCTAGCAACCAGAATTAGATTTTCAGAGGCGTCAGTCTAAGTTTTCTGCAGGTATCAAAGCGGTGAAGTAGGTGACTAGGTATTTACTCAGAAGCACAGGGAGCCTAGAAGCCCCAGCCTTCAAGGCATGGAACTGAGAACCTGGATTGAATAAAGAAAAGAGGAAGTTATTGCATGTCTGGCCAGGAACCATGTGGTTTGTGAGGGAAAGAGGAAAAGGGTGGATGATTGAGCAAGGGTAAGAGCAGTGCTGCTGCTTGGGGGCTCTCCACAGCTCCTTTGCTGAGACAGCTGGTTTTGTCTTCACAAAGTGAGCAGCCTTCTGGGCTAAGCTAGTGAGTGACACCAGATGAGCCTCCTCTGTACCTGAGCATAGGCTGAGGATTTGCAATCTGAAAAAAGTTACCAGCCCTTCAAAGTCTGAAACCCTCAGCACCAAGGTGATGCTATAGCCAATCTCATGCGAGGGTTCAAGTCAAACACAGGCATACAAAAATACTGTATAAATAAAATTACCTTTGGGCTATGTGTATAAGGCATATTTGGAAAACACACATATTCCAAAGCATGAAGTATCTCAGATCAGCCACAGGCAGCCTGTATTAGATGTGGGGAAAGAGTTCTGAGAATGGAGTCTTGAATCCAAGGTGTTGGCTGCTTGCGTCCAGATGGTCACCATGAGGGTGCCTCCTGCAGCATAGGCCAATCTCACTCCATAAAGAAATTAGTACCTAGCCAGCTATAGTGGAGCACACCCATAATCCAGCACTCCAGAAGATGAAGCCGGTGGTTTCCAGGCCAGTCTAGGCTGCAGAGTGAGATCCTGTCTCCGCAACATCAATAAAACTTCTCAGTGTTCTCTCATTATGCCCCTCTTCAACTTTTTTTTTCCCCAAAAAGCAAACTAAAGTTGGGTGTGATGGTACACATTTATATTCTCTGTGAGACAAGAAGATGGTCAGTTTGAGGCCAGCCTGAGTTACCTACTGAGTTGTAGGCCCACCTTGACTACAAAGTGAAATCCTGCCTTGAAACAAAAACAAATAGACAACCAAGAAACAACCAAAAACCAAGGGCTGGAAATGTAGCTCATTGGTAGAGTACTTGCCTAGCATGTTCAAATCCCTGGTTCAGCCCCCAGTACCACATATACTGGGTATAGTGGAACACACCTGTAACACAACACTCCAGAGCTGGAGGCAGTAAGACCAAAAGTTCAAAGTCACCCTAGGCTGCATGGTGAATTTAAATCTATCCTGTGCTACATGAAACCCTATCTCAAAAAAAAAAAAAATTCTATTGCAAGGATGATTCTCAGTAGATTAAAACTCCTCTGAAGGACTGTCTGCGTTCAGTCTCCATAAGTGAATACCCACCTGCCTGTTGAGCATGGCTGCCAGGGTTTTCCTCTCTGTGGATTTTCATGCTGAGCTCCCTTCAAACACCTCCTATTCATAAGCTGCCTCTAGCTCTTGGACAGGCCTCCTCCATCCTCATTTAATCCCTACAGCAACTTACAAAGGCATCCAGGTTTCCCAAAGGCTGTGATCATCTTACTGCCTCCCTTTTCAGTTTGGTCTCATTTTCATTTCATTTAACATTTCTCCTGATGCCCCACTGTCATTATTGCTCTCATATGTCAATGAAGTGCGAGAATTAATGTGACAAAATGTACATAATGTTTTCATTGCACATTTTTGGTTATTTTCCCAATTTTGCTGTGTGCTTACGTTACATGAGGAGGTCAGAGGATACCAGTGGCCTGCAGAAGGCACCCATACAGAACATTGTCAGCTTGTGATTTCTATATGTGTGTGGGGGGGCTCCAGTCAGCTAGGGGTTTAGCCAGAGGGAGAGGCAAGGTAGGAGAGGAAGTCAGCCTTGAAGGATAGGGTGCTGATGAAGGTTCAGAAGTGTTCAAGCACCCTCCTGAGGTTGCTTCTGAATACTGGCAGCATCTCTGCCTTTGTCCCTGGAGAGCTGTGTGGGCAGCTTTAACCGAGATGACAGGTGTCCTGAGTAGGCGGAGATGGACACTAGTGGCCTTTCTGCAGAGGACTTCAGGCAGCCTGCCAGGGCTTCCTGCCTCCGGGATGGTAGTTTGATCTCTCCACCCACAGGACACAGATGTCCTCTACACTTGCACAGCTTTGTGTTTGACCCTCTCCTGGGCCAGCAGACAGCATTGAACCTGAAGAGAATGAACCATCATTTGCTCCCATCATGACTTCCAGTGGGATTTCAGGGAAGACATGCTTTCATATCCTGTGGGAACCTGTCTCCATCTGGGGATGCCCCACCCTTTTCTTCATATCAAAAGACAGATACTGTTCATGTACTTTGCCAAATTTCAAAAAAACAAAAAAGGATGAGAGTCAAGTCAAGCCAGTCCGTCCAAATTGCACCCAGCTGTCTCAGTTGTTGGTTTGTCCTGTTAAACAACTGCAGCTCAGCCAGAACTTGAGAGGCAGAGGTAGGCGAGGGCTACCTGGAGAAACTCTATCTTGGAAAACAAACAAAAAACCCCAAACAAACAAACAAGCTGGCCAAGCTTGGTGGCATACACTTTTAATCCCTGCACTCAGAGACAGACAGAACTATGTGAGTTCAAGGCCCCCTGGTCTACATATAAGCTTCAGGCCACCTACAGATACATAGTAAGAGACCCTATTCACAGAAGGACAGTGACTGACATTGAGCTGGAGCATGTGATTATTGTGGGAATAGTGGAGTTGGGGATGGTGATGGTCATGGAAAACAGTGGACTTTCCTGAGGTAACTGAACCATTACCACTGAGTGTGTGGCTTGAGTTTTGAGTGGCACACAGAAACCCAGGACTCAGACTTGGAGGAGCTGTTCATGTAATCATAATCCCTGTCCCCCCTTCATGGCCACCTGGGCTATTACACTCTTAGATCCTTCTGGATGTTGGCTATGGGATGGAGTTTGTTTGTTCTGGAACCCTCTGTGGTAGACATGTCTCTGCCGTGCCATGCTCCCAGCCTGTGGCACAATGCCTAGCTCATCTAGGTATGGGCAATGCTGCCAATTGCTGTTCATGGAGAATATAACCTATTGTTTTCTCCCTCTGGATTAGGAACCGACAGTCAGTTCTCTCCTTTTCCCATGGCCTTGGAAATATGTTAGTCATCTTTTTCTTCCAGAGATGATGCACTTGGTACCCCTTCGTATGTAACATGATGAGGGTTGCAGAAGAAAAAAGCTAGGTTGAGTCTCAGAGGGAAACAACAGGAGCCTTTCGCTGTTAAAACCTTCCTCTTTGCTCTCCTGGCAAAAAGACTCTATGCTTAGGGTCATAGTGGTCAGTGGGCCTTATATTGTTGGAACTCTACCAGTCAAGTCCCTTTTATCCAACCCCTCACAGATGAGAGGACTATGTTCTTGTCTCCAAATAGCTGTCCCCAACCGTGATAACCTCCACTTCCTCTCCAATGTTCCTGTGCCATGATGTAGACCTGTGGCAGCTCAGCATGGTTTAATTTCAATGCCTTTGGATGCTGGTCAGATTCTCAGGAGCTCTCTGCTATCTTTTTTTTCATCTTTTTTTTTTAAAGAAAAATATTTATTTATTTATTTATTTATGTACTTTATAATATATGGGTGTTTTGTCTGCATGTACATTTGTTTACTAGGAGAGGGTATTGGAGCCCATGGCAGTTATAAATGGTTGTGAGCTACCATATGGGTGTTGGGAATTGAACTCAGAACCTCTGGAAAAGCATCTAGTGCTCTTAACTGCTGAGCCAATTCCTCCATCATCCTCCTTTCATCATGTTTAAAGTCTCTCAAGTGCATCAAATTAAAATGCCTTTGCAAATATATTCTGTATAAATAGATGAATCCAGGTTTGCTCTGAACTTAGAGATGAGGTTAATTAATAGTGTGAGCAGATAGCTAATAGCTTGGGCCATAGCTACTCACAGTATTGCCATGGAAAGGGAAGCTGATCACTGCTTCCAAGGTGCAGAATTGTAGTATTCTCAGCATTCTAATTAGTACAAGCACAAACAACATTGTTATCTGGCTTCGATCAGACAGTTGATGGTGCACCCCAAGATCATTTTAGCTTGTGTGGTTGCTGCCTTGACACATGATTCATAGTAAGAATGTCAGCATCCTTTGAGTACCTTTCAGTGTGGTATTTCTTCATGGGAAGGTACAAGCCCTGGCTGTTCTGTCCTTGTAGCTGACCTCATGGGTGTATTCACTTTGCAAGGACTCTGTCAGCATGTAGTTAGGGTTTACATGTTTTATTTATTTTTGCTTAAGAAAAGGAGGGGCTACTCTTGTCACCACACAGTGATGTGTCTGCGGTAATGTGGTAAAGGACACATTTGTGTCATAGGTCCTTTGTATAAGAATGAGATGTGGTATCCATCAAGCACTTAATTAGTGTCAGGTCACTTTTTTGTCCTATCATGAGTTTGTTACCTATGTTCTAAACCTGATGTGCTGCTTTCACAGTAGTGGACCTTGCTTTCTGTGTAGCCAGCACACTCAGACCATCAACTACCCTTCCTAGCTCTTGCTACCCCTCCCCCTTTGTGCTCACAACACCATTGGTGTGACTTCTTCCTAGATTCTGGCCAAACCTCCTACAGGTCTTCTCCTACTCATGCCCCTCCTCCCTTGCCTGAAATGAAGAGGCACTGTGTGTGAGCTGCCAGTGGTCAGCTGGCAGGCTGTGGTCACAGCTCCAAGCCAAACTTAACTGGCCACTGAAAACAGCTCCAACTGCTCTACACCTCTCCTCAAATGTCTTTAGCTCTTATGCTTGTCCCTCCCACACTCCAGGGATCCTGTACATGCTTCTGGTTCATGACCCTCACTTACTTCTAGATCTTCCCTGGAGCTACAGCTATTTTCACCTCCAGCCTTGTACTCAGGGGCCAGGCTGTGCTGTGGTGAGTGGCATTTCAGTCTTCAGTTCATATCTAGGTCCCTGAATGAAGACCTAAAACTGTCTTACCCCGCAATACATGTTGCAATACCCTCTCAAAAGGATACTTCTTAGCAATCCTAATCATAGTCTTTAGTTTTCAGAAGTAGTAGCACTTGGTAACCCTGTTTCAGGCCAAACTGTGAGTATCTTCATAGTCTGGGTGTTGCCCCTCTCTGCCTCTCTTTATCACAAAGTGATCTAGCCTATTGATGTTATCCATGGAATCCCCTGAGAATCTTTTGTCATGGTGTGCTCCTGGTCTCACCTCAGCCACCCTTCTTTACTTAAGCCCTTTGGCGCTTTTTGGTGACAACCTCTTTGTCTCACAGCCCCGTCAGATCATTGGGTTGTCCCCATTCCAGCACTGTGCCTTTGGAAGCAGATGCTGAGGTGAAGATTCTGGGAGTTGCTTTCTCTACCCTCCCCCACATAGGAATGTCCCCTGCAGATGTGTAAGGTGCTGTCAATGACTGGGGACACAGCCAAATTCCACTTTCACAGCCTTCTCTGTGGCAGCTCCTTCCCTGGCAACTGCAGCACCACTCCTGTTTTGGCTACCACCTTACTCTGCTGGCACTGGAAACCCTCTTAGAACTCCAGCATGAGACATCTGGCACCTGATGGGAAGCTTACAAAATGCCATGCATGTCTTCGCCTAGCGCCAATCTCCAGCCAGCCAGATCCCCATTCCAAAGGTGCAGGATTGGATGCCTGCTGCTTTCTAGACTCATTTCAAGGAACATTAGGTCACTGCCTCGTTAGCGACTTTGTCATTGAGACAGCCAGTGTCTTTTCATGGGGAGGAGAGGAGGCTCAGCAGGTGCTTAAAGAAAGTGATAGTGGATGCACTGACTGGACAGAAAGAGTCTCGCAGCACAGCATGTGTTGCCTTTGGTTTGCTACCAAGAAGCTCAACTCATCCCATCACCTAAGGGCAATAATGGGTTTATGTGATTCTACAAGTCTGTATGTTGCCCTGGAGCCATATTAACTGGATATAAATCTATAAATCTGTGCACCTGCTATCTAAAAGGATATTGGTAAAGTTCTCTATGGCTTAACGTACTTCCATTCATTGGAACAACTACTGGTTCCTAGCCCAGCCAGCTGCCACTTCCCTCCTGAACTAGCCTAAGTCCCTTCCTGGTTACACAGTCACCTACCCTCAGTGAGGAGCACGTTGGTTGGTCAGAAGCTTTGGGACTGAACTCATCAGCTTGGCAGAGTCGAGGGTCCTCTTTTAGTCTCAGGGTAGATGGTCTGCTTTCAAACTTCTTGGGTGGCTGCCATCTGGTTGGGGTAGTAGGCACCCAGGCTTTGTCAGGAACTTTGTCTTGGCACTGTGTCACAGCCTTAGGGGTTCTTGTTAGGTCAGGAAGGATATAAGGGAGGCTACAGGAGTGTGTGTCCAGGAGATGCAGGCAGTCGTGGGAAGCACTGTTAGCAGCACGCCGTGCATGTAAGGGTTTGCTGAAATCCTTGAGCCTTGCATCACTTGTGCTTTCCTCCACTGCGCTTGCAGTGATGTGCTTCTGTACAGGGCATCTCAGCTACTTCCTGTCACTGTGACGAAACAGCTGACCAGAGCAACCTAAGAGGGAAAGGACTTACTGCAGTTCATGGTTCCAGGTGCCAGTCCATCACAGTGGGGAAACTAAGGCAACAAGAATTGAGGCATGTGACAGACAGAAATAAATGTTGGTGCTTAGCTCACTTTCTTCTTTTTATTCAGTCTGGGACCTCTGCCTGAGGAATGGTACCACCCACCGAGGGTGGGCCTTCTTGTTTCTCTTTACCCATAAGAAAATCCCTCATAGATCTTGCCAGAAGCTAACCTATTCTAGACAATATGTCACAGGTGTACCAGAGGCTTATCTCGCAGGTGATTCTACGTCCTGTGAAATTGACACTATGAACCATCACACTAGATGATCGGGTTGAGCATCTGTGAAGGAAGTGAGATATTGGACTCTTGGGTTTCTGTCCTAGAGACCAGGATTCTAAGCCAGGAGGCTGTTCTGCCAACTCCCATTTGCATCCAGATCCGCATAGTCAGTTTCCAACTAAGCAACATCCAGGGCACCCGAAAACACTGTTCAGACAGGGCCACTGGTGTGTTTGCAGCTGTCATGAGAGAAACAGCCACTAGCTGGAGGCAGAAGATTCAGTAGTGTTCCAGTGTTTAAAAAAGGCAGGTGCTGAGTACACTGCCAGGCTAGAAGGAACATGCAGAGGGAGAGGGTGAATGACCTTCCTGTCCCCAGCTGCACTGCAGCATGTTTGAGAGACTGAAGAAGTCTTCAGAGTCTCCAGAGCTTGAGTGGCAGCTTTAATAGGGCCACCATAGATCCCAGAGCAAGTTGGAAAGGGATTTGTGATAGTTTCTGCTGGGTGTGGGCCAGCCAGGCCCCAACTTCTACATCATCTTCAGGTCTCGGTGGCTTTTCTCCTGGCACTCCTAGGCTACAAGAAACACCCAGATGTCTACACCTGACAGGTATTTATGTCCTAACAACATTTTTCTTCCTTATTGCTACTGGAACAAACGACTGTGTGCTTAGTAGCTTTAAAAAGCTTACACTTACTGCTTTACTGCTGTGAAGTTTTCATTTGGCTCATTGGGGTAGTCAAGGTACTGGCAAGATTCCTTCTCAAGGCTGCAGGGAAAGTGTTTCCCATGGCATCTGCCCACACTCCTTGGCTTTCTCTATCATCAAACCCAGCAGCCTAGTGTCATCATCTCCTTTTCTGACTCTGACACACACACCCCTTATTTCTAAGGCTTTTGGTGATGACAACAGGCTACCTTCATAACCCAGGACCATGATGCAGTCTTGCCACACCCTCCTAGCCCCTACTCTTGGCAGTTTCAGGACAAGATATAAAGCAGATACTTGCAAGTATGGTGCTGTGTGTCCTGTTCATGCAAGGGCTGGGCTACAGGGAGACCAGAACATGCTCGTACACATATGTGCACTGCATGCACACATACCCTTTTTGCTCAAAGTTGCCTTCTAGGGAAGTCCCAGCCTTCTCACTCTCATGGTATGTTGAAGAAATCAGAGTTTGAGCAAAGCGCAGGGGATGTGGCTAACTGCAATAGCAGTCTTACCATAGTTCCTCTTGAAGCTAGTCTGGGAAGGGCTGAGGCAATGTAGGGCTGAGAAGAACCAAGGGAAGAAGTTAGGGTGACTTCCTTACTTTCAGAATGCTGATGCCTGGTGTCTGCCTATTCAGTTCTGCCTCCTTGGCCTGTACTTAACTTCCTCCCAGACTTCCTATGACACACTCAGGCCTTATATAGCCAGAAAATCTTCCCTGGTTTGTTTTTCCCATGAGCAGCTGCCTAGCTGCCAGGGTTTCCTAGGCCATGGTCACCTTAGGATCTGTGTGTAGTACTGGCTTCTGGGGACCAGACCTAGCAGCACTGTTTGAGACATTATCTGAGAACATCTCAATAGTACTGTGTGTGTGTGTGTGTGTGTGTGTGTGTGTGTGTGTGTGTGTGTGTGTGTACATTTGCGTGTGTGCATGGAGTCAAGAGGTCAATGTCAGATGTCTTCCTCATTTGTTCTATGTCAGGTCCAAAGGAAACTGGATTTCCCCAAATTCTGGAGGTTAGACAAAAGACAACATTTCTCAGGAATTTGTGAAGCTGGTTCCCCTCTACCAAAAGGGCCATTTCCCTATTACTGGCAGAGGGATAAATGGCTGTCTGTGATATCTACTAGCCTACCAAAGCACATACTGGCCTCCAGGATCCCTCAGCATCACAGAGAAGTACCTGTTATGCATTTCAGAGTCCATGCTCGCATCCTAGCTCTTCTCACTCCCTGCCCTACCTTAAACTTCCCTTGCTCATAGGCTCCCCTCCCCCAGCTACGCATTCTCTTTATAACCCTATTATTTTAGCTATGCCCTCCCTCTCTTTGTCTTTGTCTCTCACCCTCCCCCCCCCCCACTCTCTATCACTCTGCTCTGTTCCTGCTTCTCTCATGGCCAGGTCCAGTCTGCTGACCATGCTCAGTCTGTTCTGGACTCTTCCAGATACCTCTGGCTGTTTTCCTGCACATGTCCACAATAAAAACCTTCCCCTTAGCCATACCATGAAGTAGTCATAGCATCAGTTTATACATCCTGCATCTTATTTTTTGAAATAGTCTCTCACTGAGCCTGGAGCTTGCAGATTGGACTAGGCTGGCTGGCTGGCCAATGAACTGCAGGACTGCTCCTGTTTTCACCTTCTCGGCATTGAGATTACAGGTGCTCGTTGCTGTCCATGACTTGTTTGTGTTAACATGGGTGCAGGGATTCAAACTCGGGGCCTTGTGCTTGTGTGGCTAGCACTTAGCAACTGAGCCGTCGGTTTTCCTCTCCCTGGCTCTTGTACTTTGTGAGCACATGCAAGCAGACACTCTTGCCCTTGCCCCTGCCCCTGCCCCTGCCCCTGCCCTTGGCTGTGCCTCCAGCTCCTTGCACAGTGGTTGATTTACATGCAGTCACATTGGTGAGTTTTGTGTCATGAACGAATCTCAACTGAGTGTGGAAGTCACAGTTATGTAGCAGCACCTTGAACATGAACCAAAAAGCTCAGGGAGACAGATAGCCTGAGGATGTCTGCACTGTGAAGCAGAGTCCTGAGACTGAAAGACAGTGTCTTAGACTGGGCACCAATAGGGCCTTTTGGAGCCTCCTCCAATAGATTGAGGTGAAATGAATTTAAATTCATTGACACTATTGGAAGATTTCACGCAGCAGATTTCAGTATGCCTTGAAAACTCTAGAAATTCTGATACCACTAGGCCTATACTTCTTAATGGGAGCCCCTGGCTGGCTCGAAGCAGAGACAGTGTCAATACTATGAGCCTAGGCCACCCAGGCCTTCCCCTGACGTTAGTATGAAAGCTACAGTGGCCAACACTTTGTCTCACCTGGAAGCCTAAGCTGTTGCCTTCCTGAGTAGCAGAGTGGAAGCTGATGGCCAAGCCCTGATGGCACACACCACCTCACCAGAGCATCCTGGCTCTGTATATAGGGTAGGCTGGCCATCTCATCTGAGATGATGCTGAGTGTCCTCAGGGACAGGGACACTGACATGTTGTTACACACATTGCTAAGGACCAGAATCTTCCCCCTCTGCTTCTCACTTTGTCCCTGACCTGTGATTTTGTCACCATCTGTGGTGGTATGAATAGGAATGGTCACCATAGGCTCATAGGGAGTGGCACTGTTTGAAAGGATTAGGAGGTATAACTTTGTTGGAATAGGTGTGACCTTGTTGAAGGAAGTATGTCTTTGGCCTTTGAGGTTTCAAATGTTCAAGCCAGGCCAAATGTCTCTCTTTTTAAGCCCCAGTTAAATGCTTTCCTTTATAAGAGTTGCTGTGGTCATGGTGTGTCTTCATAGCAATAGAGCATTGACTAAGATACCATCCTGAACCCATAGAGGCAAAGGTAGCTCTATACTTCTGGGAAAGGGTGACTTATTTAATTTGCTAGCCCCATGAGCCCCAGGTTGGATTAGATGTGGCCTTTAATACCCCTGGGCTGGCCTCCTGGGCTGGCATGCCTATGGGGCTCTTTTGTCCACTTAAACTGGCTTCTTTGGCTCATGGATCACTGGTGTGAAAATGGGCTGAAGAGGGCCTGAACTCAGTGTCATCCGATAACCAGTGCTCTGCATGTCTCCAGCCCACTATCATAGGATTTTCTTTCATCCCTATGTTTCCAGTGCCCCAGCAGGGATGGCGCACAGTAGGACTCTTCCTGTAACTATTGACACTGTCCTCACTGCCTTAGTCACTGACTGCTATGATGTCCATGTTATTACTCCTTCACTTGATGTATGTAGGTGCCTGCCTGTCAGAGTCAGATACTATTGTAGTGACATTTTTTTCTTCTGTTGTAACTGATTTTGGTGGTTTGAATTCTTTTCTTAGAATAAATTCAAGGCATTCAAATTCTTGAATGGGAGGAGTGACAGACATGAAATTTCAGACGTCGCATCTGCCCCTATTGTCAGGGAATTAGAGAATGTCAGTTTTACTAGAACCGTGGTGATGTTTGGATTGTAAGGCTTGTGTTTAGGTTTGGGGTTTGGGGTTTCTTGTTTGTTTTGTTGTTTTTGAAACAGGGTTTCCCTGTGTAGCCCTGGTTGTTCTGGAACTCACACTGAAGATGAGGATGACCTCAAACTCAGAGATCTACCTGCCCCTGACTCCCAAGTGCTGGGATTAAAGGCGTGCTGGATTGTAGCTTTAAAATTTTTGTAAATTGGTACATAAATGGTTTAATTTGTGTGTTTTAAAGCAGGGTCAAATGTAGTGACCTCAAACTCACTTTGTAGCTGAGGATGGCCTTGAACTTCCTGCCTCTACCTGAGATTATTTCCACCATACCTGGAAATTTTGTAAGCATTTAGTGGCTGTGCTTCCTCTTGTGTGTTCTCCTGAGTAGTTTATGTATTAGTGAGAATCAAGCTTTTATTTAGAGCTGCATGAATCTAAAATGTGGTTAGGATTAACAGTGTCCCTGCCCTAGTCATTGCAAATGCTTTCCTTGTATGTTTTTCACGGGTAACCTTAAGCATGTGGCCATGTGTGTGGCTTTCTTTTCTTTGGAGAGTGGGAATGTGGATCCACATGGCCCTTAGACATCTAACATAGGGAGAGCTTCCCAGAAAGCAGGGTCACTAGGAGAGGGGCTCCATCCCAGTGCCCCTCTTTATCCCATTCTCTCTGAGCTGCCACTCATTGTCATCTGACTTTGTGAGCCCTTGCTACTGCCTCGGCTTAGACAGGATATCAGCCAAGGTTTGTGAGTCTTCTCTGCACTGAAGCAGGCTTTATGGGCTCCACTGCACGTGGATCATTGCCCTTGTGCATGTGTGAATGAGGATGGTGGCCAGAACCAGCTGTTCTATCTTTCTGACTCAGAGAATCTAAAAATACCTTAGGCTGGGTGTTTGGAGGGGATCTATCATCAACCTGTGAATGTTAAGCTCTCAAGAGTCAGCATGTGTGGGTTTGAACTGCATTTCCCCCAGAAGATGCAATCATCTCAGCAGTACAGATGACAGCCCTGCCCCCTGCTGTAGCCTCCTAGGTATCTTGTCTGATAGGCCTGAGGCTGAGCATGGCTGTTTCAGGCCCTTGCCTTTGGGCTGCTGCCCCTCAGTACTGGTAGGAAGGGTTTCCAGAATAGCAAATATATCCTGAGCCAGTGCAAGAAACAGGGTTCTCATGCTCTCTCAGCTCCATGAGTATGACCCCAGTGAGGTGTGCTTGTTCATGCACCAGATGCGCAGTGAGAGTCTGCACTGACTCATACACGAGTCTAGATGACAGGCTACTGCCAGGTCAGCAGGGACCATAATTGATTGTGAATTGCTGTAGAATAAAGCCTCTCAGAAGATGGGCATGTGAGCCTGGCCTTGAGGGTGAACAAGATTGTGCAGTATGAATAGGGATGGAGAGAGAAAGAGAGAGGGGAAGAAGAAAGGGATAAAGGAGAAGGGAGAGGAGGAGGAATAACTCCAGGCATCATGATCAGAGCACAGGAGGTGTCTTCCCATTGATATCCAGGCAGCTGCAGCACAGGAAGAATGGACGAGCATGGTAGAACTACCGAGAGACTGAGAAGCAGTGAGAGGCCTGGGCAGGCTCTGGGTCTGCAGGGAAGACTGAAGAGAAAGGGGCTGTGAAGGTGAAGGGGCTGCTGCTTAGCAGGGTACCACTTCCACAGCTACTCAGGACAGTGAGCCAGCAGGAGCATTGTGCCTGCTCCATGTTTGCTGCCAGTGAAAACGGGTGCATTATGCTCTGGAGATGACTCTGGTTTGGTTGGCTGGAACATGGGGAGATGTTGTGTGGTGCTTAGCTAGGAGGAGTCCTGACACTGGTGTCCCTGGGCTCCTTTGGTTAGCAAGCACCCATGGCATGCTACCACATGGCAATGAAGTGGACATAGGAAACAGACAATGGCTGGTGGCATCCCAGGTTCTGTAGGTACAGAGAGGATCATCAGTGCAAGAGAAAAATGTGACTCATGCTTTCCTAGGGTTGATTTGTGATCAGTGACTTTCCTTGGGGAATCGACCTTCTCATAGTGACAGTGTTTATGTGTGTTTCCATTCCAGATGCCATAGGGCCTCTGAGCTGCTAAAGACTCAGCCTTGGTGGCTGGAGGCTCCCAATACACTTGTGCAAGCTTGTAGCTTCAGGAAACTGCTCCTCAGGCTGTACCCACCCTGTTGGGCAGCCCAGCCACCATGGAGGCCCCGGAAGCCCCTGTGGGCTCCCTGATTGACTTTGGGACTGAACCACCTACCTCCCCTCCCATGGAGGCAGCACCTTCAACACTCCAGGACCCAGATGGCTCCCTGGGTGATGGTGCATCTGAGAGTGAGACCACAGAGTCTGCAGACAGTGAGAATGACATGGGCGAGTCACCTTCACACCCATCCTGGGACCAAGACCGCCGCTCTTCCTCCAATGAGTCCTTCTCCTCCAACCAGAGTGCTGATTCAGCCCCAGATGAGGAGACCCTGGCACTTCGAGAGTTCATGCGCAGCTATGTAGAAAAGATCTTCTCTGGAGGGTAGGTCTCTGAGGGATGGGGGGTAGGTCTCTGAGGGATGGGAGGTAGGTCTCTGAGGGATGGAGGGTAGGCCCTCTGAGGGATGGAGGGTAGGTCTCTGAGGGATGGGGGGTAGGTCTGCTGAGGGATGGAGAGTAGGTCTCTGAGGGATGGAGGGTAGGTCTCTGAGGGATGGAGGGTAGGTCTCTGAGGGATGGGGGATAGGCCTGCTGAGGGATGGAGGGTAGGTCTCTGAGGGATGGAGGGTAGGTCTCTGAGGGATGGAGGGTAGGTCTCTGAGGGATGGGGGATAGGCCTGCTGAGGGATGGAGGGTAGGTCTCTGAGGGATGGAGGGTAGGTCTCTGAGGGATGGGGGGTAGGCCTGCTGAGGGATGGAGAGTAGGTCTCTGAGGGATGGGAGGTAGGTCTCTGAGGGATGGGGGGTAGGTCTCTGAGGGATGGAGGGTAGGCCCTCTGAGGGATGGGGGGTAGGTCTCTGAGGGATGGAGGGTAGGTCTCTGAGGGATGGGGGGTAGGTCTCTGAGGGATGGAGGGTAGGTCTCTGAGGGATGGAGGGTAGGTCTCTGAGGGATGGAGGGTAGGTCTCTGAGGGATGGGGGGTAGGTCTCTGAGGGATGGGGGTAGGTCTCTGAGGGATGGGGGGTAGGTCTCTGAGGGATGGAGGGTAGGTCTCTGAGGGATGGAGAGTAGGTCTCTGAGGGATGGAGGGTAGACCCTTTGTGGGATGGGTGTTAAACCTTTGGAATGCAGGTCAGACTTGTGCCTTTAATTCCTAGCATTTAGGACACAGAGGCAGGTGGATCTCTGTGAGTTTGAAGCCAGCCTGGTCTACAGAGTGAGTTCCAGGACAGCTGGGACTATTATACTGAGAAACCCTGGAGAGAGAGAGAGAGAGAAAGAGAGAGGGGGGTGAGGGGGGGTCAGTGTATGTGCTACAACGTGTGGAGGTGAGACAACAACTTTCAGGGGTTAGTTCTCACATTCCATCTTGATAAGGCAGGGTCTCTCCTGTTATGCTGCTGCCTGGCTCATTATAGACTAGCTGGCCCATCAGATCCAGCTTTTTACATGGGTTCCAGTAATCAAACTCAAGTCATTGTGCTTGCACAGTAGTGCCTTTACCCACTGAACCATCTCCTGCCCTTCTATTATGGTTATTAAAGGAGTAGGGGTGCCACGAGCAGAGGCCCAGGAAGCAGGTACCTAGGGTTAGAATGTGGCCTGAGCAGGGGGATCTCTGGGTGGGCCCCTTAACTCTGCCTATCAATGTCACTGTTAAGTAGTACCTCAGCTAGGACAGTAGGTGCCAGCCAGAATCCAGGGGTCTCCAGGTATAGTCAGCTACAGCAGCTTGTCAGAACTTGGGTTCTTTATGGACCAGCCACATCAGCATCTCCTGAGTTGGTGGAAACACAGAGCTTCCAGAGTTGTAGCTCCCCTGGGTTTGCACCTGGAATCTATCAAGCTTATCTCATGGGTATAATCTGCCCACATCTATAGTCTTGGAGAGCCTGGTTTATAGTGTGATAGTCCACTTTTCATTTAAAACAATACTAATGTTTACCTGTTGGTCTATGGCTGGGGCTCATCTGGCAATATGCTTGCCTGGTGTGCATGAAACCCTGATTTAATCCCAAGCAATGCATAAACGGAGCATGGAAGCATATACTTATGATTCTATCACTTGGGAGATGGAGGCAAGAGGATGAAAAGGTCATGGTTATCCTTGGCTACACAGCAAGTTTGAGAAAAGCCTATAGAGACTCTTATCTAAATTATATGTAATATATGTTGTGTATTTATAATATTTTAGACATGTTTTATATTATAATTCATATATTAATATAATAGAGCAATGTATATGTAGTATATTAACATTTATACATGATATTTTTATGATCAGTAATATTATTGTCTGGTAACAAATCCATAAGTAAAAATTACATAGGCTGGTCAATCTCCAGCCTTTTTCTTCATTTTCTTCTTTAAATTTGAGGAAAATGTTTGGCTGTTCATTCACAGGGAGGACTTGGACCAGGAAGAGAAAGCCAAGTTTGGAGAATACTGCAGTGGTGAAGATGGGAAAGGCCGTGAGTGGTTCGCACGGTTTGTGAGTGCACAGGTGAGTGCAGGGTGGGTAAAAAGGACCAACAGCCTGGTCAGTGCCAGTATGAAGAGAATGGAGGACATAAGCCAGTAGAATGTGGACAGCTGGGGCAGGGTATAAAGGCCTACTCCAATGGGAAGCTCTTCTTTGGAAGGAGTAAGGAGTATGGCAAGCTTAGAAAGTCTCCCAAAATTTCTTTTTCAGAGGCAAGCATGTGGGCTCTGTCCATGCATACTTTTATTCAGTAACCTGTAGTATTCAAATTTTACAAAAGATAACATTTTCAATGTTGCAAACTTCCTGGGCTCCAGTGCAGAGGGCACTGGGCAGTGCCTACATCCTGCTCAGAGCCCTGGCAGAAGGGAAGCAGCCTTTGTGGCCCATCCAAGAAGCATGGAGACATGCAGCGTGACAAGCCTCCAGCCTTGCTGAACCGCTGCATGTCACCAAGTCATGCCGATTTGCCTGGTTCTTTCTGCACAGCGCTGCAAGTCCAAGTGTGTGTCAGAGCCAACCTTCTACCGCCTGGTGCAGTCCTTCGCAGTGGTGCTGTTTGAGTAAGTGATGTCCTCCCCAAAGCCTCCTGCAGCTGTCCTTCCTGCCTTTCCCACCCATAATGAGCCAGCTGTGAGTGATGGCCATACCAGCTGTCTCCCACTCTTGGTTAGAATTCGTGATCAGCATCTTCCGGGAGAAGATTAGTGGGCTCCCTCCTGTTCTGATGGGAGATGGGGTTGTTCTGTTTGCCCTTCTCATTCAGGAGGCAGTGTCTGTAACTGGACTGGTATAATTTCCTCTTTTTAAACCTTCTTTCTCTCTGCTTGCTTGCTAAGTTGAATGGCTGTGTGAATATCTCATTAATATTTGGTTGGAATCTTTAGCATACTGCAGTGCAATCAGAATAATCCTTTGCATTTGTAGAATGCCACTCAGTATGTCGCTTTCTTGTTTGCAATAGTTTGTAGGGACAGCAGATCAAGTTCCAGGACAGCCAGGGCTACACAGAGAAACCCTATCTCAAAAAAAAAAAAAAAAATCAAATAAGAACAACAAATAAACAAACAAAAACAAGCTTGCAGTGGGAGTCAGGTAGTGGGACTGAAGCCAACCCACCTTGCTCCCATCCCAGGTGCCACCAGATGGATGACTTCGGGCCTGCCAAGAACCTCATGACCATGTGCTTCACCTACTACCACCTGGGTGAGTAAGCGTGAGCAGAGCAGCCACCCTGGAATGGAGTTGAGTGCTGGTGACACAACATGAAGGGATGCTTCCTTTATTGCCAGCAGGTGCTACAGGGCTTCCAAAGGCAAGGAACTGATGTTGGGGCAGGACAAGCAGACACAAGACTCTAAGGTGGAAGGAGACATGGGCTGCACTTGGGGTCGGGTCTGGCTGTCTCTGCAGGGGAGGATATGACAGGAGGCAGGAGGGTCTGTTTTCTGTTCCAGCAAAGCAGTATTCAGAGCTGGCCATCTAGGGGAGCAGCCTAGGATTATGTATTTTGGGAAGAGTCCAGGGTGACTGGGATGATCAAAGATACAGAGCTAGGTCTCTTTTGGCTCATTGTGTTGAAATGCCTAGTGTTGAGTTGCTGCAAGGTGCCTTGTGCTGAGCCCTGCAGCCTGCCAGCAGAGCCTGGTCCAACTCAAGGAGAGGCGGGGAGCCTCCCTATGGAGACCTGGGCATGGGTAATGGAGTCGTCCCTCACACTCTCCTTGTTCACTATTGTTTCACTTTCACGTTCAGCCCCTTCCCTATGCAAGTGCTCTGGGTCTTTTGCTCCTCGAAGCCCCTACTGGCCTGACGGCTATAAATTATGAGCCTGGTCCTTCACACCAGGCTGTGTACTTGTTGGCTAACATCAAGTCAAACGGAAAGGTCCATTCTATTCACCTAGCCAGAGTCTGTGCAAAGATGCACAGTAGGCCCATCGGGGTTACCTTGTTGAGGTTATTTTCACTTACTGCCCTAAGGAAGGATACTATGTTACCTCCCTCATCTCTCCCCATCTCTTCTACCCCATATTAACCTGAGGAAGGCCCATTCTAGATGCCTTTGAGGCAGGGCCGAGTCTCTGTTCTGTACCCAAGCCGGGCAGCCTTTTCTCCCTGTTGCCACAACCTCTCAGACTGGCTATGTGTCTCTCAGTGTGGTCTAATTTCCGGATGCCAGCTCCTTCAGGCTACTTTATAGTTTCTACCCACTTCTCTGTGCAGTCTATGCTTTTTGACCACCCCAGGGAGGCCTGGCCTTCCTTGTCTGAGGCGCTTGCTTCTGACCAGCCTGTTTAAGGAACTGAGAATGGTGCCTTCTATCCTGCAATCCCCGGGAACCACCTTCAGGCACTCTCCTTCTCCTGTCCATGCTGCAAACCACTTCTTACTCCTTTTCTTCCCTCTTTCAAGGAAAACCGCACCTGCTTCCTACAGAGCCCAAGGAGAAGCCAGCTGGCAGCATCGACTCCTACCTGAAGTCAGCTAACAGCTGGCTGGCAGAAAAGAAGGACATTGCTGAGCGGCTGCTGAAGAACACGGAGAATATGAAGGGCTTCTTTGGGGGACTGGAGACCAAGCTGAAAGGACCACTGGCCAGGAAAAATGAGTGAGTATGGGAGCAGGCCTGAGCTTGTGTGGAGTTGAACTTTGGGAGAAGCAGGTGGCTGCTTTTGAGTCACACAGCTGTCTGTCAGCTCAACATGACTCTGCACTCCCAGAGCTCCCCATGGTTTCCACATGCTGTTTGCTCGCTGACACACAGGGGTCCAGGAACCAAGATTTTTGGGCTGACAGGAGCATATGGTTTTGTCAATTGGCAATGAGGAATCATACACTCTGTTCCTCCTTCCTCCTATCATCATCATGCAGGTTAAGGATAGTGAGATCATGAAGGTCTTGGGTGTCATTGCCTCCAGTAGAGGCTGCTCTGGCAGACATAGGACATTTTTGTTTTGTTTTGAGACAGGGTCTCTATGTAACTGGCTACCTTGGAGCTTGCTATGTAGACCAGACTGGCCTGAGATTATAGACATCTACCTGCTTCTGCCTCCCAAGCGCTGGGATTAAAGTCATGAGCCATCATTCCTGGCCCCAGAAGGCTCTTGAGATGGGTGCATTGGTCACAGGAGTGCTGAAGCTAAGATACCATGAAGAGGGGTACCACAGTACAGGGGCAACCATCCAGGGCCCTGCACTACCGGAGGCTTGGTTACAACCAGGGTACATGATTTGTCCCTCCCTGTCCACACACTGGGCTCATAGAAAATGGTGCCATGCAGTCTCAGCACCACAGGCCTCAGTGCCCAGACCTATTAATTGCCTCTGTGGCACTGATTCCCAACCTTTCTTCAGAGAAGCCACACAAAGAACAGGGCAACGTCCAACAGGAAATATGACATGGGCCACCTTTTTACTGCTTTGGTCTTTCTCCCTCTAGGGAAGATGAAAATAAACCTAAGGACAGACAGCTGAAGACTGGTAAGCACACAGCTCTCTGGGCTGTATAGGAAGTAGGACCATAGGGGGGTGGATTCTATGGCGTGGTGAACCTGAGGGTTGATGCCTGGGGAAAAGGGGTGCCTGTGAAGGAAGGCGAGGCCTACCTCTCTGGCCTTGTAAGCAAGACACACGACCCAGGACTCTTAAACTGGCCCACCATTAGCCAACAGGAACAAGCAGGTTGCACATGAAAGGGTTTTGCCGAAGGGGCTGCCTTTCTAAGTAGACTGAGCAAAAACTACATCTTCCAACCCAGGGAGTTAAACCAGATGTTAGGGTAGGTGCCACTGCATGGACCACACTGGGAAGAAGCCCTAAGCTAAGGCTGGCCAAAAGCTTCCTGGAATGTGGACAGTGTAGCTCAATGTCTTTTGTGAGAGAAGCAGTGCCTCCTGAGTGTCCATGGGATCTCCCAACCCAGACTGCCCTCACATCTCCTTACTCCTGCAGTGACTGTGATCAGCCCTGAAGATGAACAGAAAGGGGAGAAGGTTTACCTGTACACACATCTGAAGCAGCAGCCCATCTGGTAAGGCCCACTTACATCCTGCCCCAAGTGACCTGGCCTAGCTGCTGCCCAGCCCCTCAGCTGTCAGTGTTTGCAGCAAAGGCAGTGGCCGTCCTTACCTCTAGGGAAGTCACAGTGAGAGGATAGACACCAGCAAGTATTAATAGGAATGTGAAAACATCTGACTCTCCATGGAGGTGGGAAAGTACAGCGGCATGGCCATTATGGGAATGCCTGGCAGCTCCTCAGGGAGTAATGGAGCGGCTATGTAACCAGCCATTTCATTGTGGGTCCATGCATGTACCTACACTGTTCAGAACAGTCCCAAATGGGCAAGGCGAACTGGCTCTAGTGTAGGCATTATGTAGTCTTTCAGCAGCATGGATCGTGGAGTAAGTTTGCATATAGGTCACCATGCAGTGACCCAAAAGCCGTTGTACTCACAAGAGAAGGCAGATACAAAAGTCCATGAGTCATCTCATCCTGTTTGTGCATAATTCAGGGAACATAGAGCCACAGTAGATAAGTTGCAAGAATGATGAGTGACTGTTGTCCTTTATGGGGCTGCAGAAGTGCTCTGGGGTTAGACAGTGGGAAGAGCTGCACAATTGAATACATTGAGAAATCATGGGATTGCATGCCTTATTTATTTCTTTATTCAACTTTATAAATTATTATTATGAGTGTATTGCTTGCATGTGTGTCTGTGCACCATATGTGTGCCTGGTACCCTTTGAGGCTAGAAATGGGCACTGGATCCCCTAGAGCTGGAGTTACAGATGATTGTGGGCTGCCACATGTATGCTAGGAGTCAGCGCCCTGGTCCTCTGGAAGAGCAATAAGTGCTCCTAACCAGTGAGCCATCACTCTACTCCCCATACACCTTATTAAATTTTGTATGTCATGGCTGTCACACACAAGGCCAACATTGCCCTTGAGGTACATCTCATATTACTGGGTGAACTAAAAGAGATGTTATAAATTATATATTAATGTTATTGTGCATCTGCACACACATGTGGTTGAAGTGATAAACAGGCCTGTGCTTTTAGCATGTCCCTGAAAGGCTCGTCTGCTAGCTTTGGTCCCTGATGTGGTGCAATTAAGATGGTAAGGGCTTTAAAAGTGAGGTCTAGTGCGAGGGACTCAGCCTGGGCACCATCAGGAAGAAAATTCGCGTAGTTACCACACTTTCAAGTCAGTTCTTGAGAGTATGTTGTGAAGCAAGGCTGCCTTGTTCACTTGGCCTTTCCTATGCCATACTGGCATGCAGCCAGAGAACCCTTGCCAGAACCAGTACAAGGCTGTTGGGACCCTCTGGCCATAATCTTGAGTCAAAAAAAATATCTTTCCTGAATATATCATTATGCTAACAACACCAGACATTAGCACAGAACAGACTAAGACAGCAGAAGTTAGGAGCTCCGCTAGCCTTTAGTGTGCTCGGAGCCTCAGGGAGCCTCCCATCTCACATTCACTCATCAGTAAGGAGCAACACTAGCATGGAATAGATGCTCCTCTCTCAAAGGTCACAGTCCAGCAAGAGCCATATGAGAAGTGTGACTGAGAAATACAATGGGAACCCCCAGGGCAGAGGGTTGGGTAGATGCTAGCAGAGATCAGCAGAGAGAGGCAGGACCTGAATCAACTGGAGACTCTTGCAGCAGAGGGTTCATATTACCTCAGGGGCTGTGGTGGACCCTCAGGTTCCTGGAGCTGGTGTAACAAAGTGCCAGAAGCCACTCTGTGGACACTGGGACATGTGGTCTCTGTTCTCCCATACACTATGCTATGTAGTCAAAGCCGCCACATGACAATGTGGCAAGGGACTTTCACGTGCAGATGCAGGCCACAGCCACAGATCACCGCTTCCATGTTCCTGTGACTGCCATGGTGTGTGGCTTCTGGGTTCCCATGTCGGTGAGGGGATCCTACTAGCAGGACAGGGCTCTGGTTGTCTGCTTCACGTGGAAGCCCACGGCTGCCTGCTTCAGCAACTGAGCAGGCCGGCTTGCTCTACCCTCCAGTGGCCTCTTCAATTCTTCCAGCCCCTGCCAGCACACTTCATTTACCTCTCAGGCTTCCCAGACACTCACAAAATGAGAAGCTGTCACTCTTGGTGTAGAGGGTGGAGAGGACCTACCTACCCTTGGGTAGACCTTTACCGTGTCTCATCCTGCAGGCACACATTGAGGTTCTGGAATGCAGCCTTTTTTGATGCTGTCCACTGTGAGAGGCGGAAGCGATCCCCCACCACCAGGTATGAGCCAAGAGTGTCCCCTCCAGCCTTGGGAGAAAGGATCAAGTCTTGGCTCACTCTCCCAAGTCCTTGGGTGCCAGCAAAATGGCTGAGCCGCTGTTGGGTTCTTCCACCATGTGTCCCAGAACCCTGCAAGCTGCCTGAGGGATTAGTGCTCACAGCTTTGGGGGTGGGATGCTCAGCTTGCATGGTGCTTCCTGTTCTGGGGCTCTGGCATGACATGGCCTGATCCTCCTGAAAATGCCACCTCCGCCTAAGAGGAGACCCCTGGCCTCTATTCCACCCCTCTGTTCACTGTTAGAATCAAATCTGGCAGTGCAACTGCCCCCTGGGTCCATAGCTGAAGTCTGAGCGAGCAGACCTTCCCATCCATGCCCACATGAATCCTGAAGCTCAGATGCCCTGTAGGACCCTGTTCAGAAAGCAGGGAAAGCAGGGAAGGGCTTGTCCTCAATACACAGAGGTTTTCTTTGGGAGAAGGCACAGGTTGCTACCCACTCCAGTCAGCTGCAAGGCAGCAGCTCCTGTGGAAGCCAGGCCAGCCCTACTGGCCCACCAAGGGTGGGGCTTTGTAGCCAGTGTCTCAGAGCTTTCGGTTGACTATCACTAGGGAGGCCCTGGGCCTTTCGCTATGTTTGAAAGGGAACAGATGAGCAGAGCACTGTCTGGTCAAGGCTCCTCTGCTGGAAAGTGATTATTTGAGGTAGAACCCTTCCTCAGAGGAGCAGCTGAGGCCAGTGGGAATGAGGTGGCTTGCGTCAAGTCCCATGACCCTCTGTTTTGACTGGGGAAACAGAGGGAGCATGGGGTGGACAAGGTCCTAGACTTCCAGAAGACCCTGGGGAAAATTCCACTGTGTCTGGAGACTGGGTGACCTCCAGGCACGCCATTGGCTTCTTGCTGAGCTCTCCCAGCTTCTAGAGATCCATCTGTTGTGGGTCCCCTGTCTCTCTCTGTCCTTTCTGCTCCCACCTAGAATAATCCTCTCTGCTTGTTCTTTTCCATCCACATATCTTGCATGACTTTGACATGTGCCTTTGTTTACCTGTTTCTGCTGCCGCTCCAGAGGGGATGCTGGAGAGCAGGAGGAGAAGAGGTGTGTGTCCACGTGACTTCCTTCCATTTTACAACTCTGGGGTTCCTTCCAAGGCCATTGCCAGGAGGGGAGGGTGTCCCTGGGGAGGCATGCCCTTTCTAGGTAGACTGGTGACAGGGTCTAGCCCAAAACAGATAGAGCTTGCCAGGGCCAGAGCACCCTGAGATAGTTAGAAAACAGGACACTGTGAGCCACCCCAAGAGGCACACATGAGCAAAAGGCCGCTAGCCTTAGGGGCATGTCACTCTCCATGGGCCAGACACAGAGATCACACTGGTGTGGAAGTAGAGGGTGGGTATGGAAAAGCTGTCCTGTTTGCAGCTCCTCCCACTCCCACTGGAGGGGGTTGTTATCTGGTCTAGGGTCACCATGGAAGGGTAGTCACCCCTCTACTTCAGCCACTGGGTAACCAAAAGAGCTGGGGGTGGTCCCTTGAAGCAAAAATAGGCTGCCTTTGAGCCTGCAGGGGTCTACCTCATGTTCCCCAGAAGCCTCTGAGACATGTTTTTTAGAGTAAAAGTTGTGCCTGCCCATAAAGAGTTGTGAACCCAGGTGGGTTTCCTTGGAGCCTGGACACACATGTTTTATGGCGATGCTTGCTGCTGTGGCTTTACAGTAGCTGTGAGGAGCATTCAGGCCTGACGTCCCCTCACAGTAGCAGGCCCCATCTCAGAGAACCATGTGACAAGACAGCTTCCTAGGGAACAACTTGGGCAGAAAGATGGGCACTGCCGTAGTCTCCCACTCCCACCCTAGATAGCTGAGCTGGTCCATGCTGCTGGCCTGGTGACCTGTTCTGAATCCAGCTGAAGTTATTTCCAACTGCCTGAGCCTCACAAGCCTCCTCACTGGAGTTCAAGCAGCTACCTGACCAGCACAGGCTACTGGAGAGTAGCTGGTGTCACTCAAGTCCCCTAGCCTCTGGCTGCTGTCTTTATCAGTGACCCCTGCTAACAGCAGATTCCCTTCCATCGTCCAGACCCAGAGGGTTCCATCGAGTGCTGGACACACACACACACACACACACACACACACACACACACACACACACAGGTGGATAGGGAGAGAAAGCACTTAGATTTGTGATCAATGTTCCATGTGTAGGACTTTGCAGAGGCCTGAACTCAGCTCTCAGGAAACATTAGATGGAAGGCATCAGCCAGGCCAAGTTGTTCATGACTTTCCACTCTGTTTTCAGAAGTCAGGTGACACCTCAGTTTTACTTCTGTGCACAGCAAGAAGAATCACTTTCTCATGGGGTCAGGCGTGAAGGATTGGAACTACTATGCCACACAACTCAGAGAGTGGTTTACTGTGCACATCTGTACCTGGCAGGCTGCTGGTGCTACAGGGCTGTGTGTACCCAAACAGCCTCAGAGCAGGTGTTGGAAGACTGCACTGTCCCTCTGGTGCATTCTGGGATCTTGATAGGTGTGCTATCTGAGTATGCAGAGGTTGCAGGTGAATCCACGCTGCTATGGCAGTCAGTGGCCTGGGCCAGGAAGAGGCAGGCCTGGGCTTTGTCCCTTTATTTTGTTCTCTCCCTTCCTTCTTTCTGCTTCTCCACGACTGACCTCTCCTTCCTCCATGCTGCTACTTCTCTCCTTGTGCTCCAACCTTTCTCTCCACTTTACTTTAGTTAGAGTCATCTGTCCTGAGGCTTCTCTTTGGAGGAAGTGAGCCAAGACGAGCTCCCCTCCTATCCAAAGCTGTGCATCTGTCCTCTGAGTACCAGGGTCTGACTTCACATGGGCAGTGAGCACAGACACAGGGGGCGTCTGTGTCCTCTTAAGAGGGGCTGCTCCGGGAGCCTCACAGGAAAGGAGAAAAGCAGGGTGATGGGTGACATGTGATGATCTTGCTGTGGTAGTAGTAGAGGTGTTAGCATAGGTATCTCCATCCTACTCCTGGGCCTTTCCTCTATACAGGGCAGGTGGATGCCTAAAAGAATACCCCAACCTTACCCAGGTACCCACCCCATGCCACTTGCCCAGTGCAGAGAGCAGTCCGTATTAGAGATTGTTCACTACCCCACTGGCTTTAGAGTTTGGGATGGCTTCATGATGGCCACATGGTCACAGACCAGTGCCAGGAGACCTATAGTCAGAGTGTGGAGTGAATGTCCTCTCCATGGTGGGAAACAGCCATGGTGGACAATCTCTGTGAGATGGGCAGAGTCTATGCAGAAAGCACAGTGTGGTTGTCATACATTCCCAGGCTCCCCATTCCTGGGTCTCCTGTAAATGCTTGTGCATCTGATCCCAGGACACCAGGCAAAGCCCTAACCCCTCTGAGTTTCCTGAACTGTTAGCTGGGACAAGTCCTCAGGAAGGGTGTGAGTGACCAAGGCCCTCCCTGGTCTCCAGGACAATAGAGTGTGATTCTTCATCTTAGGCAGGGAGTAATGTTGGTGTTTGGGAGCAGGCTCTGGTGGAAGCTACCCACAAGGCAGGTCCCCATGTGTTCACAGAGCAGGGGAGGGAGGGTCCCAAGCCATTCTGAAGCCCATCCTGTCCTTCTGTGCCCACAGGGAGAAATGGTGCCACATGACCCAAGAAGAGCGGGATGACAGCCTGCGGTTCAATGAGAACATCACCTTTGGGCAGCTGGGGTGAGAGCAGAGGGGTGAGGCTAGCCTGGGCCACCTACCAGGACAGGGTGGTGTGGTGGGTCTGATTTCTTAGGAACACTGGGCTGGGTGGTGAGTCCTCCTCTTGATCCCGGGACACAGACTCCCATCAGGAGGTATGGGTGAAAATTTCACCGGATACTGCCCCAGGTCCCAGCCACCCCCTAGTCTTAGAGCCCAATGTCTTGGCTCCCTTTTCTGGGCCAGCAGGAGGGTAATGGCCACGGGTGTTTTTCCTCCAGCACGTTCACCCACAACATGCTGGCTTTTGGCCTGAACAAGAAGCTATGCAGTGACTTCCTGAAGAAGCAGGCTGTGATTGGCAACCTGGATGAGGGTGAGCGGGGCTAGGGGTACTGTGGGGAGGTGGGAGCCAGAGCAAGCCCTCCACACTGGGGCTTCCCACCCTGCCAGAAGGAGGGCACCTGTCATGGAAACCTGCTTCCCTGGCTTGCCTTCTTTCTCGAATCCATGGAACGTATACTTTGTGTAGCTGGAAGTAATTTCTGCTAAGGGATGGCAAGTGACATGTGGCACAGCCAGGTCAGAAATGAACATGGCTCTGGCATCCTATCTCTGCACTTGTGCAGAACAGAACCCTAGCCTAAGATGGTACCTTCTAGAATACCATCTGTCAGGGCAGGGTGGTGGGTAGTGTGGGGGTTCTGAGGCATCCCAGAGTCTATTCCTCTGCCTCAGCAGAAAGCTAAGTGGCTCAGTGTTGTCACCTCAGCATTGCAGCCAGGTTTGTGTGTCACCATTTACTACTGGTGCTCTCTTGGGACAAGGCCTTATACTTAGACCTATGTTCTGATGAACCAATAACTCCCCCCTACCCTCGTTCCTAACCAGGAAGAGCAGCTGTGCGGACACAAGGGCGTTTGTAGCCATCGAGCAGCCTCAGTGTTACCTCCCCCTCCATGTAGCCATCAGAGCTCAGCATGCCTTCTGTTGGCTGCTGGGGGCCACACTCCACACATGACGCCATTTGTGTTCTGAGAATGAGGGCCCACTTCCAAGTGTGCTCCTGAAGATGGCACAATGTGCTGGAGATAAGGCTTAGCTCTGAGGTATAGCAAGGAGTGACTGACTACCTATGGCCCTGTGGCTGACTGTGGCTCAAGCCAGCAGCCTCATCCCTGGCCTTAGTGTACAGATTGGGCTACCAACCATGTCTTCTGGAGTAATCCTGTTCTCTCTTCCAGAGCAATACAAGCTGCTAAGTGACCACATTGAGCAAATGGCCACAGAATAGGAGGTCAGCCCATGCCGTTCTCCCAAGAGCTGTCACCCCAGTGATGACCCTGCATGACACCAGCAGCACCCAGAGCCGCTCCTGGCTGCCCTAGAACTAGCAGTTATAAGACTCCAGAAGCCTGTCTCCCCTGCCTGTGTCTGCTCCCAGTTCTATGTACAAGGTGTCTCTTGGGTTACACAGCTAAAAATGAGGGACCATCTACCCCCACCCATCCTTGAGCACCAGGCTTATGAGATGAGACAGAGGATGGAGGAGGCCATAAGCTAGGGTCCCCAAAGTTCCTCCTGAGAGCCAGGGATATGGGCATGGGGTGCAGGAGGGGATCCACATGCTGTAAGGTGAGGACAGAATCACTATTCTGAGGGTCACAGCCTGCCACACCCTGCCACAGGAATTTCTGTGGGCATAAGCTGTGTGGAGGGACCACAGAGCCTTCCTGAATGGGCTTGGCTACCTGCTCTTCTCCACCTCCTCATGTGGTAGGAACTAGAAATCGCAGGAACTGGAAGAGAATTCAAGCATTGTCACTTTCCTAGGGGTGTGAGCTCTCTGCCAGCCACAACCTTGTCTCAGACTCAAGAGGCTTGTCAACAGAACCTGTGAACTGTCTACTCAACACAGCCTCTCCTTCAAAAGCAGAGAAAATCCTTCGGTTCCCAGGCAGCAGCAATATATGTCCTGGAATGCAAGAAGCATGGGGAAAAGGTTTCTTCGGCAGCTCTGGGGTGACACCCTTGCTAAGAGCACCTGGTTAGAGCTGGAGCACACAGAATGGATCTGACTGACTGAGGAGGCCACTGAGGAGGAAGCGAGACTGCCTGGTCCCTCCAGTTCATGGCCCTCTCCTTCTGAAATACCCAAAGGGACTTGCTTCTTCTTCACCCATGTGCCAGACCAAGTCTGACGCACAGCATCCAGTGTGCTGGCCCCAGAGCTGCTGGCCCCACCCACTCCACTAGTGGCCTAGGTTCCTTCTGTGCCAGCCACTGCCATTCTGGTCACTGACCTTGAACTAGGCCTGCAGGCTCTCTGTCACCCTTCATTGTTCTCTGTTCCTCAGCCTTCAGTCACATTTAGTCAAGGTCTGTCTGTGAGCACAGCAGTCCTCTCCTGACAGCTGTGTACTCAGCTGCCATGGGCAAGCCTTCCCTGTGTGGAGTGTCTCCCTAGGATGTCCAAAGAAGAGCAGGATGGGTAGAGCTTTGGAACAAGCATTTCTTGGATGTTGGGGGTGACCAATGTAGTTCATCCATCACTGAGCAATTCAAACAAATTCTGACAGCCAGGTCAGCCCCTGATGGTATAGTATATGTTACTGAGCTAGCTAGGACACCCAGCCCAAACTGTGCCTATCTCTGCTCCTGTGCTTTAAGCAAGTAACATCAAGTGAGACCACCCCTGCTATCCTTCCTGGAGCCTTTCTCAGCTGTGCAAGCATGGTAACCTCTCCTTGCTCCTCCCAGTCCTGCCTTAGCATGAGTTCAGGAGTAGGGAGACTTGACTCCAACAGCTGTGTTGTCTGACTTTTGCTTTGCCACATGCAGCTATGCACAGCCCTAAAGGGAAGATCAGTGGTTCCAGCACATGAACTTTAGAAATCACTTGGAGACTCTTCCATACAAACCTTTGGAGATAATCATTTAAGGAGGAAGAAAGGATGGTCCTGTTTATCTGTCTCTCGCTCTTTATTCTCGCAGATCCAGCCCCACAGAGTTGGGGAATTCTGACCCATGTTAGATCCACATGGCACTGCTAAGGACCTGGTAACGCTTTAAGGACAGGGCAGCCTTTGATGGGAGCAAAGCTGCAGGTGACTGGAGGTGGTCCCACCATCACCTGCAGATGTCCTGTGTTGACAACTAGCTTTGGTGAGCTGTTCACCTGGGAACCTCTTACCAGTGTCTCTGGGGAGGTCATTAGTCTGCCCTCCCCCCCCCCCCCGCCGGTATCCTGTCTTCCTGTAGTAGCTTTCCCTCAGGGCCCACCAAGCAGTGTGAACTGGGCTCCCTGGCAAGCATCCTTGGCCGTCTTGCTGAGCTCGGGAACCACAAGCTGGTCAAATTACCTGGGTAATCCCAAACAGTATCTCCAGTCTTGACTGGTAGTGGCCAAGATCTGTGTAGGCCCATTAGCAACAGACTCAAGTCTTTCTGGCATGTGACCTTCAGGACTGTATGAGTCATTGTCACTCACAATCATGTTTGCCCCCTGTTCTGAAATTAGACCAGTGGTGAGCTGCCACTCTGCTGTGGCCAGCTGTGTTAGGGTGTTGTGGGTGTGGGAGGCAGACTGTGGCATCCTCCAGGCTGCCTCTGCTGAGTGTCTAACCACAGGCAGAACCACACTCTGGTAGATTGAGAGATCTGTATTGTGCAACCTGGCAGACTGTGATTTCCCCCTTGTCCAAGAAACAAAGGGGCTGAGGAGCTCAGCATCTCCAAGAGGACCATGGACAAAGCTAGTCTTCAAGCTTCATCCACATAGGAAGGAGGTCTTCCTGGCTGGGCCTAGTGTATACCCGTAATCCCTCCAGCAGGAGGTGATGGCAGGGGTTCAAGGTCATCCCCAGCTACATCAGGAGTTCAAAACCAGCCTGGGGCCATTGAGACCTGATCTCAAGAAAAAAAAGAAAAACAAAACAAAAAAAACAACAACCAGTAACATGATCCTGAGAATACATTGTGGGCTTAGAGCCAGTGCCCCAGCTTAAGATTTGGCCTGATGCCAATGGGGACTCATGACCCGCCTTGTCCCCCTTACCTGAGAGGAAGCATTTGGTGCTCTGCCCCTGATTCTATAGCCCAGGGGCACTGTCAGGTCCAGGGACACGGGAGGCTCCAGAGGCAGCTCACTGCTTTAGAAACACCTGCCATTCCAGGTTGCTGGTGTGAGGAACCCAAGCTTCTCTGCTGGGAACTATATGAAAAGCTGAGGTCTAAATGTGGTGGCCTTAGTAGTCCCAGGCCATAGATTCACACCCAACCTTGGCCTTCCTGGCTCACACTGACTATTTGGCTTTTTGTTCTGGGCCAGCCCTGCTGGAGCAGCTTGATTTCAGTTTTCAGACTGCAGTTGGACAGCCAGGAGACTTCAAAATCATCCTTGTGCAGAACACAGTAGGAAGAGTAGGGAGGGATTCTAGGAGGTGGCACTGGCCCTACAGCCACAGGGAAATGATAGAAGAACCCTCCTCAGCAGAACCTCCTTGGTTCCAGGCTCCTGCCCTCATCTCCCTCACCTTCCAAGCCAGCCAGCTCTGAAGAGCCCTTGCTAAGGGTTGAGCTGCCTCTCCCATCTGTCCTTCAGATCCATCCTCATAGTCATGGCCTCAGGTTTGTTTAGCTTGAGAAGCTGCCCGTGGATGCCCACAGAATGGGCCTCTTTGACTGGACAGGCCTCTTAACAGGCTAGGCTCCTGCACTCTACTTCATCAGGCCAGGAACAGGAGAGTAGCTATTGGGTCAGGAAGTGAGTAAACCAGTCTTTTCCAGACTGGTCTGAGCTTTGAAGAGCAGATGAGCGCAGAGCTAGGAGCACACCACAAGCAGGGTTGTGTTCATGGGACTCCTCGGGAAGTTGGTGCCTTGGGGGACCAGCTTCACTGTTGACCCCAGGCTCTGACAGGAAATGGCCCAGCTGCAAGCCATGCTCCCCTAAGCTACAACTTCAGAGACTTTGCACTTTATCCTTGTCCATGGATTGTCTTGGCCCTGATGCTGAACCAAAGCTGGCCCTCTCCTATCCTTACTCCTAGATGATGAATGTGCTCATGGAAAGAAGGAAAGAGACCCTGCCTGAGGTCACCACCACCCTTGTAGGAGGCACCAGCTTAGAGACCCTGGGGAGAATAACCCTGGTCAGTGGCCTGAGGTTATCACTTCATCCAGAATGGAAATACCTTGGGAGGTATGAGTTGGACCTTTGGCTGTCTCAGACAGCAGGCATGTGTCCCCATGGAGAATGTAGGATTAGCTGCCTAAGGACCTGGATTAGCTGCCTAAGCCAGTTTCCAGTGCAGTCTCTGTGGGGGACTCCACCCACACGGTCTGTTCTCTCTCGGGGTTCCATACCCATTTAGTAGCAGAAGCCCCAATAATGCTGTGTTGTAAGTGTTAGTTACACAACTTTTTGCCCTGCCAGGTCATGTTCTAAAATTAAGGTTGAGAAAGTTATGAGGTTGAAGATCTCAGGCACTGCTGTTTCCTGTGAAGAAAAAAAATGTGTATCTATCCATATATATATAGTACCTTGGCTTGTCAGGAGGTGGAAACTGAAATAAATTATCTTTTAAAAAGAAGTCAAATCAACTTGTTTTCACATACCTGTGAATGCTTCACAGAATCCATTGTCACGTCACTGGACTTGCAGAAATAGATATCCCCACCCCCACTTAGACTTGGCTGACTAGACTCAGAGGCTGGGTTAGAGTGTGCTTGAAGACAGAGTGTGGCCTGCCACTTTGACATGTGGGCCTCCCTGGACCTGATCACCACCTGCCATGTGGGTCTAATCAGGCTCTATCGCCTGTTACTCCCAGGTAGGTAAGGGGGTAAGGGTTCTTTGGCTCATAGAGGAGGCAGAGTCGGGGGCATCCTGATGCCTAGGTGGTGATCAAGCCTGATGGCTCACCCAAGTTGTCTGTAGAACCGAGTTTCTAAGGACAGACACATCCTCTCTCATAGGAATACATAGATCCAAATCTAGGACCTTGTCATGCTCATGATGGTCTCATTCTTCCCAGGGAACAGATCTCCTGGAAAGTATGCCAAGGGGTCACTCCACACATCCTCCTGGATGCCCCCACCTATCCTCTACCTACCCCCACTGTGGATTTTCATGTGTTTATGGCCCCATGACCAATGTATATATCAAGTCATGTCTGTGTAATGGCTGAGATCTGTGCCCATAAGCCAAGTTCATATACTGAAGAGTTGAATCCTGGGGTGCAGAGCCTGCAAATGGTCTTTGTGGAGAGGGGTTAGGAGGCAGCCACAGCAGGGGCCCTGAGCTAACAGAAGGGGGCATTTGGGCACAGACCTTGGTGCACTCAGGGAGAACACCATGTAGAAACAAAAGCAGACATTAGGCAGCATGGCTACAAGAAGACTGCACCAGCCAGAAGTTGGCCAGAGGCCTGGGCAGCCCCTTTCTCCAAGCCGGAGGAGGAGCTGGCCCTCCAACACCTGATGTAGATTGCAGCTTCCAGGCAGAGAGGCCATGCTTCTGCTGCTTTAGCCTCCCAGTTGGTGGTACTTGACTTGGAAGACCCCTAAATCTAACCCAGCATGCTTTAGCATTAATACAAGTGTGGAGACTCCTGTCCCCAGATGAAGGCAAGAAACAAACCAAGCAAGGATGCAGTTGAGAGTCATATATCTTTCACTGACACTGGGAATGTGAGTCTGCAGAGCAGCCTGCTGTGCTGACAGGAAAGCGAAGCCCCGGGGACACCTGACCCCAGGACACAAGCAGAGCCCATCAAGGTCCAGACCAGCCTAGGCCTTCCACCTGCCACCGGGATCCTGCTCCTAGTCATAGCGTCCCTGCTGCTGTCCCTTGAGGTCCTCCAGGGGGATCTCCTCCACAGAGTCAGGCTCACTCTCCTCTTCATCTTTCTCCTGGTGTGCCATCGTGCTCTGAACACTCTGAATGTCAGAAAGAAAAGTCACAGCCACAGCATCCAAACCAGGAGTGGTGGTGACGAGCCCTGAGTTGGAGAGGTGGCTCTCCCACAATACCATGAGGAGTGACTGTGGCTATGAGCTGCTTAGCAGATGAGACCAAGAGAGGGCGTGACTACCAGCCAGGGAGAGGGAGAGGGAGAAAGCCCAGTTTCTTCACTGTGCTTAGAAAAGACCTTCACGAAGCTCAGTATCAGACCCTTGCACTGGCCAGTGGCTAGCTCTCCTCACACCCCACTTGCAGACATTGCCAATTTCCTTGAGGTTGTTGGCCTAAGGCTGATGACAGTGAGCTGTTCCTGAGCCCTCAGATGGCATTTGGCGAGTGTGCCTTATTCCTAACATCTGAGAAGCTCTGAATTTGCCTGTGACCCAGGTGGGATCAGGTCAGACCTGTCATGCCAGGCCCCTCCCTCCAGTTCACTCCCTCAGCGTGCCTCTGGGGTGGTGGGCACGCACAAGTGGACGTAGGCAGCCCCTCCCCGGCAGTGTCGCCACTGTTCCAGTAGTCAGCCATCCATCCACTTCCCTGGTTTCTTCACTTTGTCCCTGGATTAGCTCCCATGATGTGTAAGTGCTCACCTGGCTGGCCAGAAGCCAAGGGACAGATGGAGAGGGGCTGGTGTCGGTGAGTGGCCGAGCTTCACTGTGCCCATAAATTCCACGCATCTTGGCTCTGAAGTCCTGCCAAGGAGAGATCACAGTGGCTGGGTCCAGCTTGAAAGCACAGGAGTGGAGTAGGAAGCAAAGACAGGAAGTTTTGAGGCACTTCCTGTTTGCTATGTTATGAACCCACCTCCTGAGGAGGTGTTCTAATCTCATCAAACAGATGGGAAAACTGAGGAGGCCCAAAGGCACTAGGTAACACAGTCATGCAGGAAAGTCACTGGTTAGAAATCACTCTCTACCCCTGAAAGATCACTGTAGAGCTGGGACACGGGCCACATGCCTGTAACCCTGGCACTGAGGAGGCTGAGGCAGGAGCATCATGACTGAGGCTATCATGGGCCATAGAGATGAATGAGGCTTTGGAAACCCTGAGTTTTTTGTTTGTTTGTCTGTCTGTCTGTTTTTTCTGTAGCCTTCTGTGTGGTTTTAAAGCATATGTAAAAACCCTTTGATGGATCATCCATCTCCCATTCTGTTCTTGAGTGCCAGCCTTAGTGGGTCACCTGTAGCACCTTGGCAGGAACACACAGAATGACTTCCTCTTGACCCCAAGGCTTTAGTGCTCCTCATGTCTCAGGCTTCTGACCGGTGGGAACCATTCACCAAGGGAACCTGGAGTAGGTGCCAGGCTGTGGGCTTTTGTGGACTCCTGACTCAGTTACCAAGCTCCACATCCATAGAACCCCACACTGCCTCCCAAGGCACCTTTACCCTTTCCCTGTATCCAGAGGACAGCTACCACCCACCACCATCTGCACATACAGAGAGAGGACTTTGAAACAGCCCGGCTCCAGACTGTGACCCAAAGCCACGAGATAAAGGGACAGATGATTGGCTCACAGCATCGTTTTTGGGGCCAAGCTCTGTAGATAAAGCTTGCTGTGAATCTAATCAGCATGGCTGGGGACAGTCACAAAAAGCTTTTGTCCCTGCTGTTTTTCTTCCGTACTAAACAGTCCTGTGATGCTGAGCAGGTGACATCCCAGGTGACCAGGAGAAGATTCCGCTATGGGGGTGGCATCTGGGCCAGGTGTTTGAAGTAGCTCATCAGAGTAAGCCCTCCAGCTAGACAGAAATGCACAAAACCCCAGACAAGCCCACTACCCACCTGCAGGTCTCGCTCTAGGTCGTAGCTCTCCAGGGTCCTGAAAGCACTGGAATACACCTCTACTGCCTTTGCGTGGAAGGCCATCTCGATGGACACAAAGTCAGAGAAGATTCTCTGTTCGAGAGAAGCCTAGTCAGGGTCATGGCACCACACAGGGTCATACCACGGACACTGAGCCACATCCACAATCCTTTTAAACTGGGGGTGAGGGACAGCCCTCTACCGTGACCCCGCTGGTGCCAAGTCCCTTTCACACCACACTAACAGTGACCACTGCCTTTTGAAAGGCCTCCTAACCCAGACAGCCTTCATTAGTCACCAGCTTCCTTCACTTATATACTCGCTTGTCCATTCCACAATTATTTCCCATGTACCCACCATATCTCAGGCCCTGGATCTAGAGGCCAAGTGGTCTGGGGGTCTAGCTGACCTTCTGAACCCCAGAGATGAGAGACATAAACCCAGTACAGGGGGCTGACATAGGACACAGCCTGTTCTAAGTCCCTTGAGCCTAGGGAGGGGGTGATTGCACAGAAGGTTAGAAAGCCCGGGCTGCCTCCTTAGAGTGAGGATGGATTGTTCTTTGACCTTAAGACAAGGTAAGCCACCAAAGGGTATGAATCCCAAGACTCACAAGTCAGAGCTGTCTGTCGAGAGGTTCCTGGGGTTGAAGAGTGGGAAAAGAGGACCAGAGGGTGGGGCAGACCGGGATATCTATGGTCAGTTGGTCCTGAAAGAGCAAGTTCCTTGAGACCTCTTGAAGGACCTGGAGCTGGACCTAGTATCCCATAGTGCTGAGAGGAGCAGTTCTGGAGGAGATGAAGGAGACCCTGCCTGCCTCACAGCACCTCAACATGGCTGCTTCCTAAAAGGCCTTTTAGAGTTTCAGAGGGGAGCTAGGATCTCTTGTGGACATGAGTGAGAAAGAAGAGCAGGCACAGGAGGGCACAGAACTATGCCTCAGCATCCTCCTGCTTGGGAGCTGTGTCCACAGCACTGAACAGCTGGGTGAGGCCAGTCTTCCCCAAGCAGAGAACCCGCCATCTCCCCAGAGCCCTGGCCTCACACACTGCATGTGTACCTACTCTCTAACACAGGAATTCACACCCACCCATATGAATGCATACACCCACACAAGGCTGCCGCTGCCTACCCGGAGGTCCTTCAGCTTCTGTTCCTGGAAGACATCCACTGTCTCTGCCAGGTGGTGGGTAGAGCGGTTCGTGTCCACAGAGGCCCTCTGTGCACTGGTCTCCGCCTGGCCTCGGGGACACATGAGGTAGAAAATGTCACGTGGTGGTCCTGCCCCTCCATACTACTCTGGGTTATTCTGAGTCCCACCGTCTCCTTTGGGGAATTCCTCCTGCCTCACGTGGTCTTTTCCTAACGTGGTCACTGAAGAAGTAGTCAGGCAGAATCGTGGTAAAGGGTGCTAACTGGGGTTGGACAGACCTGCTTCTTAGCTGTGTGATAAGTCACTTAACTTCTCTGAGTTTCAGTGCTCTTGCCAGCTGGGAGACAGTAATGAGACCTGCTCACAAAGTTGGGAGAATTAGATGGAGAGAGATGGAGATCTGCTCCACAGGAGAGCCCGTACTCAGCATGTGTGAGGCCCTGAGCGCCCTAGACCCATCCCCAACACGGCCAGCAACAACAGTCATTCTGAGACAGGCACTTGCTGGGCTGAGCTTTTCTCCATGTTCTTGGTAACTGATTCTGCCCGTGGACAACTATTGCAGGTGAACGGCCTGTTCCCTCCTCACATGGCAAAGCTGGCTCTGTGCCAAGACCAATCCCTGAGCAGCCTTCCCTGGAACTGAGTTCTGAGTCTGGCGTTTAAGGGCATGTGTGACATTGAGCAAGTCACCCCCATGGGCCTCACTTGCCTCTCCTTTAGAATGGGGCCCTAACTCCAGCTAAATGTTTGTTGAATGGGGGAGGGGGACAGGGGAGCTAGAGAGGCTGGCACCCAGAAGGTCCCCAATAAGGGAAGGGAGCTGGGATCTAAACAGACGAGTGACCAGGAGGTAGGGACACTGGCGGGGGCGGGGGCAGAAGTCAGAGGTGCTTGCTCCAGGCTTAAAGCCATGCCTGATCCCCGTGCTCCAGGTGTGGTGCTCTTCATGTTACAGAATGGACACCAGGATGGTGGAGCCAAAGATGTCCACCTCCGGGGCTGGAGAGATGGCTCAGAGGTTAATAAAAGCACTTGCTGCTCTTCCAGAGGGCCCAGGTTCAATTCCAGCAACCACATGGTGACTCACAGCCATCTATAATGGGATCTGGTGCCCTCTTCTGGTGTGCAGGCAGAACACTATATACATACATGCATGCATGCATGCATACATACATACATACATACATACATACATACATACATACATACATACATCTTTTAAAAAAAGATGTCCATGTCCACCTCCTAAGCCCTATGTCCTGTCCACAGGTCACCAGACATGGTAAAGGATACTCTAGGCTTCAGTGGCCTGTGGGCCTCGGACCTAAGTGATCCTGAATTCTCTGATAAAGCAACAGGAGTGAACTGGAATGGAGCTGGAGGAGGGTATGACTGCAGAGGGAAGGTGTGGGGAGGGGACAAGGGCTGGGGAGCCCAATGGGACTGTGGCCCAGATGCTGGATGAGGTAGGGCCAATCCCCCAGATTCCCAGAGGACCAGTCTGCCTACCCACGATAAGGCCAGAGCGCTCCTGGGTGGATTCTAACCCCTAATCTGTGAGGAGAGGGAAAAGAAGGGAGGGAGAGAAGGATGGAGGGAGGGAGGGGGCACTAGACAGTGACTCTCTGTCATAGTGACACCCTCCTACATGATAATCCAAGATGTCCCTACGGGTCAAACTGCAACTATGACTTAGGTCCATGAAGGGCCACTCTGGATGAGGCCACTTTCATAGTGACAAGCAGGGACGGCAAGTCCTTCGCAGCGCTGGCCCCAGTTCACAGGCATGCTAGAGCTCATGAAGAAATGGTAGTGCCACCACCTGACACTACTAGTGGGACTGACACTCATGCACAAGCTTGCCTGTGCTTGCCTGGGCAATAGGGCTGGGGCTGTCAGGCTACCCTGTGATCGGGGTGCAGGCGACCCCATGACTGGGTGGTTTGCTGGACAGAGCCCAGATCTCCTGACCCTCAGCATCACCCTCCCTTTGCCTCACCCTGCTGTGCTGAGCCACGTGGGTACAAGCCTCGAGGGTGTCACCCACCGTTCCATGTCTGCCCAGATGGAAACGTGATGCATGACACTCACCTGAGACTGAGGAAGACTGTTAAGGGTTCAGGCGAAGCCAGGTGGCCTGCAGGTGATATCCCCTTGGCCTCCCCCGCCAAGAGGATCCAGGTCCCCAAGCCCTTTAGTGCACTGTATGGGGTGGCCACCCTGCCTAGCAGGAGAAAGGATACAATCATTTGTCGATCTGAGGGTGACTTCTGCCTCAGTTTCTCCAGCTTCTCCAGTTGTTTGATCTCATTATTTTGAACACGTTTACATTTTTTGATATCTGCCTACACAGGGGGAAAAAAAGACCATTTCCTATAGATCCCAAGGGTCCAGTCCCCACCCCTGAACACCTTCAGGTGCGCCCAGCTCACCCGGGTCTGCTTTATCTGAGCACCATAGAGCTTCAGGGGGCTGATGACCTTGGCCTCCAGCCTCTCAACCTGCAGGACACATGTGGCAGCATAAGAAAAACAGAGAGACAGTTCTATGACCAGTCACTTACACCTCCAGGGGACACACACAGGACCCACATCTGGAGTAGCAAGGGCCTGACTCTGCCCTCAAGGGTTATAGCAGTGTGCTCGTCCCCACTAAGATGGCATCCCCAACTGTGCACTGGTATCGTAGCTGTGCTCCAGGCTGTCTCTACAGGTCAGTGGGACAGTTGCAGAGTCTGGGAGGACAATCCAGAGCACAGAACTTAGGGGTATCACTAGGGAAAGGTGACATGTTCTGGGGACAGTTTGTGTGAAGAGTCCCAGCATGGCAGAGACAGGGCTCCAGGCCCTCCCCTCTCCTGGGCGCAGTGTAGCTCTGCCTCAAGGTGTTCTGAGTTGCTTGGAAGAGGAGATAGAGGTTGCATGAAGCGAAGACTGGTGTAGGACTCCAAGCTGATTGCTCTTTGTGACCTCTAGTATTGGTCGGGCCAATGAGTGAGCACAGGAAGCAATGCAAGACCCTTAGACCTCATCCCAGGCTTCAGATTCCAGGTTCTCCTAACAGCTGACAGCTCAGGAGAAAGGAAGGAGAAAGGGGACGGTCTCTTCTACCCCATGATGGCTTGCATTGCTAGCTTGAAAGGACCTGGAATTACCTAAAAGACAAGCTCTGGCCACATCTGTGGGGGAAGTTTTTAGACTGGATTCTCTGAGATGGTAGGCACACCCTAGGAGTGAGTAGCAATAGTCCCTGGGCCAAGGTCTGGGTCTGAATAAAAAGGAGAAGGCAAGTTGAGCACCAGCATCCATCTCTCTCTGCCTCCTGACGGCAGATGTGGTGTGACAGCTGTCTTACACTGACTGCCATGACTTCTGCCATGTGAGCAGAATCAACCCTTCCTGCCTTAGGTTGCTTAGTCAGGCTTCTGGAGACTGCAGTGAAAGCTAATACATCACAGTGCCTGGCAGGATCCTAGGGTGGCACTGCTCTGAGTCTTGGGGTTGCACCAACAGCAGAAGAGTCCAGGTTTGATGGAGGAGGCCCGGGGTTGGGGGCAGTGTCTGGGCAAGACAGCTAGAGAGGTCTGTCTTCCTGTCATGGCTCCTAACATCTTGGGGATCAGGCTTGCCAAAGGAGGGGAGTGACTGGAGCCAGCTAGGCCATTCCTTTTCAGTGCCCCTGACCCTTGAGAGGGACGGTGTCATGGTAAAGGGTCATGGAGGGGACAGCCCCACCCTTTCTTTACTTTCAGAAAACTCAGTTGCAATTCCTTTCTCCCTCCCTTTGATGTCCTAAACCCTTTAAGAACATAATGTCCTTCTTGGTGGCCGTATGAGTTAGCCCTTAGGCTCAGGGCCAGCTCTCCACATGGGAAGAAGCCAGAAGCCTCCAGATGGGTGGGGATGTCGGGCGGCACTCAACTGCCCATCACGCAGCTGGGAGCGTCAGAGCAGGGAAGGGTGTCTCACACGGGTAATCCTGGCACACGGGAGGCTGAGGCAGGAGGCCGGCCTTGAGTTCCAGGCCCCCCAAAAGGACAGTGGGCATAGACAGCCACCAAATGACCAAGTGCCATCTCCATGCACCATGGGAGAAGCACAGCAGCATCTTTCAGGGACAGTCACCCTCTGGCCCAAGAGCATGCACCTGCCTGGCTAGATGTGGGTGTAGCGGGAGCTGTCTGTCACACAGCCGGGCTGCGTGCACGTCCCTCTGTAATGCTCACCCAAAGTGTTCTCACATCTTCTCTGCCAACCACACAGGCTGTTTCTGAAAAGACATCGCTCCACCGCCATCTCCTTCTCCCTTCACCCAGGGATCTGTGGCCCTCATGGGGCCCCCGATAGGCCTCCAGGCCCCCTTGACTGGAGTAGTCCTTGTCCAACACCATGAAGCCTTCTAGCTCTACCCTGTCACTGGTGTGATCACGAGGGGAGAGAATGCTCCAGCTCTCACTCCTGACGGGGGCCACCATGCTCACCTCTGCCTGCCGGTAATCCTGCACTTTGGCCAGGTCCTCAGCAAAGTCCTTCATGGTAGCCCGCAGCTCCGGGCCCTCAGTGTTGGCAAAGTCCATCAACTGCTTCACCAGCTGGTCGGCCTTGTCGCGCAGCCGGGCTGTCTTGCGCGTGTAGGAGGCCAGCAGCGAGCAGAACTGACCAAAATACCTCTCGGCATTGGTCACGGTGTTCTCCATGGCCCTCACCTGACTGTCCCTGGGTAGGGGTGATGACAGCAAGTGCAGACAAGGTCATGGTCACTGGAGCCACCATACCCACCTCTCCAATGTGGCAGGCACCATCCAAGCGCCTGGTCCTCAAGCACCTGGTCCCTGGACAGTTCTGGGTGATATCTTGTGCCCATTGAGTCAGAAGATGAGACCTGCCTGTGCCCCAAGGCTGTGCAGTGGTGGATGACACTCAGGCGGGGCCTTTGTCCCTGGGGCCTGGGAAGGGGAGCAGCACCCCATACTGTGGTGCACACAACTGTATCAATTGCAGAGGCTCCTCCCCCAGCCTCCTCCACTCCCCCAGCCTCCTCCCCCAGCCTCCTCCACTCCCCCAGTCTCCTCCCCCAGCCTCCTCCACTTCCCCAGCCTCCTCCGCTCCCCCAGCTTCCTCCCCCAGCCTCCTCCACTCCCCCAGCCTCCTCCCCCAGCCTCCTCCACTCCCCCAGCCTCCTCCCCCAGCCTCCTCCACTCCCCCAGCCTCCTCCCCCAGCCTCCTCCACTCCCCCGGCCTCCTCCCCCCAGCCTCCTCCACTCCCCCAGCCTCCTCCACTTCCCCAGCCTCCTCCGCTCCCCCAGCCTCCTCCCCCAGCCTCCTCCACTCCCCCAGCCTCCTCCACTTCCCCAGCCTCCTCCACTCCCCCAGCCTCCTCCCCCCAGCCTCCTCCACTCCCCCAGCCTCCTCCCCCCAGCCTCCTCCACTCCCCCCAGCCTCCTCCCCCCAGCCTCCTCCCCCCAGCCTCCTCCACTCCCCCAGCCTCCTCCCCCCAGCCTCCTCCACTTCCCCAGCCTCCTCCGCTCCCCCAGCTTCCTCCCCCAGCCTCCTCCGCTCCCCCAGCCTCCTCCACTCCCCCAGCCTCCTCCCCCAGCCTCCTCCGCATGCTGTGCACTCTTTCCCCGTTTTAGAAGCTTGGGGTTAAATGAATAACCTTTGGGGGATCCATTTGAGGCTAACAGATAGTTTGAGGCCTGGAGGAATGGTTCAGCGGGTAAAAGACACCACTGAAGACCTAAGTTCAGATCCCCAGTGCCTGAGTTAAATAGTGAGGAGGGGCTAGAGAGATAATCAGTGGTTAAGTATGCCTATTGCTCTTATAGAAAAACCCTAATTCACAACCAACTGTAACTGCAGCTCCAGGGGAATCTGATGCCCTCTGCTGGCCTCCATGGGCACCTGCACTCATGTGCACAAATTCACATCTGCCTACACACACATACAACTGAAAATCTAAAAATATGAGCTGGACATGGTCATGCATGCATTTAATTCCAGCGCTGGAAAAGCAGATCTCTGTGAATTTGAGGCCACCCTGGCCTACATAGAGAGAACAGGCAGGACTACACAGAGAAACTCTTTCAAAAACAAAACAAAACAAACACACACACACACACACTTTAAAAAGGGGGGTCAGGAGTGACCCCACATGCGCCTGTACACAACTCCAGCATGGTAGGGCACGGAGACAGAAGGATGACTATTGGCTGGCTGCCAGCCTAGCTCCTGGTTCAGTGACAGACCCTGTCCCAAGCAAATAAGGTAGAGAGTGTTAGGTAGGGCACCCAACATCCTCCTCTGGGCCCCACACAAGTGTGCACAGGCATGGACAGCCAGCCACACACATGTTATAGACATACAAACGGGTGATTTGTTTTTAAGAGGACCATTTTGCACACCCTCTTTCCTTCCCAGTATCGCATTTCTCGCAGTTCATTTGGTGCCAGTGTGCTCCAATAGGAAAGCATGGTTGTGGACAGCCGTGCTGGCTCCCACGGAATGCTGCACACGGAATCAGGTCTGACAGATGCATCGTGCCAAATGTCCTCACAAGTTACTGCAGGGGGTATTTGGGCCCTCACTCTCCCAAACTGCTCTTGCTGGTCCCCCCCCCTTCCTCCCCACCAGCCCTGGGCTCCTCTGTGGAGCACCTACCCACACCCTGTGTTCAGTGATAACACATGATAACTTTCCTGAGAGTGCAGGTGGCTGCTGCAGTATCTGCCTCCCTCCATACCCCATTCCTCAGCCCCAGGCTGTTGGCCCCTTGTAGCTCTCCCTCTCTAGAACCTAAGCCCCTCATGCCACCCGCCCCAGCAGAACCTGCAAGGAGCATCACTCACCTCTCCTAATGAGCCTTAACTTTGTGGTTTACAAATGCTCTGGTCAACACTCCCCCGAGATGTTGCTGCCTGCATTGGGGGGGGGGTTCAAGACAGAGTTTCTCCGTAGCTTTGGAGACTGTCCTGGAACTTTCTCTGTAGACCAGGCTGGCCTTGAACTCATAGAAATCTGCCTGCCTCTGCCTCCAACGTGCTGAGATTAAAGGTGGGTGCCAGGACATTGCCTCCATTTTTAAATTAAGTAAACTGAGACACAGAGAGGCAAAGCATCCAATCCAAGGGCACACAGCAAGCGGGACTCTGAGGGAGCATCACTCATACATTAGATGCACAGGTCCCAGGCTCCAGAAATCAGGTCCCCTGCGTGCAGAGGGACTGGGAAGCCAGCTTTTAAGGAGCACACTAGGTGCGTCCAGACCACAGGGAGACTCAAAGTCAATCAGGGAGGGCAGGTGATACTGAGCCTGGGGCACTAGGCAGAGCAGTGGGCAGAGCTCCCAGGGGCAAGGTCTGGGGCCCGAGTTGTGAAGGGCTTTCTAGGCAGGATGCATGGGAAGAAGGGAACAGACCTGAGAGTGTGGCTGCACCAGTTCTTCAGGCAGCAAGGGTGCGGCAGGCAGATTGGATTCTAGAAACCTCTGTGGCCCAAGCCCTGTCCTCTCCACCTTGAGAAGGGATGGCAGGGAGCTCACCTGCCCTCCTCCCTGATGCAGTGGGTGAGAATCCCACCAGCACTTCCCCACCGGCGGCAGGCTGCTCACCTGGAGAGGAGGACATTCATTGCGGACCAGGCACTTGCTACCTTGATCTTGGGGAATAAGAACAGGGTCCCAGGAGTCCCCTAGGCTGAGAGAAGCCAGCCAACGCTGAGCCCAGCTGTGTGGTCTGGCTGGGCTCAAGGGACTCTGCTGCCTGGTTGCCAGGCAACGGGCCATCCCAGGCAAACCCTGGGAGGAGCCCAGCTGGTTGCTGGGCAACCAGGGCCTCCCCTGCGGGGTGAGGAGGGCTTGCTTTGGGCTTAATTGCTCTCTGAAATGGGAGTGGAGACAGAAAGACTCCACTTGCTTTCCAATACAGGGCTTCTTGGGTTCCAAAGCAACTGTATTCACCAAGAGGGAACAGGGAACCCCCTGAAGGCAGTTTGCCTGGGACTTCTCCCTGAGCCGGGCTGCATTTGTGGGCCCCGCGGCAGAGGGCCAGGTGGGCGGAGCCTAGACGCTGGTGTCATTGTCAAGGGTGAGGTGGAGAACTAGACGGTAAAGGAGTGGGCAGCAGAGGGTGGGTGGGAAAGGACTTGCCTGTGAATAGGAGGAATGAAAAACCTCATCTCGGTGCAGCGCTGACACATCAGGCAGCCTGGGTCTCCCTGGGTATGTGACTCCCGCTGTTAGACTTAGGAAAAGTGACCCCAGTGTCACAGCACTAAAATCCCCACCGCCCTTGGTGTGTTTTACTCACGGGGAGAGGTCTGTGTGTCACAGCCTGGCTTTTCACTTGAGATACAAGGCAGCCAGAGGCATATCCAGGCCTGGTGGCGGAGGCAGGGAAAACAAAGCAGGATGTTGATAGCTCACTGGGGTGACTGTCACACTGGGTCGGCTTTGTGTGCGTTCTAGTTCTCACCTCGCTGGTATTTGCTTTTAAACACTTACTAAGGGACTTTCAGGTCAGGTGTACCAGGTTCAAATCCCACAGCCCAGCTCTACTGTGTGACCTGAAGCAAAGCATGTGATCTTTCTGGAATCTAGACAGTTGCCTTGTTAGGAGATGGAACCCCTGACACTGCGGTTCAGAGATAGGGTGGGTGGGGCACTGGGAGCTGGCTCCCCTGTGCAGCTGGCCCTCAGGAGCACAACTACCTGCTAGTCTCAGTGACACCTTCTTCGGAACAGGTCCCCCAGAGAGCACACAGACAAATCTCTGCATGTTCTTCGAGGTACTATGCCCTCTGTTTGGGGCAGCCACGACCATTACCTCCCTCGTGGGCTCTGCCAGTCCTGTGGTTTTCTCTCTGGGTAATGTCAGGTTGGGGTGGTCTGTATTTCCTAGCCCATAGTTCCAAACCTTGTTCTACTCCCTCCCCTCTGGGCCACTTGCAGGGTTGAAAACTGTCTCCCCAAAGTGCATGTACACCCTAGATCTCAGGACAGGGCCTTATTGGAAACGGGGGTCTTTGCACAATGGGTGAGCAGATGAGCCCCAGTATAGAAGGTGGGGCTCACTAGGGGGCTACTGCTCCAATCTGCAGAGGATGCACCCACACAAGGCACCTGTCCACCTCCCGTGGTCCTTGACCCATTCATTGACTGCTTATGGCCATATCCTAAGGATATGGGGTGCAGGAATGGCTGAACCCTGCCTCTGATCGCTGGTGGATTGGTACATCCCTGCATCAATCTGTCTGCTGTCTTCTCTGTTAAGGGATCAGCTTCCTAAGATACCCAGCTCTTCCAGTATATCAGCTTCGTCCCAGTCTGCCCTGTACTATAATAGCATGCTACCACCAGAGGGCGACAGAGACCATGCTCAGACCCTCCTGTGGGGGGGGGGAGGGCGGAGGGACTGCAGAGGGGACACGTGTGACATTGGTGTGGAGGACAGTATGTGAGGTCTTGTTCACTGGAAGCCTTGAGAACCTCATGACTTTTGAAAAATGAAAACTGCCTTGGGCTGCACAGATCCAAGACATCCGGTGGCCAAAGAGGGGAAGGTTGAGTCTCCGGAGAGCTGTCAACCCACATAGTCCAAGGTGGCCACTGGAGGGCGCATGCTCTCAGTCCTTGTCTGTTTCTCTTCAGTCTGTCCTTTTCCTCTGTCCTATCTTCCTGTTTCTGTCTCTCCCTGCCTTGTCTGTCTCTTTCTGTGTCTGTCTGTTTGCCTGTCCCAGTCTCTCTCTGCCTATCTGTCTCAGAGTCTGTCTGTCCCATCTGTGCGTCTTTCACTCTTTGGGTCTCTCTCTCTCTCTCTCTCTCTCTCTCTCTCTCTCTCTCTCTCTCTCTCTCTCTCTTGTGTGTGTGTGTGTGTGTGTGTGTGTGTGTGTGTGTGTGTGTGTGTGTTCTCCTACAGATGAGCATCTTGCTGTGCTATGTGAAACAGGTATACAGACCATGAGGCCCAGCTTGCATCTCAGGAGGGCAAGGCCATGCATCTTGGTCACTCCCCACCCAAGAGAAGAGCCCAGCTACTGTCTGCTGGCGGCTATGTTCTCCACAGCTGCGTGGGATCCTGTCATAGCTGCAGATGGCTTTTCCCTCCCACCTCAGGCATGTTGTGTGGCAATCCAGGTGCCCCTCTTGCTCCCGGGCCCCTGTAGCATATGTGAGTCAGTCCCTGGCAGTGACAGTCTTGAACAATTAGCAAAAAGAGGGAAACCCTTGAGTTGTGTCCACTTGGAAAACCCAGTGGCAACTTCAAAGCCCAGTGGCAAGGACCAACAGGAGCTGGGACCACTATCGCCCTGGGTCCACCAAGAGAAAACCCAGGAAGACTCAGTGAAGGGAACTTGGGGAACTGGGTGGTCCTCAGTGAGGCCCTGCCTTGGCCTCGGGTGTGCTGTGTGATTTGGGCAGTCAGTTCCCCCCTCTGGGCAGGAGCCATGGCTGGGAGCATGAGTAGTCACCTCACCTACCACCATCCTTTTGGTGAGTCACTGGTTCCTAATATCTCCATATAGTGCCTGCTGTGTGACCTCCTGTCTTCCAACAGTTCACCTTGCTTCCGTGATCACCTCCTTATTAAGAGGGTTTAAATACACAGGACAAGAGAAACCAGACCATGATGTATATGCCTGCCTGCCATCTGGGTCCTTGAGGGCACTTTTTGAGAGCGGAGTTCTGGTCCTTTCTAGGCCGTATGTTTGGATGTGAGCTGTCACCGGAGGAGTATGAACTAAGTGCCTACCGTGTACACAGCCGTCACCAGGCGCTTGAGCCATGTCTGCAAGACAACAGCAGACACATGGCACTGTGTTCACTCAGAGAACATTCTGTCTGGGAAGCAGGAGGTCCCAGCCAACAAGATGCTTCAAACAGCCACAAAGGTCTCAATCTTTCCCTCTGCAGCTCATGCACCAGAAAGGGGGAAGGCCTTCATGGTGATTGCATCCTGGGGACTGCTTCCTCAGGACGAGGTCACAGGGCTGTCCCCAGAGAGCGGAGGGCCAGAGCCATGCCTTTACATTCCGTCCAGTGTTGAGGTATTCCTCCACAGCGGGGAGTCAGGGAAGACAGAGGTGGAATGCACAGAGCTTCCTCCACAGAGGTCCCACTGTGCGAGCTCACAGTGTCTTCCTCAGTGTGGGTGTGTGTGCTTTAGACAGGCTCCCTCTGTAGCGCAGGCTAGCCCTGGAAGCTGAGTTCCTCCTGCCTCGGCCTGCACGTGCTGGGTGGAGGGGTGCTGGGCTCCTGTTTAGTTTGGGTTAGCTCTGTGATCTTTTCCTGCCAGCAGTTGGTGATGGTTGCCCGTTTTGTGTGCAATTTATAAACATGGCCTTGTGGCTGGCGTGTGACGCGTAGAATCCTAGGGTTCTGCCACTATCCAGCTGTGAAACACAGTCCCCGCTTGGCACCACATGAGGTCAGCACCCTTGGGTGAATCCCCCAAACTAGGAAGCAAAGCTGCCTACCCAAGGTGTCTGAAAGCTGGTGGTGATGACTGAGACAGCTCACACAGCCTCTGGGGTGACAGCACCCCGACATCAAAGCCGAGGCCATAGGACAGCACACAGTAACCTCTGAGTTTCCCCTGGAGCTCAGTTCTCACACGCCCAGCCAGGCTGGTGACTTCAGCCTGGATCCCAACTAGCCACCCCAACCCATCTTGAGGAACCCACGGCCAGATTGCTTGTTTCTAATCCCAGCTTTGGAGCCGATGAGATGGCTCACTGGGCAAAGGAGCTTGCAGCCAGGCTTAATGCCCCAAGTTCTACTCCAGAGACCCAACCATGGTGGAAGGAAAGAACCAGCTTCCACAAATTATCCTCTGTGGCATGTATAAGCCTACCCACACATACAATAGATAAATGGAATTTTAAAATTGAATTCCAGCTCTATTGCGTTTCAACTGGAGACTGTGGCCAGCACTGGCTCTGGGCCTCAGCTTCCCCACCTGTGAAATGGGACTAGTCAGGTACCTCTTCCTTCAGAAAGTGAACAGTACATGACACTCAGATGGGCCTGGGTACAGTCCCTGCTCTGTGCATGACACCGCATGGTGGCTACTTCAACTCCTCTCCCTGTGTCCCTAGGCTGGAGCCAGGTGGCATGCGTGGGCAGGGAAAGTTGGATGGTGCCCAACACAAGTTCTGCTGACTCGGGTGGCTATTGCAGAAGCCAGCAGCCACCATGCAAGTCACCTGAATCAGAGGGAGCAAAGAGTGACCTCCCTCAGGCCTGGCTGCACAGTGACGTACCCCATCCTGAAGCTTTACACAAGTTTGTCCTTTGAACTGCATGTGCCCCTTGGCCAGGCCTTCTCCCCATTGGCTTGTCCAGTTCACCATGCTAGGCTCAATGACACGTTAGCTGTAGCTGGGACCTGGGACCTGGGACCAGGGCCACAGTCAGGCTACCACACCAGACCAGCACCCTGGCTCTGTTCTGCTTACCTCAGGACCAAATCTGTCTAGGGTAGCCATGTGGAGGACGGTGCCAGGACAGCAGGCTAAAGACCGATTGTCAGCTTTAGAAGTGCCCCCAGGACAGAGGACTTGGTGTGGTATCTGGATATCAGGTGACAAAGGGTCTTTGGCTCTAAAGCCTAGAGGTTCAGCTGTGGCCAACATGATGACACTTTGGGAAACTTCTACACCCACCCTTCAATGTGCTGTTGTTAGCCAGATCTCTGCACTCAGCCCTTGAACAGCACTGTGCAGGGCAGCTGCGTGCCTGCCTACTGCCTAGTCAGGATTGGCCTCCACCCCCCTACACCCCAGAGTAGGCTGGAACGCACAATCCTTCTGCCTCAGCTTCCCAAGTGCTTGGCTCACAGGCCACTGCCCCAGGCCACTTGTAGGCCTCCAAGAACCTCTGTGCTCACAGTCTTGTAACGTGCGTGGGTGTTGTACGCTTGTGTGTTGTGTATCTGTGTGCATGTGCAAACAGAGGCCGGAGGAAGCCAATGAGGGTTCTGTACCACTCTCTGCCTTGGTTCTTGAGCCATTGAACCTGGGATTCACCAGTTTTTGGCTAATCTGGCTGGTCAGCCAGCTATGGTAATCCTGTCTCCACCCCCCCCCCATAGCATTGTGGTTATAAGCATACAGAGCCACACCCACCTTTTTCATAGGTGCCAGGGAGCTAAAGTCACATCCTTGTGCTTTAGCAGTGTGTGCCCTTACCTACCGCTCTGTCTCCCAACCCCTACATTCCAATTTTGCAGACTTGGCAGCTGTAGATTCCACCAGCCACAAATTAAAAAAAAAAAAAAAAAAAAAAAAAAAATTAGGGCGAGGGCAGGGTCTCATGTGCTGAGGCCGTTCTCAGAACCTCAGTGCAGTCGAGGGTAACCTTGAACTTGTGGATCTGTTGTATCCAACCCCTGAGTGCCGAGATGGCAGGCATTTGCCAGCGTGCCCAATCCAGGGCTCCATGCCTGCCAGGCAAGCACTCTACCCCTTGGAACCACATGCCAAGCCCAAAATGTGTTTTCAAGTGCATTAGCACCAGACACTTAGAATGGACAGGAACTGGAAGGTGCCTGAGGTACTGTTGTGCAGGTTGCTCACCGTGTGGGTGTGGTGACTGAACACCTACTATGTGCCAAAGCACACACTGAGCACTCTGCTGACAACGCTTCCCCATCCTTTCTCCACATATGTCTCAGCCGGGCATAGGTGTCACCTGGCAGAGCTGCCCTGAGCAATCCCAGGGCCTTGAGTCCTGGCTGTACCCAAGGCTCTGTGCTCCATTGCTACTCTGTGTGTAGGGTCAGTTGTTTTCCCTCCTGCCCAGAGAGCAGGGATCTGTTATCATGATCTGCTGTCCCATCCCTTCTGTCCCTAGTGCCTGAGAGTGACCACTGCCACACAGAAGTATATATGAGCTAATGAATGAATGAGGGATTGAGCCTCAGTACCAGGCGCTGAGCTGACACCTTAGAACCGTCCACAGGAGGCCTGGAGGCCCCTCCTGGCAGGTGGGAGCCCACTATTAGCCACATAGGGTCAGTCTCTCCCTGGGAGGCCTGTCCTAAGGCTGGGTGGCAAACAGCCCAGAAGGGGCCTCAGGGTGGGGCTGGCCCCGCCCACTCGGCCACCTTGGCGCCTAGGCTTTCCCCAGCTGGTCCTGTCTGTCTCAGGCTTCCCAGCCACCAGGGAGCTCCAAGTAGATGGCTCACCTTTCACACAAGGGACTCCCCCCTTGCAGCCTTTGGCACCCCACCTCTCCAGTTACATTCCACTCAGTCTGGATTGCAGGAGGGAAAAGAGGTGTGTGTGTGTGTGTGTGTGTGTGTGTGTGTGTGTGTGTGTGTGTGTGTGTGTGTGTGTAGGGGGGCGTGGGGAGCACAGGCTAGCTGGGGCAGGACTCAGGATGTAGACCACCACCCTTCCCACCCACAGGCTCACCCCTGGCCAGGTGAGGAGACTTCCCACACACAGCAGCTGCCAGGCTGGGCTGCCTGCTCTAGGCAGGAGGCCAAGGGAGGGACACTGAGCCAGAGAGACAAAAGACAGGAGCAGAGGCACTCATTAACTGAGCTCTGTTATTTCTTCTCGCCCAGGGTGACTAGGTACTGTTGAGCAGGTGGCTCACTCCACAAGGGAGCATGGATTCACCTGACAGCCCATGCTGTCTGCCCCTGGCTTCTGTCTGTCCTCAAGGGCAGTTTTTCCCTCACAGATATACAAAGACACTGTGTAGGCTGGTGGCCTGGCTCTCGCATCTTTGCTACTCTGAGACTCTCCACGCTCCCGCAGGCCCATGTAACAACATTAGCAGCGCCCTGTCTTGAGCACAGTCGGAGCCTGGGCTGTGTTAAGGGACTGTGTATACAGCGTCTCTCCCGACCCCCAATCTTTATATCGCGAGAAGCCTGGACCACAGATGGACTGCATAATGAATTGTAAGTGCTGTGAACTCTCACCGGGCCTGGAGGGATCTGTTGTTAGCCTCCACTCAAGGGCAGTGCTGAGGAGGCCACCGTGCCCCTACACCACCCCCGTGCACACAGAAGGTGCTGGACCTGGGCATGCGTGGGTGCAGATTCAAATGCTCCCGAGGTGGTTTTATCAGACAGGAGCATAGGAGCTTCACTCAGTAGGTCACCTCACCTCCCTTCTAGGTCCCCAAGACTCTCCAGTCCAGGAGAGGCCTGTTCCCAGGAGAAGCCCTTAAGGGATAACCTCTACAATTCCCAGGAAGCTCATGCCCAGCATCTGCACATGCCCAGTTGAGGACGCCAGAGGGAAGCTATATTCTGAGCCAGGGAAATGGTCCAGGCCCCACCCTGACCTCATCCATCCCATCCAGACAGGGATCCTGCTGCCACCACCTTAATTTTCCCAGCTGAAGAATGGGTGACTATCCTGTCAGGTCTGCTATAACAAGGCAAATAAAGCACTCTATAACCAGCCAGGGACATGTCAGCACACAGTAGGCCATCAGTAAGTGTATTTTCTCCCGTCTGCTTGTCACTATGGCAGACGAAGATTTGAAGAAAACGGTAGGCACTCAGTTCATGCCCTCTTCTGTCTTCTTGCTGCTGTGGCATATGGAGGCACATGGGTACACAGTAGGCACTCAGTATGCACATCTTCCTTGTCTTCATGTTCTGTAGCATTACACTCTAGAGCTCCGTCCCCAGGGACCCCTTCTCCTGTTCTCATGGTGGCCCTGGGCCTTGTCCTGCACTGGGATGCTTCTTCCCTGCTCCATCTGTTGGTGTCATGAATATCAAGGCAAAGAAAAACCCTGCCCCAGACTTGACGTCAGCACCCAGCCTAATTGGTCCTGGAGCCTTGTGAGTCTCTGGCTGTCCGGTGTGGAGCCGTCGGTGGCGGTGGAAGGTGAGGGTTGTTTGCACCCGTGGCTTGAAGTGAAGGCTTTGTCTTCATGGTTCCTGGCACCGACACCTTGCCCTGGGCACTCTCTCTGGTGTAGCAATCTGACTTATCACTTTCTTGGGGGAGAGAGAAGCATGAATATTTAATTACCCCACTGCTAAGAGGCCTGGTGTAGCCTGTGAATGAAGAGCTGGCTTTCTCCTCTGGAAGGGCCACTCAGGGTCCTGCCAGCCAGCCAGCTCCTCCCATCCTGCCTCTCATCACTGGGGGACCCTGAGCCATCAGGCCTGTACCCACGGCTTGTGGTGTTGGTGAGCTTGGGTCAGGTCTCAGCTCCTGGGCACACTGTGTTTTTTTTTTTACAAGAGACATGGGAGGCAGCGGTGGTGGGCGGTGGCAGGTCAAGTCCCCTGGCCAAGAAGGAAGGCCTGTGGCTGCCGGCTAGAACATTTTGCCCCATGTGAGCCAAGAAATTCCAAAAGAAACACGGCAGTGTCCAGCCTGGGAGAGGCGGAAGGGGACTTCCTCTCTGAGTGGCCTCTGAGGTCTCAGGGGCCTGGTTGGTGGGGGCCCCTTTGGCAGCCAGAATGGAGGGGTGGTGCAGACACAGGAAATAGGGTCGCAGCTCCAGGCACCTCCAAATTGGAAGATACTCAGGGCCAAGAGTCTCAGGAACACAGCAGCGAGGACAGTGTGTCCTCTTGTAGGAGATCTTGCAGACAGCTATACTTTGCTTCCAGAGTGGGTAAACTGAGGCACCAAGATGCCCTCCCTATGACTTGCAGAGCAAGCTTGCAGCACATCTGAATATCACAGCCTCAGCTGTACCACCCAGTATCCTTAGCACACCAAAGGCCAGTGGTCAGCCCATAAGACAGACAGACAAGGGGACAGGCTCAGGCAGGCAACATTCACAAGTCACTCTGGTTCATTTGTCATCCACAACAGTTGCAGCTCACCTGGAGGACTGTGTACAATGAAACACGAACTAAAAGAAGATTCTGCGCGTGTGTGTGTGTGTGTGTGTGTGTGTGTGTGTATCTGTGTGTGTGTGTGTGTGTGTATCTGTGTCTATGTCTGTGTTTAGGGAGGTGCCTGTGTGTGCCTGTGTCTGTTTGTGTGTTCCTGTTGTGCGTGTGTATCTGTGTCTCCCTGTGTGTCGTACCTATGTGTGTTCCTGTGTGTGTGTGCCTGTGTGTATGAAGAGACCAACCACATCCTCATCTGTCACCCTCCACCTGTTCATCTGGGGTGGGGGGTCTCTGAACCTACCTAAAGCTTGCATTTCCTAGGTGAAGCTAAATGCCAGCACACCCCAATAATCCTCCTGTCTCCACGGGACTTGGAGCTAGGGTTACAGGCTTTTGTAGGGCACCTGGCTTGTCACATGGGTGCTGGCATCCAAACCCCAGTCCTAATGATTGTACAGCAAGTGCTCTCAATTGCAGAACCACCTCTCATCCCAGCTGCAGAGTTTTAATAGCAACTACAGGAGCAGTGAGGAGCTCCTTTGCCGCCATCTGATTGGCAGGGACAAAAAGCCTTAGGGTGGTTTGAAGTTTGAGGGGCTTGCTTAGCACATGTGATGGCCTGGTTCCATCTTCAAAGCCAGGGAGTGGGCGGGGAGTCAAAGTCATGAAAAGTACAGCTGTGTGGATTTGTGAACAGCCCCCCTAAGACGTGCAGTGTACACCCTGGACAAGGGAATGCCATCCTCCTGATAGGTTGCTGGAGTTGAACTTGGGGCTGCCTCTGCAGAGCCTTAACAGACTCAGTGCTCCTGACCTGGTCCTGCCCAGTTTCTAGCAGTGACTGGGGAGACTGAGAAAGGGTGGGACCTGTCAATGCTCACCTTGGTCCCAGGGTGAAGGACCCTGGGCAGTTCCTCAACAAGGTAGCCAGGTGTCACAGCTGCAGGAACAGCTTTGGAAGGGGCCAGGGCCGGTATGAGAGGTCTTGCAGCCCACATAGCATTTACTGAGTGCCTACTGTGGATCAGGCACTCTTGGTGCCTTACTCAAGGAGATCCTCACTGACTCCAGAGGCTTTTGGCCAAGGGGTGAACAGGCCCCAACCTACCCCATATGTTTCCTCAGAAACTAATCCCAGGAGCCCTGTGAAAAGTTCCAGGGCTGTCTGTGCCTTTCTTCCTAGCTCTCCTCCTTTCCCACACAAAAAGAGGGAGGGGAGGAAAAGGAGGGAGGCAGAAGAAACAGCAAATGAGATGGTGGCCTGGGCCCAATTTTCCATTTTTAAAGACTTTTTATTATGGTGTGTGTGTGTGTGTGTGTGTGTGTGTGTGTTCGTGCACACCCACACACGTATACACACAGGGAATGTGTGCCACAGTGGGAGTGTGGAGATCAATTTTGTGGATTTATGCTCTCCTTTACCTTCATGTGGACTTTGGGAATTGAACTCAGGTTGCCAGACTTGCACCTTGTAAAATGCTTTACCCATTGATCCCTCTCGTTAGCTCTCACCTCAATCTTTAGGGACACTCATGAAGTCTTGATATGTGACTTTGTTCCAGAACTAGCCCTGAGAACATTCCCATAGGTCTCAGCTTCATGCACAGCCCACCCCATCCCCCATACAATCCTAAATCCCACCAGGCTGAAGTCTATCAGCTCGGATAGCCTAGACACCCTCCTGGAGCCTGCTGTCCTAAGTCCAGGCTCTGGCTTCTGCTTGGTATCTGGCTAGACTGCTGGCCCTAAGGACAGAGCCCCTTGGCCAGAGGAGGGTTCCTGTCCTCTCCCCTTCTGGCTGGGGGTCCTGGGCAGATCTTGGTAGTACGGTGAGCCCTCTGACACTGCTGAGAGAGGCTTTACACCCCAACCCCTCTTTCACCTCCTTCTTGGAGCCCCTTCTTATAGAGCTCTGCAGGCACCTTGAGCAAGCCTGAGCTGTTGGCTAGAACATTCTGCAGTTTTAGCTGGAACATCTTGCACCAGAGTAGTTCTTGGTACTCTGCCTGATTTGCTAACACACATCTGCTGGGGAGGAACTAAGCCCGAGAACTTGCACGCTTGACCCTTGATTGTTTTCCACTGTGCTGTGAGTCAGTCTATAAGCCCACTCCATCCCCCTCAATAAACAGCATTCCAGCATTCCTGTCTTTAAATCTCAGGGCTGAGATTTCAGTTTGCAGGAGCACAGACTGTGGTCATGTTCACAGGGTTGTTTTTGCATGTGTTGTTCCGTGGACTGGATCACCTTCTTCCCCGACACCCTAGCCTGGTAGGCTCTTGGTTGTTAGGCTTCAGTTTCCTCTCCCATCTGTCCACTCTAGACTTGCATTCCTCCAGGGACTTTCCAAGAAGCCAGCTCCTGGGATGCTTAAGTCAGGCGACAGCACCCCTGTGGTCACACCCTGGGAACCCCAAAGGGCCAAGGGCCCTAGGCCCTACACTGACCTCACCTGTTGCGGTCTCCTCAGGGCCTGGGGCCTGGCACTCACGGAACCCCATCAGCAATGGCAGAAGGAAGTGTAAGGAGGAAGCGTGCCCACCCCTACACTCCATCGCACAGCACTAGCTCAGGGCTGACAGCTGCTGCTGAGGCCACAACCCAATTGCTACTGAGTCAGGAGCCTAAGATCAGTTCCCACAGCCCCCTGCACAATGAGTGTGTCAACACCACTGGCCAGGGCCTCTTGTAATCAAGGACAATGCTTGGCCCGTTGTCCCGAAGGACACCTCTGGGTCTCCAGAGGCCAGTGACCCTGCCCAGGCACCTGGCCCTGTGCCTGCAGGCAGCCTGCCCAGGGCGGCCACCTGGAGACTCCTTCCTTTCAGCTGTAGTCCTGGCTCCAGGGATTCCGGCCACACCTTTCCTGTGCCACCTCCCAGGCCGGGTCCCCACCCTCAGCCTCCTCCCTGTCACAAGCTCCTCTAGGACAGAAGGGGAGCACTGGACAGTGGTGCCATCACTGTTAGAGCAGATGACAGGTGCTTGTACTTGGCAGACACTAGGCTCTGCTCACCAACCTGATAGCAGAGTCCCTATTGCCACTGCACTGGTAGGGAAACTGAGGCTCCGAGAAGTTAAGTGTCTTGACAAATTCACATAACTAAATCCACGGTAAAGAGAGAATAAATCCAACAGGCAGTGTCTGGTCATATTTCTACCCTCTCTTACTGCAGACATAGCAGCACCAGGGTCCCACTACCTCTGAATCTCTTAGGCCTGCATAGAGCAAGTTAGGGCTGGGGTTCTGGTGTCCCTGCATCTCTAACTCATGGCTCTGGCTCGTCTAAGGGTGGGTTGTGACCAGCTACAGCTGGAACAGCGGTCCTAACACTGTCATTAGAAGCTATGAAAGACCTTCCTCTGGGCTTCTTCGGGGCACATCTGGGGGAAGATGGTATGTGTGACCACCCACAACCTGGGACAGATGTCTCTGTGAATTTGGCACCTTTGGACAGGAGGTGGCGGCCAAGAGGAGGGAGTCTGGGAGAAACTGGGAGACCACTGCTGGGCAAGGAGAGTGAGGGGCAACACATGAGGTGTGGTTGCTGCCCCAGCCTCCTGCCAAGCTGGACAGCAGGAGTCACGGTTAGGAAGAAAGAGCTGACCTGGGGCCAGCCAGATCCCAGACTCAGCTCCGTCAGGCCCAGAGCAGCCCGAGGGAGAGGGTCACTGTGGTCTTGGTCTCCTCGTCTGCAAAATGGACAAAACTGTGTCTGCCTGAATGAAACAATGAAATGAGAGACGTGAGTGCTCCCAGGTTTGGTGAAGGTTTATTGTAGATAAAAAGGGACAGCATAGTCAGAGACACAGGACATAGCAGAGATACCTGGGAGTCTGTGTGGACATCACCCTGAGCCGGGCCAAGTGAGGAGAAATGGGAGGTAAGAGAACGATATCAGCTCAGGGCCCCCAAGCCAAGTTACCAGAATAAAGGAGACAGGATGACAGGAGAGAGAGGATGAGGGAGAAAGGGAAGGGAACAAGGGAGGGGTGGGGTATTTGTCCTGAAGGGGAGGACAAAGGACTGCCTCTGGATAGAGCAGGAAGTTGTGGCACATAGGAAAATGGTGATTTATAAAGGTACAAGGAGAAACCCTGTGTTAGGATGAGGGTTTAATTTTAATTGGGCATGTTAATTAGGTGAGCTGAAGGGGGCTTTTGGTTGCTGGACTTCAATACTTTGATAGCTGAACTTTGGTAGTCAGTCTCAAAAAAAAAAAAAAAAAGTGGCCAAATAACAAAAAAGACCTTGATGGATAGCTTTAGGAATATAATCTAATGGTTTTTGCAATGCTGAGGGGATGGGGGAGAGGGGAAAGTTCTGTCAGAGCCATTTTACCATGCTGGAGATGGCTAGAGTCCCTTCAGGAGAGCAGAGGGGCCAGTCAGGACAGCTGGGTACAGCCGTCAAAACGGTAAAAGAACTCGTAACCAAAATGTCTGGATTAAGTAAGGAAAGGCAGCCCAGCCAGTGGGCTGGAGAGTTCAGGGTAGAGGGCAGGGTATGCCAGCCATACACCCTGTAACAGCTAGGGACTGAGGGATGATGGGGGAACCTGGCAGCCAGGTCCACTTTCATGTTAAATAGGAACCATTTGTCCAGTTTGAGCCCGACCATCGCCCCACGGGCCTGTCACGAACAACAGACATCGGGAAGAACTCCACGGGGTTCACATTGCGGAGAAAGAGGGTGAAGACTCAGAAGCGTCTTCTGAGGGTGGAGGGACAGCACCTCCACCTCCTCCAACACCCGACCTTGACTTGGCTTTGCTTCCTATCTGAACTTGCCAGCCGGCCTGCCGTTCTATTAACCTTCCTAGACCCTCTTGCCCAGGGAATGAATTCCAGGCTGCAACCTGCTCGGCCTGGTGGGAAGGGCCTCTCCTGGGCTCCTGCTGTGGCCTCCTGCAGCTGCTACAATTTCACGGCTCTTGTGTTCATAGCCACTGTGTGTCTCCCTCCATTCCAGTTGCTGGGCCATCTCAGCCGCTTGCCTTGGCCAGCAGTGTGAACCCAGGCAGCCCTAGTCTTACTAGTGAACCACACAGACTGAGGAACGAGGAGAAGGCCAATGTCTACCATAGCTGTTCCCAGGTCTGATTCACCTGGGTCTACCTAGAAAGATCTCAGGGAAGGACACTGATTGGACCTGTTTGGGTCACATGCCCACCTCTACACCAATCATAATTGTTGGGAAAATGAGGATCTGCAATTGGCTGGAGCTGGGCTATATGTTTTTCTTGTTGCCAAGGTGCAAAGGCAGACTACTGAGCTAGGCAACTGCCCAAAAGCTGAGGGGCAACGGGGAGCAGTCCAGGGTCAGGGGCAAGCCCTCCAAGTATGCAGTATGATTCGAGGTGCTGCTGGCCCCCCAAGTCCAACGCAGGGTGCAAGGGAGGGCAGGACAGGGGACGGGGTCCTGCGCTGTGTCCAGGAGAGGGCGCAGGGACACCCCTGTGCACCCTGGCCCTGTCACCAGAGCGCGTGTTGCAGCCATCTGGCCGGTCTGCTGCTGGGGGTCCCCTCCCGGAGCCCTGCTGCTGACAGGAACCAGCGCCTTTTACAGCCGCCAGCGCATCTGGGAACGCTCTGGCCTCCGGGCTGGAGCTGAGTCCCAGCCACGCCGGCGAGCAGCCCCCACCCCTCACCCACGTGACAGCCTGCTGGACGCTGGCCACCACCGTTGTGTAACCAGCCTTGTCCAGGAGAGAGGCGAGGCTGCGGGGCAGGGCTCCAGCTGGGGCTGCTGCCAGGTCCCCAGCAGGCCTGGGGTGGCTGGGGACGCCCGCAGCAAGGGAACTGCCCCTCTTTTCCACGCGTTTCTTATACTCCTCCGGACCCTCCTGACTTTTCTCTCGTGCTCTCTCTTCCCCTGTCCCCATCTTTCTCCTTTCCCACTGTTCTGTGTTACCTTCTTTTTCCTTCTCTTTCCCCTCCTTTCTTCTCTTTCTCCTGACTTTTCCTTTCCAACTCAAGGGGCCCATCTCATTCCAGGGTTCCCTTGGAGTTGGGAGCCTGAGTAGATAACAGAGATCTCCACAGACCCAGTGTCTACTTCAGAGGACAGGGCTGGGGAGTGGCTGTGACCCCAGCAACTCCACACCATGTCACACACTCCTTGCAGGCCTTTTAAGGACAAGACCAGCTTGATGGCAGGCATCCAGCTTTGGCCCCAGATCTCTTTGGGATAGGGATCGTGGGTGTTTGCTTCCAGAATGAAATGGAGTAGAAGGGGTTTCTTAACCTCAGTGGAGGGGCCCATAGCAGCCCCTCCAGATCCTGCCTCAAACCCATTTGCCCTGCCCATAGAAATCTGGGACTGGAGACCTCTGCCTACCTACCTGCCTGTGGCTCCTTTCCCTAGCCACTAAGTCTGTAAGGAACAGACCAATGTTCCAGGCATGTGCAAAGGCCCTGGGGCACAGAGCCTCTTGGTGTACTCCTGGACCTAAAAAGAAGCTATTCTGGTCTCAGTGAGTGTGGCCCAAAAGATGTGGCGGGACGGGGTCTGAGTGTGGCAATAGGGGAGGTAGTCTGTGGGCTGACTGGAGAAGACAAGGACAGACAAGGCAGAGAGTAGGGAAACACTGTGGTCTTTGAAGTGAGAAGGGGCAGTGCTATGTGGGTGGGCTTCTGGGAGATAAGAAAGTGGGGAGATGAGAGAGCAGGGAGAGAGTGTTCCCAGCAGGGGACTGGCTGCGTGCAGAAATGTAACCCCTCAGGGACCTCGCAGGCTGTGTTCCCCTTGGCTCAGGTGAGGGGATGCAGGGCAGGACTCTGGTGGGCCTGGACTCAGACAAGTGGAAGACTTTGGTGTCCCTAGGGCTCTGGAAGGTGTGAATTGTTGCGACTGCTGGTGCCAGGAAAGGTGAGGACAGTGTGGAAAGGGCGAGCCTCTCTCCTCATGGGCTGTCTGTGGTTTTTAACTGTGGACACAACCTAACTCTTGGGAAGAAGCCTCACTTGAGGAGTGGTCTGGATCAGGTTGGCCTGTGAGTGTCACAGCCCATTGTGAGAGCTGCCATTCCCTAGGTTGGACCCTGAACTCTACCTGAATAAAGAAAGCTGGTTGAGCATGAAGCAGGCAAGCAGGCAGCATGGGGCCATGATCAGTCTCTGCTCTCGACTGTGGTTGTGGTGTGACTAGCTGTTTGAGTCCCTGCCTTGACTTCCCTCACTGGTGCACCATGGTCTGGAAGTGTAGCCGATTAACCCTTTCCCTCTTCTATGTTGGGCTCAGGGTAGTTTCTCATAGCAGCAGAGGTGTCCCTATACCGAGTGCCAACACCGATGCTGCTCTCTGCTAATGGGAAGCCAGCAGTGCTTTTTGTCCACGTGACCTCAGGACAGTTGTAAGACTCTGGGTTTCGGTTTCTTCTCCTGCAGACCAGGAACAGGCCTCCACCTGGCCTCTGGGAGGATCCAGTGGACTTGACAGTGACAGGCTGGGATATTCTAGGGGCCAGACTGACTGCCCTCGATCCCCAGATCACCCACACAGCATTGGTCAGAGAGCTGGTTTCAAGGCCTCATCTCCACATTAGTCCTGAGGAGACACCGAGTGAAGGGTTCTGGCCAGCGCCTTGTGAGCACGTGGAAACAGGTAGACAGCCTGAGGACACAGGACAGGGGCTCACTTGTGGAGGAAGCATTAGCTTTTGGAGCTCCAGTCCCCACAGCTCCTACAGGACTGATGTTCACGGTGACCCAGGTCCTTCCTTGCATAAGGCACCTGTCCCACCTCAGCCTTTGGAAGGACAATCCCAAGAATAGAACCTTCCATTTAAGAAGCATTTCAATTTGCATTAATTGTGTGTGTGTGTGTGTGTGTGTGTGTGTGTGTGTGTGAGAGAGAGAGAGAGAGAGAGAGAGAGAGAGAGAGAGAGAGAGAGAGAGAGAGAGAGAGAGAGAGAGAGAGAGCGCATGAATGTGGAGGTCAGCACACATCTCTCTGCAGTCTGTTGTCTCCTTCCACCTTCACACAGATTCTAGAAATCAAACTCAGGTCATCAGGCTTCCTGGGCAGGCCCTGTTGAGCCAGCTCATACTCTGTCCACTTCGATGGTTGCAGGAGTGAGGAGGCTGAACACACAATGCGGTGACAGAAATGACCTATCTTGAACAATGCTTTCACCTTGTTTTGTGTCTTTTGGGGAATTTCACTATGTAGCCCAGGTTGGCCTCGAACCCTCCATTCTCCCCGCTCAGCCTCTCAGGTTGCAAGGGTAGACCCATCGCACATCTGGCTTTCTAATATATTTAAAACAATCACATCTTGCCAGTCGAGGTGGGCAGTTAGGGGGTGGGGACAGGGTGCTCAGCAGCCAGACCACTGATGGTGTGGTTTGTTCAGTGACAGAGCAGATTAGGGCTGGGGGTATAGCTCAATCAGTAAAGTGCTGTCTACTGTGTGGAGCCCGAGTTCAATCCTTAGCACCTCCAAAATAAAGGAAGCGGCCAGGACAATGTGTGGAAAATAAACTAAGAGGTGATTTGAGCTTAGTCCATTGACCTCAGGACCAGCCACCCACTAGGGCTTGTCAGAAAAAGCTGTCCCAGGCATGCCCCACCTTCTGGCATCTCAGCATTGATCAACTGCATCTGCACATTCGTATCTTAAAATTACTTTTTTTTTTTTTTTTAAATGGTAAAAACAGTGCATGATGGCTTTAAGTAAGTTTACGGTTTTGTGTTGGATGGCATTCATAGCTACCTAGGTGGCATGTGGGCCACAGGCTGTGGCTGGATACCCCTGGCTGAGGCCCAAAGGCATGTACTCTTTCTGCTCTGAATAGAACAGGGCTTGTTTAGATCGATGTCCCATAATGTCCAGCCTGTATAGTCTCATTGATGTACAACGTCATCTCCTTCTGCCTCTCTGCAAGGAATATTCGTGAGGCTCCCACTGTCCTAACATGCCTCCGAGGAAAAGCTAGCTTTAGGACTGGGCACTGCTGGCACCAAGCAGGATCCTTCAGGCTCTGAGTATTCAGTCCCCCAGAGCTGGGTCCCTGGCCTCTGCCTACTCCATGTCAGTAGCACCTTCAGTGACACCCTCCTTCTGAGCATAATAGATACTGGCTTCCTGGCCTTGCTAATTGTCCCCTAAGGGCAAATCACTCTGAGAGAGCAGTACTGCCATGGGAGGGGGGGTGCAGCAGGGAGGGGGTGTTTGGATTTCCTTGGCACTCAGCCATGCTGGCCCAGGTCCCAGGATGGGCCATGGGAGGCAACACAACGAGATGGGGCAGCACCTGACTTGGCCTTTGGAGGGATAGTGAGATGTGAGCAGCCCTTATCTGGGGGTCTGTAACTCACCCTGCACCCTCAGGGCTGCGTCTGCCTCCCGGCTGGACCTGGGGTTCTCTGCCACTGTAGGGTTCCCAGCTCTTGGAGTGGGCAGTTCCCATCTATAGGTGGGGACACTAGAGTAAATGACATGTGGATGTGTTAGGGGATACCCTTGGAAGAGCACAGAGCAGCCTTGCCTGGCCCCCAGGAGCCCCAGAGGCATGTTATCCCTCAGGTTCGTCCTTAGCTACACCAAGATGGCTGTGTTTTATGGGTCAGTCCCATCAGGTCCTGTAGCCTGGCCTTAGTGGGTACTGTTTGACCTTGGGTGAACTGGCTCTGGTGGGTGACAGCTGAGTATTGTCTGATCACAGTGTGTCCTCATAGAGGGGTCTGGCCTGCCTCTCTGTCACTCTAGTGAACTTGCCTGCCAGCAGAGAGAGGGTGTTCCAAAGTGCATGGTTGGGAGAAAATAGACAGCTCAGCCTAGAGGGAGGTGTGTGGAAGAGGAGGGACTCGGTCAGCAGGGGACTGAGCCAGCTGGAGAGCAGTGTGCTTTGGAGGCTTTTGTTACAGGCTCTGAGGTTTGCGCCCCACCCTGGTGCCTCTAAGTGTACAGTTCAGCACTTCCCAGTGTGTCTTTGGAGGTGGGCAGCCTTGCCGCATTGAATCCTAAAGAGTTTTCATAGTCCCACACTGTGAACCCCAAGCTGTCCCCATTTCCCCCCACCTCCCTGTCCCTGAGTCTACTCACCCCTGGCCTATCCATGGATGTTTCTAATCTGGACAATTCCCGCAGTTGGATCCTGTAAGCTTTGCTGCTGCATCTAGCTTCCTTCACTCAGTCTTAGGATCCTCTGTGTTAGCCCCTGCCGCAAGCCTCACTCCTTTTTATGGCCGAGTAATATTCCCGCACACGGGCATTCCTGCACACGGGCGGAGCACATTGTACTCATTCACAGTTTGATGGTGACTTCTTGGTTGCTTCCACTTGACAGTGGTGACTACTGTGGATGTTTGTGTGGGTGAACGCTCTCTTTCCACACCCAGTAGAGAAACTCCTGGCTCCAGTGTAACTTCAACCTTGGGAGGAACCCCCAGACTCATCCCTGCCAATCCCCGCTCAGGTCACTTGATGTCCTTTCCCTCGTGACTAACATCCTTCCTGCATTCTCTTTTCACTTGTTTGAGACTGTAGCCCAGGCGGGTGCTGATCCTCCCGCCTCAGTCTCCAGAGTAGCTAGGGTGACAAGCCTTTGCCACCAGGCTTGCCAGCTCTGTCTGTCTGTCTGTCTTCCTTTCTTCTAGGTTTATTTATTTTATGTATATGAATGTTTTACATGCACGCATGCGTACCATCCTTTGGTGGCCAAAAGTGGGCACCAGATCCCCTGAACTGGAGTTACAGGTGACTGTGAGCCATGTAGGTGCTGGGAATTGAACCCAGGCCCTCTGCAAAAGCCACAAGTGTTCTTAACCACTGAGCAATCTCTCCAGTGCCTCTTCTTACCTTGCGAAGGACTTTTGCTTGTTTGTTTGTTTTGATTTGACTTTTGGTTTTGGAGACAGGGTTTTTCTGTGTAAGAGCCCTATCTGTCCTGGAACTCCCCTTGTAGATCAGGCTGGCCTCGAACTCACAGAGGTCCACCTGCTTCTGTCTCCTGTTAAAGACATGCACCCGCCCCCCTCCCCCCGGCCTTTGTGAGGGATCCTCTCAACACCCATCTTTTTAAAACCTTGATGGAAGTGCAGTTACATACTGTTGTCACGTGCCCTCCTGGTGGATTCCAAGCACAGTTACAGTCTTTCCCCTGCGGATCTCTACTCATCTTTGCTTTGCTTTTGTACCGTGTGTGATGTACAGACATGTGGATGGCTGGTTGTCCCTGGTCCACTGGCTAAAAGAACAACCTGTCCCCCTTGGAAGAACTTGGGTGGTCATAGGCCATAGGATTGGGGGAGAGGTCTCCTGGCTTAGGCCTGTGCCTGGGGATCCCTGGGCAGTTGGAAGAAATGTATTGTACACTGGCCTCAGGATTTCCTGCTGCAGCCCAGGGCTGGACAGATAGATCTCCATGGAACCTCTCCAGAGAGCCCCATGACTCTGGGTCAAGGGCAGGGACAGGGGACAGAGTGGGAGAGGCTATTAGCTCAGCAAATAAGGCACTCAGGCTGGGTATTCTCTGCATTTTAGGGCCAGAGTTAGAGGACTCTTGGGAGCCACTTCCTCCAGCCTGACCCCATCTTTTGGTGCTTGCCTACCGCCCTGTGTGTTCTTTGTCTCACGTGCCTCCCAGAGTGCTGTGTGGTGGCAGGTACTAGCTGGCCCCTTCTCTCTGGGGTGGCTAGCCGGCCCCTTCTCTCTGGGGTGGCTAGCCGGCCCCTTCTCTCTGGGGTGGCTAGCCGGCCCCTTCTCTCTGGGGTGACTAGCCGGCCCCTTCTCTCTGGGGTGACTAGCCGGCCCCTTCTCTCTGGGGTGACTAGCCGGCCCCTTCTCTCTGAGGTGCTAGCCGGCCCCTTCTCTCTGAGGTGCTAGCCGGCCCCTTCTCTCTGAGGTGACTAGCCGGCCCCTTCTCTCTGAGGTGACTAGCCGGCCCCTTCTCTCTGAGGTGACTAGCCGGCCCCTTCTCTCTGGGGTGCTAGCCGGCCCCTTCTCTCTGGGGTGACTAGCCGGCCCCTTCTCTCTGGGGTGACTAGCCGGCCCCTTCTCTCTGGGGTGACTAGCTGGCCCCTTCTCTCTGGGGTGACTAGCTGGCCCCTTCTCTCTGGGGTGACTAGCTGGCCCCTTCTCTCTGGGGTGACTAGCTGGCCACTTCTCTCTGAGGTGACTAGCTGGCCACTTCTCTCTGAAGCGCTAGCTGGTCCCTTCTCTCTGAGGTGACTAGCTGTCTCCTCTGCCAGTGCTTCCTCTGCATTTTCAGCCAGCACAGAAAATGTAAGCACAACCCCAACCTGGTCCATCTGCAATCCTTCTTCACCTGAAGACCCTTTTATACCCTCCCCGTGGCTCCGGGCCACCACCCATTGTACCAAGGACATGACAGGAGGAGTAAGTAAAAGGTCCCCTCCCTTTCTTGCTCTACCTCTCCCAGGATGGTCAAGCCTTGCCCTCTCAGCCCTTGAGCTTAGGCCTGGACATTCACAGCCCCAAACAAGATTTGATGATGTGGCATCCACCCATGCCTATAGATAAACGGGTTCTGCACAGGGTGTTAGGAGCAGCCAGCTAAGGAGGGAGGAAGAGTCAGTGTCAGCCCTGAGGGCCAAAGCCCTTCCCATTTCATTGAAGCCTTCAGTGGCTGCAACACCCAGGGCACAGCCCGCTCAAGGCCACAGCCTGGAAAGCCAGCCAAGGCCACACAGCATTTCCTGTCACTGAGCTTCCGATACATGTTCCTTGTGGCCTGGATCCAAACCCACCCAGAGGTTCCATGGGAAAGCCTCAGAGGGCCTAGGGGCGGGGGTGGGGACTTGGCTAGGGCAGGAGTCAGGCCTGAGGTCTGTTCTGAGGGTTCCTCTGTCTGTCTCAAAGCTGGGGACACCTTTTCCCTGCTTGTGTCACAGTACTGCCAGCCTGAGACCCCGACACAGCTCTGGGAACACTGTGACCGTGGTTGGCAGATTCGAGGTCTCTGCCACCTGTAAAGGGCTCGTGGCCCTGATCCCCTGCTGCTGGCCACAGTTGGACACACGTAGCACGGGCCAGTCTGAGACTGTGATGCGACCCTGAGCAGAAGAGCGGTCCCACAGGTCAGTCAGTTAGCTGCCTGTGAGGTGGCCACCCCTCAGGGCTCGCGGCACACCTTGGTGAAGGTGGACAGGTGTTTTTGAGTTTAGCCTTTCATTGTCTGGGAGAAGCTTGTAAAAACATAACCACCTCCTCCAGACCCAGGGGTGCAGAGCACACCTTGGTGCCCATGAGATGACCAAGGAAAATGAGATGAACATCTAATGGGTAAGCCTGTATCAGGCCACAGATACAATGTCTTAATCAGACTCATTGTTCCCTGAGGCAGGTTCTATAGTGTCTTGTGGAACACCCAGGGTGGGGACATGGCTCAACAAGGTCCCTCAGCCGGCCAGGTAGGGCTAGGCTAGACGCCGGAGCGTGTTTACCCAGCAGTCTTTGCCTACCCAATTGGTGGGCATTCCTGGGGGAATAGCATAAGAAAGATTCTGGAAAAGGACAACGAGCCCCAGAATGACATGACTTGTGTCTATAAGGTGCCATGGGACACTGTGAGGGTGATCAGATCAGAGTGCCTCTCAGAGGGGTGGCATGACCACTGGTGTCAGATGGGCTCTGACAAAAGCAGGGGGCTGAGCGGGATGGGGAACGGGATGGGCTGGTGGGAACTGCCCTGCAGAGTGCTTTAGCTGGCCTTGGGCTCCCCCTCCTTGCCAGGGGCTGGGCAAAACAAAGAGGCCTGAATGGGGCTTCCGGCCTTTGAGGAAATTACAATCAGACTGGAGGTGAGGTGTGCAAGTGTGATGAGGAGCTGCAGGGACTGAGACAACCCAGAGGCTGACTCACTGGACTGGAGCAGCCAAGACCTCCTTCAGGACTCAGTGCTGGGTCTGGGTAGAGCTGTGCTGAGCCAACCTGGGGGTGGGGAGGGCAGGTAGGGGCAGTCAGGACTTGGTACAGCAATAGGGCAGGGCAGCTGGTGTCACTGGAATGCTAGTGCACCCTACGTACGGTGGCTCATGCCTGTAACTCAGAAGGCTAAAGCAAGAGGAGTGCCATGAGTTTGAGGCCAGCATGACCCACACAGTAAATTCCAGGCCAGTCTGGACGAGAGAGAAAGTCTCTGTCTCAAAACAAACTGCAACAAAGAAAAGAGAGACGCTTCGGGCATCCTGCATTTATTCTATTGATTGTGGGGGTCCAGAAGTCCAATGTGGAAGGTGGAGGCATAAGTCAGTGGTGGGGTACTTGCCTGATATGCACAGCCTCAGGTTTGATGTCCATCACAAGAGGAGGGGGAGGGAGAGATGGAGGAGACAGATGGAAGAGTAAGAGAGGGGGAGAGAAAGAAGAGGAGATAGAGGAGGAAGAAAGGGGACACAAGAGGTCACATTCTGGGGTTAGGGTTGGATCCTGCTGGAGTTCTGGGGAGCAACCTGGCCCCTTCCCCTTCTCAGCGTCTGAGCTGGCTGCTTCCTTGACTGTGGTTCCTGCAGAGCACTCATGGGTCTGGGTCTGATGTTTTCGCCTTCCCATCTTGGGAGTGTTGGGTTTGGAGATGTGTTGGTGGTCCCTGGGGGTTTCCTGGGTGTAAACGCATGGAGGCTTGTGGGAGGAGTCAGCAAGGCTGAGGTGTAGACAAGAAGGAGGCTGGGCAGGTGGGAAGGGATGCTTCTAAGAATGAGGACACATCCAACTCAAGCGATGGTTCTTGTCACCTTCATTGAATTGAGAGTCACCATGGAGACACACCTCTGGGTGTATCTGGGAGGGCATTTCCAGACAGGAAGACCTGGCGAGGGAAGATGCACCCATGGGCTGGGGTCCCAGGCTAAATAAAAAGGAGGAGAAAGCAGCTGGGCACCAGTGTTGGTCTCTCTGCTGCCTGGCTGTGGGTGTCACGTGATCAGCTGCCTCATGCTCCTGCTGCCGCTGTTCCTTCAAACCGCACAACTTTCATCCCTTAAGTTGCTCTTGTCAGATATTTTTGTCACCACAAAGAGAGTAGCTAATTCAGTGACTGAGGATGAGAGTCTGAGCTCAGAGAAGACAATGGGCCACAGGTTCTGTCGCCAGCACAGGCAGCTCAAGCACTTCTCTGGTTTTCTATAGCTTTCTATACCTTTTTTACTCCTTCCCTGCAGCCTGCATCCCTGTGTGCCTTCCTTCCTGCCCACAGGAGTCACAGCACACTCACATGGACCCAGGTGGCGATAGCCCCAGACCCACCTAAATTCAACCTGGGTTTGGCACAGAGGGCCCTACTCTGCAGGTGGCCTATGGGTGGGTCTTCACCAGATGACCCTGCAGCCCTCTTACCTGGTCTCTTGGCTGACCCTGGGTGGGCCCCTCAGCCCCTGCTGGCTTCCTGCTCTGTAAACATGGCTAGATTAATGGTAAGAAACTGTCAGAGAGTCCCATCGGATGGGACTGTTTTGAAGATGTCTTGAAGATAAGGACAGGAAGGCCAGTGCGGCTGCCAGCACACCATCGTATGTTTTCCTGGCAGGGTTTTCACTGGGCCTCAGGAAACCATAATCATAGAGTTAATCACTCTTGATTCACCCACATCTGCTGCATTGCCTGGAGGTGTTCTAGGGCCTGGGTGGGGGTGGGGGAGTGGGCAGCACACACATGAGTCTCCAAACTTGGGACTTCCTCACCAGGGACTGTGTACCCGGCTTTGTGTCATCCTCCTCACTGCCATGGTTCCCACCAAGAGGTCTCTGTGCTTTCTGGGCTACCATTCTCCCAGTTTCTGTTATATATTAATTTTATTTAAAGAGCTATTTTTAAGACAGGACCTCACTCTATGTCCCCTGCTTGGTCTCGAACTCATGACCCCCAACTGATCCTTTTGAGTAACTGAGACTACAGCTGTATACGGTCCATTTGGCTACCAATCCCCTTTTTTAAGAATTAGATTTATGCCAGGCAGTGCTGGCGAGCGCCTTTAATCTCAGTATTCAGGAGGCAGAGGCAGGTGGATCTCTGTGAGTTCCAGGCCAGCCTGGTCTACAGAGCGAGTTCCAGGTCAGATGGGGCTACAAAGAAACCCTGTCTTGGGCAGAAAAATCACATTTTTTTAAATTTGGGAGAGGGTATGCAAATGGAGGTTAGCAAACAACTTGCAGAAGTCAATTCTCTCTACCATGTGAGTCCTGTGAGTCTTGAACTTGGGGCTTCAAGTTTGCTGGCAAGCACCTTTATCTGCTGAGCCAGCTTGCCGGCCCCATTCCCACTTTTAGTAATTAAGGCAAAAGGAATATGAAACTCACCACTTCCAGCCAGATACAGTGCCACACAGCAGTAACCGCATTGGGGAAAATAGAGACAAGAACTTCAGAAGTCAAGGTCATCCTCAGGTACATTGAGAGTTCTAGGCCAGCTTGGGCTACATGAGACTGTGTCTCGAAAACACACAGTAAACAATACAATCAATAATAAATGAAGTACCTTACTGGAACCACTATAAGCACATGATCCCAAGAGAGTAAAGTCTGATGGCTGCAGATCTGGGTGGCTGCAGGCTGGGTCTCATCCCACGGCACTTTCAGACCCCTAAAAAGAGTCTGTCCTCAGCAGTAATGGCTCCTCCTGTCTGTCTGCCTGCAGACTTAGCTGTTCTGGACATTTTGTTTAACTGGGACCAGACATCATCCCTTTTCATGGCTGAATAATGCTCTTTGTGTCTTTTTTTTATTGTGAACCACCATGTGGGTGCTGGGAATTGAACTGGGGACCTCTGGAAGTGCAGCCAGTGCTCTTAACCTCTGAGCCGTCTCTCCAGCTCCACTGCCTGTGTGTCTTGTAAGCCAATTGTTAATGGGGTATCATGATTGTTTCCGCTTTTTCTGTTTTTGTTTTTTTCTTTGTTTTTGTTGTCAAGACAGGGTCTCACTGTGTAAGCCCTGGCTGTCCTGGAACTCACTGTATAGACTACCTCGAACTCACAGAGATCCACCTGCTTCTGCCCCCAGATCCCCCCAGTGCTGAGATTAAAGGCATGCATCATTATACTTGGCTTTGTTTTTATTTTTTTTTATCCCCATATTGTTGTTGTTTCCTTTGAGACAGAGTCCTAAATAGGCCAGGCTGGCCTGGAACTCCTTACGTAGCTGAGAATGACCTTAACTTCTGATCCTCCTGAGTGCTAGGGTTACAGACTTATGCCCACCCCCCCCCAGTGTCTGCAGGACCTGGTGGAAGCCAGGCTTTTTCACAGCTAGGTAAGTGCTTCACCGAGCCACATCCCAGCCTCCCTTTGATCTCCATGTAGAGAAGGGACACACAGCTACCTGACTCTCAACACAGCAACTCCTCTTTTAGGTGTTAATATTCACCCCCACAGAATCAAGGACCAGGCCCCTGGCACAAGCACCCACAGCAGCCTTGTTTATAATAGCCCCTCACTTGGGCCTCCCGAGTGCCCCCCACCCTCCCCTCAACAGATCAAGGTCACCACAGAATGGAACATCTCCATTTGGTGGCAAGCACAAAAAAAGAAAGAAGGACGGGACACAGTAACTTGGGAGAGTTTCAGAAACGACACAGGGTGACAGAAGCCAGACCCACTGCTTGAAACACTGCATGTGAAAGAAAGGCTTTCTAGGAGGCAAGAAGTCCGTGGCAGGTGGCCCAACAGTCACTGGGGAGGGCACAGGGAAGATTCGGGGGCGCTGGGGACACAGATGGCGCTGACCAAGGTGTGTCACTGCATGTTATACAGGTATCAGAGTCATTTCAAATGGGTTGGGGCTGCCCAGGTGGGACACGGCATGAAGCTGGCACTAGTCTGAGTTCTGGCATATGGGAACCAATGGGTCATTGTGACTGAGTACAGACCTCAGTGTAGACATCTGAATGGCTCTTCTCTGTCTCGTGTCCCTCCTGCATCTCTCCATTCTGTCATTGAGTCAGAATCCCTGTTTGCATGAGTCCATCTGTGTGCCTCTGGATGAGCAGCCCTGGTCCCTGTGTGTGTGTGTGTGTCTGGCGCCTCAGGTGGCATGAGACCACCAGCTCTGAGGCCTGGGAGGGGCAGGCTACTCCTAGGGTAGGGATGCTCAGTTCCGCCCCTTTGCCAGGCAGGGCTGGGTGTCCAAACTGATTGTCTGGGTGGCTCCAAGTCTGGCCACTTCTTCCCTCTGCCACAAGTTCCTTCCCAGCCCTGTGAGTCTTGGGTTCTGCAGGAGCAGATGGAAGCCTGAAGGATGGCAGGATCTCCCACCCTCCTCTTGGGCTACACATCTGCCTCAGATCTTCCCACCCCCTCCCAGCTGCATTTCCTCACCACACTTTGGAAACAAGGAGCCTCAGCAGCTTGAGAGTGTAGCTTATTAAGCAGACCCAAGAAGAGTCAGCTCCACATCCACCCTGGCCTGCCGAGCCACCAGCCCGGAATGGCTGTGTATTTGTCAAAAACCCTAATGTCTCAGAGGGTCCAATGAGGCTTCGGAGTCAGCCACAGCCCAGCTCCCCAAGCCTCCACGTTCAAGGTTACCACCTGCAGGTGGAAGTCAGAGTTTCGGTTCCCACAGGAGGGCCACAGCAATGCCCCAGGAAGGCAGACATCTGCTAGGGACGCCTGCTCCTTAGGAAATGGAGAACTTACAGTTTTCAGTTGCTTCATAAAAATGTTCTTTTAAGTGATCATCAGAAAAGTATAGGCTAGCTGTCATGGGTCCCACCACAGGCGAGCGGCTCCGGAAAGTTCATGGCAGCAGTAAGAGAAGGCTCAGGAGGGCTGGAAGATAGGCCCAAGGGGTCCAAGCCATCACTCTGGCTCCCAGGCCTCTCTGTCTTAGCGGTATCAGAAGCCATATGTCTCTCCAGCTTCAGCCTGCTACTAGGTGCCACATGCTAGGGTCCTGGCTGTTGGCAAGGGTGACAGCTGTGCCCCACCTCAGGGGACAGGCTTTAGCATGTCTCTTCAGGGAGGGGGTGGCCATCTGCAGATCCTACTGGCCAGACCCTAGCCCAGGCTTGTCCTGGGTATGCTGGCAAGTGATTCAACCGTCCAGGCTACTGACACCGACTGTGTGGGGTATTGGGTCACTAAAACAAGCGTGGGAAGAGTGTGCTGAATTTGAATAGGAAGACGTGTTGGATACAGTGGTTTCTTTCCCTGAAGCAGCCCTTTGGGGTCATGTTCCCAACATTTCCCCCTCACACACCAGAGATGTGGGCCAGAGCCTTGGAAAACTCCCTGGTTGGCGGCAGGGCTGGGTAGTTAAGCATGTCTCTGGTTTAAAGGCACCAGGGACCTCACGTTTGCAAGTTGCAGGAGCCACCTCAATAAATACTTAGAGACCCCATGAGAGTCCCAGCTGTGTGGTCCCAGGCAGATTCTTTCACCTCTCTGGGCTCCATGTCCACCAATACCGTGTAAATGGTGGGTGCACCTGTCTACAGCCTTTCAAGTCAAACTACAGGATCAGTCAGGGACTGAGGATGAAGCTTAGTTGATAAAGTGCTTGCATAGTATACACAAGGTCTGGGGTTCAATCCCCACCACTGCATTAAAAGGTGTGGTGGTGCACACCAGTCATCTCAGCACTAGGAAGGTGGAGACAGGAGGATCAGAAGTTCAAGGTCATCCTCAGTACGTAAGGAGCCAGGCCAGTCTGGGCACCAGGAGACCTTGCCTCAAAAATCCAAGGGAGGGGGCAGGCAGGAGGAAGATCAGGGCCAAACAGAGGGACTTTCCAAGGTCCCTGGTCATTTTTAGCTTCCCTCCCTGGGGCAAGTGACCTGCACTCTGTCCTCTGGCCCCACAGCTCACACCAAGTTCTTTTTCTGTCTGTATGAACTCAGGCCCAGTCCTCAGCCAAGGCTAAACTCAAGAGGGTTGGACACGTGGCTTGGGCCGGGAGCCCAAGCAGATGGCAGGCCACCTGTTGCAGGGGTGGCTGAGAACCAGCAGCCCGTGCTGTGGCGCCGCTAGTGCCTTCTGTCCTCTCCCCTGCCTTTCTGCCTGCCTGGTGAGCCGCTCACTCTCTCTGCCCCGAGCCTCTGGGAAGGGGGCTTCTGGGCCTAGGAGCTCGACAAGACAGCACTTAAGTGAGAGGCTGGGCGATATGATGAAAGGCAGGGATGGACGCCCTGAGGAGATCCAGAAGCAGGAGGTTTTGCTGTCCCCACCCTCCATCATGAGGATGAGCAACCCCTGATCCTCCCACACCGGCCGCTCTGCTGCCTGCACAGAGGTCCCCTGATAGACGTTTTGGGAGTCCAAGATTTGGTTTGTTTCAAGATGAGGTTTAGATATGTAGCCTTCACTGATCTGGAGTACCAGAGCCTCCCGCCTCAGCCTCCAGATGCTGGGATTACCAAGGTGGACCATCACACCTGGCTTACAGGTTATTAAACTATAATTATTATTTATCTATTATCTATTTATCTGTTATTGTTTGGTATTTTTGAGACAGGGTATCTTTATGTGGTCCTTGCCATCCTGGAACTCATTCTGTAGAACAGGTTGTCCCCAAATTCACAGAGATCCACCTGCCTCTGTCTCCTAAGTACTGGGACTAAAGCCAAGCATCACCACACTTAGCTAAACTATTATTATTTTAAAACAACGACAACAGAACTGCCAAATGGGCCACACATGCCCCTAGTTCACCCAGAAACTTTTGAAGATACAGGAGCAAAACCTACATGATGACACTCGCATGTAATCCCAGCGCTCTGGATATGAGGCAGGAGCATTGTTGTGAGTTCGAATCCAGCCTGGGGTGCATGGTGAGATTTTTGTCTTACAAAAACCAACCAACAAAAGAAAACCCCATGTGTAGGAAAGAAAACCCAGCTGGTCTCCAGTGAATGGGCCTGAGGCCAGCTCCAGGCTTTTCTGTGGATTCATAGAATTTTTAAACCTACTTCTACTGCACAGTTGGGAGGGGAGGGCGTTAACCACCTTCCTGTCATAACTTGGACAAACTTTTCTCTGACAGCACCCTTTGGAGGACAACATCTTCATGAAGGGACTCCCTGATCTGCAACTCCAGAATCAAAAATGTCTACAAAAAAAAAAAAAAATACTTTGTGTAACTTTTTGGCCACAAAAATCTGCCCTAAGCTGACACAAGTCTATTTATAGCCACTGCTTTCTCCCACTCAGCATCAAGATTCACATCTCAACTCCAGCAATGCCAATGTGTTTGGTTAAGGGTTGGCCTGAGGTGGCATTTCATGGTGTTCAAATCCACCAATCTGAACTCTGGGTCCCTCCTACTCAATGACAACCACACAGAGGCTTCCTGCTTGTCATCTGCAGTATGTTCTTTGCCACCCTGTCCCATCTGCAGGTGCCAAAGGGGAAGCTGAGGCTCTCAGAGCCTCTGTGGATGAGTGACAGTTGAGGGCTGGGTGTGGCTCCTCCCCTTCTTGCCCCATGCTGACCTCCAGGTCACGATGATCCTCTTGTCTCAGCCTTCAGAGTGTTGGGACCATGCCCAGTGCTTGTTTGGGGATGTCTGTTTGCATGTGTGGGGTGCATGTGCACTTGTTTATACGGAGGCCAGAGATTGATATGAGGTGTCTTTCTGGATCATCTCCACTTTGTTCATGGAAGCAGGGTTTCAAGAGGAACTCAGAGCTTGCCTATCCCTCTCATCCAGCTAAGCATGCTCCAGCCAGTCTCCAGAGCAGAAGCCTCACTCATTTTGGGCAGGCTCAGACCCATTCTGAGGCCTATAAGGCTCTAGAGCAGTGGTTCTAAATATGTGGGTCATGGCCCCCCAAAGGCCATCGGAAAACACAGACAGGTATTTACATTACAATTCATTACAGTTATGGAGTAGCAATGAAAATAACTTTATGGTTGGGAGTCAGCACAGCATGAGGAACTGTATCAAATAAAGGGTCACAGCATTAGGAAGGTTGAGAACCACTGCTCTACAATCTAGACCCTCTGCCCAACCTGAACCAGGGTAAGCGGAACAGATGCTGTCCTAACCTGACCCTCACTGCCCCATGAGCAGCTTGTGCCCCTGGGCAGGTACAGGGCTGTCAGCAGCTCCCTGGTGGCCTCAGTGGCTCCCAACCAAGTCATTAATCTTGTTCGACACAGTGAGCACAACTCAGACCTGAAGCCATGCCCCCCTTGACCTTTTGGCACATTTCATAGGACACAGCAGGCGTTCCTAGGAGCCTCTACTCCAGAGGGCATTTAACTTTTGTCTTAATTCAGCCTGCCTATCTTTCCCACTCGACTTTTCCAGTTTTTGATTTCTTTCTTTCTTTCATTTTTATTTATTTATTTTAGATAGAATATCATATACCCTGGGTTGGCTCCAAGCCTGTTATGTAGCTGAGGATAAGCTTGAATTACTGATTGTCCTGCCTCCAAGTGCTGGGATCATAGGCACGGGCCACCATACTCAGCTACAGCTACACATTTTCCAAGGGTTAAACATTTCTTTCCATTTATGTCTGTCCACCCTTCTATCCACCAGCCAATCCACCCATCCTTCCATCATCCATCCTCTCCCACTTACCCATCCATCCATGACTCCTCCCCGTCCTAGCGGCTGGTCGAAGCTCTGAGAGTTTCAGTGAGCTAGTGAGAAAGGAGAAGCTTCCCTGGGCAGAAGCTGGACTGTAAGCTCCTCCCATTTCTCATTTGCATCTACACTGGCCCTGCTACCCTGCTCGCTCCAGGCCCCAGAAGCAGGCTCTCTCCTGTGTGCTAGACTACAATGCTGAGCAAAAACAGATGCTGGCCACTCACCCTGTGGAATTTGTCAGTTTGGAGGAGACAGATGTGAATCAAGTAACCACACTCTTGAAACCATAATCACAAACAGCCCAGCCAGGCCTCAGCCAGGAGGCTCCTGGGAGGTGGGGACATGCCCAGAAACCAAAGGCCTGCATGAGGACCTACCAGGAAAGGGCATCCGAGCAGGGGGCTGCAAGACAGGGAGTTGATGTGAGGAGGGGAGAGGCTGGGAAGGTGGTAGTTCAGCTGAACAAGGGAAATGAAGTCAACGTTAGACACAGGCCCAGCAGCACAGGTTCTGGTGGGAGCTGAGACGCCAGCAGGCCATGCTGTACCTTATTCTCCGATCTCCAGTCCTTCCCATTGACTGACCCAAGTGGAAGGAACAGGCAAGGGAGTCTGGGAAGCAGAGTCGTGGGCACCGTGAGGGAGGTGCAAAGACTGAGGTGTGGTGCGCCTGGCACTCTTGGGAAGGGACAACCACGAGTGTCACCTCTGCTTCTCTCAGGGTGAGGGGCTTGGGGTTCGCTCTCTCTCTAACCCAAGAATGATGGAATCAGAGAAGGGTTTGGAGCACACAGAGCCCAGCCCCAGAACTGCTCTTTGAAAAGAGTATAGCTGGTGGCCCAGGGGAGGGAAAAGCAGGCAGGCATCTACTACCCTCCCAAATCTGTACTCTAGGCATGGGTCCTTCCGTCTGTCTCCAGACCATGAACACTGACAACAGAATGAAGCCAGGGCAGTGTACAGGGGGCCCAGTCACCATGGTGACCATCTGCTTTCTCCTTGCTTCCAAGTGGCCTGCTCTGGACCTGTGATCAGGGCCCTGACCACCCTGCCCCTCCCCTTGCCTCTCCCCCCCACCCCCCACCCCCACCCCCGCCCCAGTTGCAGGGACCATTATACTGTCCACATCCACCCTGTTTTCTACTCTACCGTCAGCTCATTTTTCCAGTCTGATCAATGCCAATAGCTGTGCAGTGGGAGGGTAGATGGAGGCACATAGCTGGAGCTGTGGTGGCCTCTGGGATGCAACCTGTTTTCTCTGCTGCTCTTAGGACCACAGCCAGTTGACCCTTGCTCCAGGTCCCCAGGAAGATGTGATGTCAAGGAAAAAAAAATTTTTTTTAGATAGGCTGGCCTCTAACTGGAAGAAATGTTTCTTCTTCTTCTTCTTCTTCTTCTTCTTCTTCTTCTTCTTCTTCTTCTTCTTCTTCTTCTTCTTTAAATGTTATTACCATTTATTTAGTGTGTATGTGTGTGTATGCATTGTGCATGTATGCTTCTTTCTTATGAAGAAATCAGAAGACAGCCTTCAGGAGTCAATTCTCTCCTTCTACCAAGTGGGTTCCAGGGATTGAACTCAGGTTGTCAGACTTAGCAGCAAGCACCTTTAATCACTGGAGCCATCTTGCTGACCCAAGGGGCAAGATCTATGGCTGGGTCATAGTTTTGGCCTCGTGTGACCTTGGATGAGGTACTGCTCTGGCCCTGGGTCTTCTATGTCCACTCTGTTAACTTTGTCCCCTCGAGCCTGGCCCATCAGGAACAAGCTGTGTGATCTTGGAGAAGGTGCTTAGCCTCTCTGTAGCTGGAAATCATACCTGTCAATTCAGATATTGAGAGGATCAGGGTGACTCATACAGAGCTGAGACAAACTGTGGAGGCTCTAGATCACAGTGACAAAGAACCTCACTCAAGGCATCACTCCACCACCTCTGTGAGCTCGGACATGGGGGGCATCTAACCCAGCCTGAAGAGCAGGCGGGACCAGGGGCTGTACTTTCCTGTTCCTGAAGGCGCTACACTGCAGAGGTCAGAGGGAGCTGAGTGATAGATACTAGGACAGCAGTTCTCAGCCCATGGGTCATGACCAAGGGATAACATAGCAGATGTTTACAGTGTGATTCACAATGTAGCAAAATTATAGTTATGAAGTAGCAACAAAATAATTTTATGGTCAGGGTCACCACAACACGAGGAACCGTATTAAAGAGTTGCAGCATTAGGAAGGTTGAGAACCGCTGAGTTAGGACCTGAGCAAGCTGCAACTTTAAAATGTATTTCCTCTTCAGCGGGGGCCATTTCTGAGTATTGTTGGCCTGTGAAAGGAGCACATTTTCAGAGCCAGGGTGGCAACACGTGTGTGTTTTTCACAACCCAACAGAACAGACACTGAGCCCTGGCCTCTGAGCCCACGTGGACATTATTAGTCTGCTTAGGTGGGCCGGGGGTTAGAGTTCCCTGGGATCTGAGTTCCACTCGTAGGTGTCCACCTGACACGGGTATCATGTGCTGTCTACAAAAGACATGGTTGGGATATCACCATCACCTTTTGCCTCAGATGGGAACTCCTCAGTCCACCAAGGGATCAAGATCATCCAGTCACTGTATTAAGCAGGTTTTTGGGTGTGTGGGGGATATAGAACTGACGAGATATTTGTTATAAAGGGAGATTCCCTAGAGTGGCTTACACAGGAAGGACTTGGGGGTCCAATGATGCCTGCCCCTCAATCAGGAGCCAAAGGCCTGGAGGATTATGGAGTATCACTAGAGAGAAGTTTTATCCCGAGGTAATCCTTCCTGGGATGCTGTCACAGACTTGCCAAGAGGCGAGAGCCACCCTCACTGTCACCAGTGAGCCTCCTTAGCAATACAAAGGCAGGAGCAGGGAAGGGGCTGGGGTGTGTGTGGCTCGGGCAGAGCACTGGACTGGCACACATGGAACTCTGGGTTGCATTACCAGCAAAACACATGCACATGTGCACACAGAAAACCCCAAGCAGGAAGAATCAGGCACAGTGTGCGACCACAAGAAAGACACAGGGTGTGCACAGGCTGTAGCCCTCCCCACGGAGGGGACAGAACCCATCTGCTCATACTATGACATGGTCCAGCCTTGAAATTAGGACAGATAGACAAAATATGGGGTTTCCTGGCATATCAGCACTTAGATGGTGGGGGCAGGAGATCAAGGTCATCCTCTATACATAACACGTTCAAGGCCAGCCTGGGTTATCTGAGAACTTGTTGGGTTCCCTGAGACCTTGTTAAAAAAAAAAAAAAAAAAAAAAAGCGCCAGGCGTGATGGCTGACTCCTTTAATCCCAGCACTCTGAAGGAGAGGCATATGGATGTCTATAAGCTTGAAGCGAGTCTGATCTGCATAGTGAGTGAGTTCTGGGCCAGCCAGGGCTACATAGCCATCTCCTCTGCATGGCACACCAAATGAATGGACAGAAAGTGGGTGAATGGTACTTAGAGCTGGGGGAAGAGCAGTTGGAGGGACTACAGTAGTGGCACTTTGGGTGGAGGTTTCTCTTGGGGATGATGGATGTTCAAAAGTTGACCCTGGAGTTAGCTGTATGGCTCTGTGAACAATCAGCCACGGAACTGTCACCTGCATAGTGGACTATGTAGTCCGGGAATGTCACCTCTGTAGCTGGGTTTGAACTGGATATGGGATAGGGGCAGGGGAGGTGAGGTGTCCCGGGAGGCGGGACATGCTGGTCTGTGAAAATTTAGTGATGTGCACCTGTGTGTCACTTGGAGGAACTTCAGGTTTTCAAAAGCACAATGCCCAGGCAGGCATGGCAGCTCACTCCAGCAATCTCAGCACTGGGGAGGATAAGGCAAGGGGCTGCTGAAGTGTGAGGTCAGACGAAGATAAAGTGCCATTCTTCAGTTTAGCATCAGGCAGCATGAACAAGTCCAGCATAGGCCAGTCACTCCAGAGGGAAGACCAAGGTGACAGCTGCGGCTAGGGCAGGTCCTGGTGACTCAGAGGGACAAACAGACATAGCCTTCTTTGTGAGCCAGAACCTGAGGAGGCCACTGAGAAACTCTGGGTCCAAGGGTTTGGGGACCTGGCTGAAGGTACAGCTCCCGGTAGAGGCATAGCAGAATGGTGAGCAAGACTACCAGCTTCTGGGGCAGGACACTAAGGGACAGGAATGCTTTTATGGGGAAGGATTCAGAGAGCAGGCCAGGAGCTGTCCATTAAGGGTGGTAGGTTAGAGCGAGGCACTTGGACCAGATGGTCTGGGTTCAACTCCAGCCCTGACACATCCCAGCTCTGTGACCTTGGGGACATGGGACCACTGTTCCAAACCTTGATACATACCCCCACCCTGTACTTAGTAAGCATCCAGCACTTAGTGAATGACAGTGGAGAACTAAAGCTGGCCTGCCCAATATACCTAGTGTGCACGTGGGCGGTTGGAGGTCACTCTCGCCGTCTAACTTTGCTTTCCTCCTCCCCTTATGTTCTGCGTTTCCCTGAACTTCTGGGGCTTGGATGGATGCTTTGGAACCAACCACATCAAGGGGTTTCTGCTACAAATCAGAGCCTTAGAGATGCCAGTGGGGAGGGAATTTTCGAGCACACACAGATTTATGTGGAGAGTCTGTCCTGTCAGCCCCGTTGCAGGTCAGCCCTGTGTTCATTTATCAAAAGGTTTTACAAGGCTCTGAAGTTCACCACAGCATCCTCGGGCTCCTGAACGGGAAGGCTGTTGCCCTGGCCCCCGTGCCCTGACCCTTCGCTGGGAGCACAAGCTGGGATTTTTCACACAAGGGCTTTTGTGATGTATCGAATGCTCCTGCCTATGCTGTCTCTGGACCCAGAGATGGACAGTGAGCTGCTGCCTCCTTGCTCTGAGACAGGGGTGTCTCAAAGAGCAATGGCTGCTGAGATGGGGTTACTGGCACACTGTGGAAGCTGCATGTTTAAGGAATTATCGGAACCAGTCCACTCAAAGGCAACAAAAGGGCCTGTGAGCTGGCTCGGTGGTAAAGGTACTTGGCACCAAGCCTGACGCCTAGAGTTTAAGGCACGGAACCCCACAAAGGAAGACCAGTTCCCACAAATTGTCTCTAACCTCCGCAGTATGCTGTGGTAGACCCTTCTATCCTCTGTGCTGCTAAGTTTTCATCCCTTTGACACAAACTGTTGCTGTGTGGGAGGAGGAAACCTCAACAGAGGCACTGTCTCCATCAGACTGGCCTGTGGGCAAGTCTATGGGGCTTTTTCTTGATTGTTGACTGATGTGAAGGGGTCCAGACCAATATCATCCCTAGGCAGGTGGTCCTGGATTGTCTAAGAAAAGCAGCTGAATGTGAAGCAGTAAAAGCTGCGTTCCTTCATGGCTCCTCCCCTCTCCTGGTTGGGTTTCTGCCCTGACTTTCCTCAATGAAGGACTGTCATCAGGACCTGTAAACCAAAGTTGCTTTTGGTCATGGTATTTACCACAGCAATAGAGAGCAAACTAGTAGACTCCCTCTTACTAGCCCCTTCTCCATGCATGCACACATGCATGCAGTGTGTGTGTGTGTGTGTGTGTGTGTGTGTGTGTGTGTGTGAGTGTGTGTGTGTGTGTATACATATGTGCATATATGTATGTATGTATGTATGTATGTATGTATGTATGTATGTATATAAAACCTCAAATGCAACAAAATTTCACCAGCCTCACCATGGTATCAGGAATTGTACCTCTGAAAAGTCCCTGCTTCTGGGGACCCAATTCCCTGCTTCTAAAGCAGAGGCAACACTTCCTCAGCCACCAGGCATAGCTGTCAAGTGCTAATGGGTATGACTAGCTCAGAGGCCCCAGGTCAGCTACCCAGACATTGTGTTTTTATTGTTCCTAGTAACATTCTTTCCCTTTGAGGAGGATATATTTTTGCCAGTACCCTGCCATGTTTGAAGTCCTTTCTGTGGAAAGTAGTGAAGTGTTTCTCTGCCCAGATGGAAGGGGGAGGGAAGGGGAATGGGGGAAGGGGAGTGAAGGAGAGGGAGTGGAGGTGAGCAGAAGGGAGGGGAAAGAGCAAGAAAAGGAAGGACAGCCAAAGATCAGTTTTTCTCCTTTTGTTCCCAGATAGCTGGAGGGCAAACTCAGAGCCCAGGTTGCCTCTGTAGAAGCAGATGGACAGACAGTAACTGGGTCCTGGGAAGAATGCTGGAGGAGTGCACACAGGAGAGAGAGAGAGAGAGAAGCTGGAGGAGTGCACACAGGGAGAGAGAGAGAGAGAGAGAGAGAGAGAGAGAGAGAGAGAGAGAGAGAGAAGCTGGAGGAGTGCACACAGGGAGAGAGAGAGAAGCTGGAGGAGTGCACACAGGGAGAGAGAGAGAGAAGCTGGAGGAGTGCACACAGGGAGAGAGAGAGAGAGAGAAGCTGGAGGAGTGCACACAGGGAGGGAGAAACTGGAGGAGTGCACACAGGGAGAGAGAGAGAGAAGTTGGAGGAGTGCACACAGGGAGAGAGAAGCAACAGAAGGAACAATGAGCAAGCATGTCAAAACTGCAGGTTGGGAAAAGCTGCGTGCTGTGGGATCGCTGTAATTTGATTTCAGGCTCTCAAGAAGAATGAAGCATGGAGCAGCTGAAGATTGCAGAGGGGCAGGGTAATGCTGGCTGGATTTTTTTAATGTGTTTTAATTACATTTATATTATTATTATTATTATTATTATTATTATTATTATTATTATTATATATTTGGTTTTTCAAAACAAGGTTTCTCTGTGTAGCCCTGACTGTCCTGGAACTGGAGACTTGCTCTGCAGACCAGGCTGTCCTTGAACTCAGAGATCTGCTTGCCTCTGCCTCCCCAGTGTGGGGATTAAAGGTGTGTACCACTACTGCCAGGCTTATTTTTAATAATTTTATTCTTTGAAAATTCCATGCTTGTATAAAATGCATTTTGGTCTTACCTGCCTCCTGCCAAGGTTTTATTTTTTGAGACAGGGTTTTACTCTGCAGCCCAAGCTGGCCTTGAATTTCCCATCCATCTCCAGGGTTATGGGATTACGGGAGGTACCATCCAGCCAGACGGCCTGATGATTCTAGAACAGAAGGCACCGTGAGTTTTGGAGTCCTGTGTCCCTCATCCCAACATTGATTGGGCCCTGTGAAACTAGGACAGTGCAAGGCAGGCCAGCTGGGGGTCAGCCCCAGGGGGAGACACAGCCAGAAACAGACACAGTACTGTGTGGTGCTGGGAGCTGGAAACAGTGAGGGGAAAGCTGGGGGTGTCCCACAGGCAGCAAAAATCTGAGCCGTGCTCAGATGCTCCGTACCTCTACTGCCTGTCTCCGCAGAACCTGTGGTCTGTACCTTCCCTGTTCTGAGCCAGGGCTGCTTGGAGCTGCAATATTGCCCATGCCTTGAATAGTGATAGGTATGGAAGGAACATAGCCCCTCCATAGTCTCAGGCAGGAGGATGACTCTATTCAGTACCCAGAATCTATATGCTGTGACTCTTGGCAGACATGTGTAGATGACTCAATCCAGTCTGAGCTTTGAACATGTGAATGGCCAGGCTGGGAGCTGGGATGACTTTGCAACATGAAGCAGACACTAAGGGAACTTGGTGTTTGAGCATCTGGCACTACACAGCTAGCTTTGTGTCCAGGCCAGAGCCTGTGAATGTTGCTCGAGTTTTTCTTGTCCCACCAGGTTCTGCTGCTTCAGCCCCAAACGAACACACAGAGATGCTATATTAATTATAAAGCTGACGGCCAAAGGCTAGGGCTTCTTATTGGCTAGCTCTCTCTTAATTATTAACACATTTCTATTAACTTGAGTGTTCCCACATGGTCTTGGCTTACCAGAGAATGCCTGGACCTGTATTTCCTTTGGTGGCTACATGGTGTCTTCTTGCAGTCTCTCTCTGCCTGCCTTTCCCAGAATTCTCCTGGTCTCCTAGTCCCACTTATCTTCCTGCCTCTATTGGTCAAACAGTGTTTTATTCATCAACCAATAAGCGAAACATATATACAGAAGGACATCTCCCAACATGTGAGAGCTTTGGTTTCCTTAGATGCGTAGTTGGGGACACATGAAAGAAGACAGAAGATACTCTGAGACTATCCCTGGTCCATGCTGAACTTATGACAAATCATTCCTATCAGCTTTCTATGGAGCAGGGTGTGTGTGTGTGTGTGTGTGTGTGTGTGTGTGTGTGTGTGTGTGTGTGTTCCCACTCAACCTGCTGTTCCCATGGGCTGGTTTGTCCTTATGCTGAAGCTCAGTCTTCTCATCCGAAAGAAAGCCAGGGTACAATGACACAGGCATGGGTTCTATGGAGATTCAGGAGCTGGCCCCTACAAGGCCCAGGCTTGTGTTCAAGGCTTACTCAGCATGCAGGCACACCTCTACTACTGTGGGGAGGGGGGGGGTCATTGCATGGGTCCCTCAGCTCTTTTCCTTTGAGACAGGGTCTCACTGTGTAGCCCAGGCTGCCCTTGAACTTGAGACCCTCTTGCCTTGGTCTCTGGAGAGCCTGGCCTGTCAGCATTGCCTAGGTTCTGTTTCTCCCAGTCATAAAAAAATGTGTCCTTTTGTTAGCTCTGCTTTGCTGATGGAGAAAGAGACCCAGAGGGTCAGAAGCCTCCCCCACCCCAAGGCTAGTAAATGTTATTGTGATGTCAGGCTGATGTGTCTGGCTGTGCTGTGGCTCCACCCCCATGTCACCCACCCCCCAGATGACTCAGCAGTGTCACCTGTCTTCTTCCTTCTCATCTTCTTCCTTCTCTGATTATGCCAGGGGATTTCCTGAGTCATTCACCCATTGAGAGAAACAGAAATCTCTCCCCCCCTACTTTATATACAGAAGCATAAGCACAGACATGTACACATATGCTTGTACATTCACATGCCTGTGTAGTGCACTCATGTATACCTGCATGCATGCATGTAAACACAAATGCATGTCTGTATAACACCAAGTATTAACACACATAAACACATGCATGCAAACCACACACATGTAATCCTGGACTTGTGCATACACATATACATGTGTATATAACTATGTGTTAACACACACAAATGTATGTATAACACACACATTTATGTCTGTACTTGTTCACATACACAAATGCACACACATGTCTACATATACAGTACATGTGTGTATTAATACACACATATTTAACATGTATACACACATAGCCTCCCATCATGTCAGCCTTCTGTGCCAGGCATCTCTCTGGCTCTCATTTGAGCCACCATGGAGGGACCATGTGCCCACTGCACATAGCAGGAGACTGAGGTTCATAGAGTTAAGAGGTCTGCCTCTTTCTGAGGTATACACAGCTGGCAGAATGGGGTGTGGGGCTTTGGATCCAGGTATGGAGCCAGTTCTGGCTATTCAGTGTTCAGGATAGACCTAGGAGAAACTGGCTGTTGGGAGATGAAAGGATGTAGGAAGCAGAAGATGGCAAAGGGAATAAAATGAATGAACAGATGTGAAGGGACGGGGGCAACTCTAGCTGAGCCCCTACAGACGGGCCTGAAGGGTTCTGAAGATGGATAGCTGGACCAGACCGAGGGGTCTTCACCTTCAGGGAGCCTCCTGTACTTGGACAGGAACAGCTTCCCCAGGCTCCTTCCTATGGCGTGAGACCCCAGCCCTTCCTCAGTAAGGACAGACAGGGTTCCTTCATGAGGGAGCTCCCATTCATTGGCTTCTCCTCTAATAAAGTAGAACAATGCCAGCAACCAGGGGATAATCCCACCACCACCACCACCACCACCACCAAATTCTGCAAGAGTTTGCTGAGCCAGCACTTTTCTGGGCCAGGGAAGGAAGAGTCCCATGTCCTGCCATGTTAACATCCCATCCAGTTGATCCTGGAGTCCTGGAATGTCAGGGAGGGGGCTTTATTTATATGTTAGCTCACCAAGTGGGGGCTCCTGTCCCTGGGGCACTGCCTTCTGTCAGGGTAAACAGCTGGAAGCTACTGGAAAGTAGAGGCTCATGATTCTGAAGCTTCAGGGGGCCCTGTTTCAGATGGGAGATTGAGGCCCAGAAAGGTTTGGGGTTGCTTGGTAGCCCAGCCTGAACCAAAGGACACCATCTGGGGGCAGGATGGGGGGGGGGAGAAAACAGAGACAGAGATAGAGACAAAGGGAGAGAGAGAGAGAGAGAGAGAGAGAGAGAGAGAGAGAGAGAGAGAGAGAGAGGGAAACAGGGAAAGAGGGAGGGAGGGAGGGAGGGAGGGAGGGAGGGAGGGAGGGAGAGACAGAGAGGCAAGGGGACATGTGTGTGCCTGTGTGCTTGGGAGGCGCCAAGGACAGCCTCCAGCAGCTTCTGGGTGACAGGGGCCAGATGTCTGCCTGAGGAGGCTGCATACTCCATGCAGAACCCTGCTGCCTGGTCTGAATCCTTACTGGCCTCTTCTTTTGAGTCATAAAGTGAGGGACATCCCACACTTGCTTCTTAGGGGAAGTAGCTAAGAAGCATGTAACAATACTGAACTTGGCATGCAGGTCTGTCTCTGTGTTAAACAGCTACAATGTATCTGCATACAATACATTAAGTGGTGGATATCTGAGATTTCTGCTGCAACACTTTTAACAGGAAGGAAAAGGGCACAGAGAGATTGAGTTCTTAGTCCTAGAACACACAGTATCTTTCCTACTCCTACACCCTAGGTCCCTACAGTGACACAGTGGCCCTTGGCCAGTCAGGGTGGGGGCAGGCTGTGAGGACTCTGTCTCCAGGGTGATGCAGGAGATAACTCCTCTTCCCTCTGTTTCTAAAACTAGGGCATTGGGCTCAGAAAGGTGACCCTAAACCTGGGCTTCTGAAGGGCCAGGACCTCCCCATCTTCTGGGGGAGGGGTGGGGGTGCCCTTCCCAAGTCTCCCTTGGTACCCATCGGTCCTCACCTGGCTCTAATGCGTCCGTCCGGCTTGACCTTTCCTTAAAGATCAGCGGCAGCGGCTGATGGGTTTCGTGGGTCCCAAAGGAGACCCTTCAGACAGCCCGAGCCACGGGCTGCAGAGCCCCTAATTGGAGCAATGAATCACCGCGGGCTCCTGCTGGACACAGAATAGACAGAGGAGCTGAACGCTATTGTGCCATAGTTTGGGATACAGGGGGGTGAGAGAGGGTGGGGAGGGAAGACGGGGGTGGGGTGGAGAGAAGAGGTCAGAGGAGGAGGAAAGAGAAGGATCGGGAGGAGAGGATGAGTCAGGGGAGGAGGGGCGGAGAGGAGGTAAGGGGAGGAGGATTTAGGTGGAGGAGGAGGCAGGGGAGGAGAGGAGGGAGGGGAGGATTAGGAGAAGGAGGAGTCTGGGGGGAGGAGCCCGGGTAGAGGCGGGCAGCAGGGCGGCGCGAGGGAGGGCTTCCCCGCCTCTGCCTCCCTCCCGCGCCCTCCGCCCCGCGCCGCCCCGCCTCCCTCCTCCCCAATTAAATGACCCGACGCTCGGGCCGGCGCCGGAGCTCGCACATGCGGCCGCCGCAGCCGCCCGGGGCTCGTCGCCACTGCCGCCACCTCCACGTTCCGGGCGCGCTCTCCGGCGCCGCCTGGGCCCGCACCGCCGCCAGCCGGGGACTCAGCAGCCCCAGGCATCGCCGCGGAGACCCTCCGTGCGCCCCGGGCCGCGTGCGCGCCGCCGCCCGCCAAACTTTGCGAGTTGGGCGCGGGGCCTCGGGGCGCGCGGCCGGAGCAGCGACAGCCGCGGGGAGCGCGGAGGCGGGCGCGGCGGCCGGGCCATGAGCGGCCGGGCGGCGCCGCTCTCCCGCAAGCAGCGGCTCATGGCAGCGGCGGGCGCGGCCCTGTCGTGCTTCATCTGCGGCGGCGGCATCGCGCGCGGCAAGGAGCTGAAGCTGCCGGTGAGGCCGGCGGGCCCCGCGCAGCCCTTCTTTCCGTTCCTGCAGCAGCAGGAGCCGGCGCCCGGCGCGCGCGGGCTGAGCGCGGCCGATGGCTGCGTGCTGGTGTGCGCTGTGTGCCGCTGTTTCCTGGCCGAGCAGTGGGCCGCCTTCGAGCGCGCGCGCACGCCCGTGGACAAGCGCGTGTACTGGCTCAAGCGGCCGCACCAGTGCGACGCGAGCGCGGGTGGCCGGCGCGGGGCCCGCGAGTGGAACGCCGAGGACGCGCGCGACTCAGAGCTGTCGGAGCTGTCGGACACCGACGCGCTGCCAGAGCCAGAGCCGGAGCCCGAGCCGGAACCTGAGCCCGAGGATGCTCACGACACCACGAAGCCCGGAGCCCGGCGCCGACGCACCGGGCCCGGGACGCACTGGGCTCCCGAGCCGCCTCGGGCCAGCGTGCTGAGGGGCGTCCAGGAACCCTGGCCCGTCCCCACTGCCCCTGACGGCACGGACAGCGCCGCCTCTAGCCGGGCCACGGGGCCCCCAGAGCGCAGCAGCACCCCCGAGGGCAGCGACGTCGCCGGGAGCCGCGGGGACGAGGGCCTGGAGCGGCCTGCCCCGACGCCCGCGGACAGCCAGGCCCGCTGCTGCTACGTCTGTGGGTCGGCGCTGTCGCCAGCCTCGCAGCAGCAGATCCACGTGCAAAAGCAGGAGGCGCCCTCTCAGGCACCCTTCTTTCCCTTCCTGTGGCTGCATAGCCCCCCGCCCGGAGCCCAGCCCATCACTGAGGCGGGCAGCACCCTCGTGTGTCCCTGCTGCTTCTCATCCCTCACGCACCAGTGGCAGAGCTTCGAGCTTGCCAACGTGCCTGTCCTGCAGCGGCTCTACGTGGTTCCCCTGAACAGCCACGCCCCCGGCATGGCCTCCAAGGCCCGGAGACTCCCCAGAGAGGAGGGCCCCGCCACTGCCACGGGGCTGCTGCGGGAGGCCTGCTACCTCTGTGGGGAGGATTGTACACGGGATGCCCGGGCAGTTCCCTCCCGCATCGTCAATGGCAACTCGGGTGGCTCCATGCACTTCCCCTTCCTCAGTCTCCTGCCTTGCCCACCCAATGCTCGGCCCCCCAACAAGCGCTGCGAGGTTCGCAGCTGTCCCAAGTGTTTCAGCGTCCTGGAGGATGTCTGGGCCCTGTACCGGGCATCACATAACCGTGAGCTCATCAGCTCCGTGCAAGGCTTCTTGGGCAGGTACCACCAAGCGTTCTCCGCCTCGGACCCTACTCTGAGCGATCTGCCCGCTTCTGCCCAGGGAGGCCCGCCTGCCGTCTGTTACATCTGTGGGGCTGAGCTGGGGCCAGGCAAGGAGTTCCAGCTCAGCATGAACCCTGCCAGCCACCTGGGCGAGAAGGAACCTTTCTTTCCTTTCCTCACTGTCTATCCGCCTGCCCCACGGGCCAGGCCTGCAGACTCCACCGGCCTGGTGACCACCTGTGTGCTCTGCTATCATGACTTGCTGGGTCAGTGGCTGCAGCATGAAGCCAGAGCTGCTCACCAGGCTGTCAGCGCCTGGTCTAGGCAGTACCAGGTGGACACGTTCGTGTGCTTCTTCTGTCAGCAAGAGAAGAAACGGTGTCTGGGGCTGAAGTCAGTGAGGGTGGCCAGGCTGCCCTTGTTCCTGTATACCCTGAGAGCCAGCCACAGCCTGTTGGTGGATGACGGCCGGCAGCTCATCATTGGTGCCTGCGTGGAATGTGGGACCCTGGTTTGTGCAGGTCAAGGGCTGGTCAGTCAAGGACCCATGGGTTGGAGCTCCCCGGCAGCAGGAGCAACAAAGGTAAGCAGTGGCTTCCATCTGAGAGCATCTGTGTCATCAAAAGGAGAGATGTTTTCTGGTCCTTGGCGATATCACTGGTTCTGTGTGGCTTGCCCCCAGCAGGAGGCCTTCTCTTTGCTTTGCTAGCTTGGCTGACCTTGGAGGCCTGGGGCAGGAGGTTAGAGGGTCTGGGGGCAGGGGTGGAAGAATAGCGGCTGGAATCAGCAGGCATGAGGCTGAAGCTGGGCGTGTTTGCCCCGAATCTATCAAACGGAGGAAGTTCAGGGCATGGCTGTTGTCCGCCCGATAACATTGGTAATTAGTGTAGCCACGCAGGTCACCCGGAGGTCCCTGTGGCAAGTTCCTCTCACTAGCTCCTGGCTGCCTCTCTCTTCCCAAGATTCCCACCCAAGTGCATCTCACTTGAGTCTTCCTGGTGGCTTTATGAAGCAGATGGCAACAGATCCCAGTCGTGTAGGCGTGGGACACAGGCTCATGGGACCCGGGATGGTGGCCTAGACAACCTTTGCTGTGGTGGTTAGTATCTTCTTTGGGAGTCAGCTGCGTGGAGCTGAGCTGAGGCCTGGGGCCTGTTCTCAGGATGCAGCTGTCTGCCTGGTAGGAGGCAGTCAGGGCACTGGGACATTGGAACCTAGCTTTGTAAGAACCGGGGCAGGAGCTGACCAGGTGGCCCTGGGGAAGGGGGCAACAGGCAGGCAGGCAGGCAGGCAGGCATCTGTGACCTGTACTCACTCTCTTGCCCTTGGGCTGGGATGCTAATGCCTACCAAACAGACTGTCCTGTCCTGGGCAGAGGCCTGTGTGGCAGTGACTGGCCAGGGACCTGCAGAGAGACACAAGGGTGGGTAAGTGGGTCCAGTTCAGGAAAGGCTGTGTATTTGTAAAGTGTCTGGTTCCTGCAATTGTGTGTGTGTGTGTGTGTGTGTGTGTGTGTGTGTGTGTGTGTGTGTGTGTGAGAGAGAGAGAGAGAGAGAGAGAGAGAGAGAGAGAGAGAGAGAGAGAGAGAGAGAGAGTATGCCTGTACACATGGAGGCTGGCCTATGAGGCAATCTCTGTTGTGCCTGGGTGTCCCTTTCCCAGGCTCACAACCCTCCAGCCTCACGCACTGCCCTGATCTCTCTTTACCAGAGTTGGCTTTGGTCTTGAGTTGCTTTTAAGGTTTGATGGCAAAGGGAATATCTGCTTCTGGCGTAGGACACCGAACCTTTCATTAGCCACAGGTGTGTGACAGCCGATGCTGAGGCTGTTGCTGGGACTTGGAAGGCACAGCTCCACAAGGCCTGAAGTAGCAGGCTTGGCTGTGGGGCAGGACAGGCCTGCCTGGTCCCCAGCCTGCCTCTGTCTTTGCTGCAGAGCTGTCTGCCAACAAGTTCTTATCGTGGCTGGGCTCAGTTCTCTTGGCTGAGAAGTAGGAATACAGGCCACATGGTTTGTAGAGACATTCTAATAATTAAACTAATCAGGGGGGCATTTGAATGTCCGCAGACCAAGCTTACTGTGTTGAGGCTGTTCCTGGTGGCTCTCTGTTTGGGCAGAAGGGACAGGGCAGTTTTGAGTGAGGCTACAGCCACAGGCAGGATGACTGTTGGAAGTTTGCTGTGGTCTGTGTGGGTGATTGGCGCTCACTGGGGGCATGGAGTTTTCTCTGCAGAGTGCCTAGTTTGTGCTAACTTGACCTCAGTACAGGAACTGAAGTAATCAGAAGACTCCTGGGTCCCAAGCCAGCAGGGGTGGGAAGTAAGGGCAGTCATTGTAGCCCCCAGACCCCTCCTGTGTCCACCAGGGGCCTAAGCTGAGCATCCTTTGCCCTGACCTTGACCCTCACCTTGTCCCAAGAACCTTCTTACACCTACACTGAGCCTCAGGTTAGTCCCTTGACTAGTGACTCCACAGCCGGCAGGTAGCTGAAGGTTCCAGCCTGGAACTCAGGGCTCCCCTACCCCCTGGGTCCTGCTCCATCAGTTTACCTGGGACTCACTGGAACCTGATAAAGTAGCAAAAAGTGCAGAGACAGGAAGAACCCTGGAGCCCCGTGGATGGGAAGAGCCTACTGGGGGCGAGGGGACAGAAAATACCAGAGCTGGTAGCTTTGCAAGGAGGAGAAGTCTGTCCTCTGTGCTGAAGGGTGGCGTGAATGAAAGTATGGAAGGGACAGGGATGTGTCTGCAGTCAGGCCTGTGCTGCAGTGGGGGTGGCAGGCATGCCTCAGACTCCACTCTGGCGGTGGCGGGAAGGAGGAGTCATTCAGCTCCCAGGGTCCGAGGATGCCCTCTGCCCTCTGCCCTTCCTCTGCGTTCCTGCTCTTCCCATTTATCCCACAAATATTTATAGAGCGCCTACTCTGAACCAGGCACTGTTCCAGATGCTGGGATCCGGTGGCAGGCACAGCCTGCAGTGTCCCTGGGGAGGGACAGGCACAGAAGGTCCAGAAGGCTGTTTCCCGCAGCGCTGGGAGCTGAGAGGCTATCAGCCAGACTGGGTGCAGTGCAGAGACAGGTGGGGGTGTGCAGCGGGCCAGGATCCTAGGCTGTCAGGAGTGCAGGCCTAGGCACAGCCTCTCCCTTGTCCCAGAGGCTGGCTTCCCAAGCCGCCCCTGCCCCCCAGAGCCCCTCAGCTTTCAATTAGCCTTCCTTTCTTCCTGTGCACTGTCTGAGAACTTAGCTGGGAAGTGCAAGAGCCTTGTAAGGGCTAAGGAGACCCACTTGGTGGGGACATGGCATGTTCCAGAAACTGCTGGAATTTTGGGATCCTAGTAGGTGTCCCCTCAAGTGAATCAACTTGAAAACATCTGGAAAATGATGTGTCTGAGAAGTCAGAAGAAGGAACAGAAGGGAGATGGGGCCTGGCATCCTCTAGTTGGGTTGCTGGCAGAGGATCACCTCCCCCCTCCTGTCCTTTGGTCTTCTAGAGCTTGGTGTCCTGCAGGCCGTGCAGCCCTGATACACGGATTGGGCTGTGGCTGGGTTGGGCCAGAGAGGGTTGCAGCTTGCTTTCTCTAGGCCTGGCATCCCTATCTCCACCTCACAGGAAAGACCCCTAGGTTTGCCTTACAATAGACCTGGCCTAAATAATTCTATGAGAAGTAGGCTGTGTGACCTTGGGTCTGACCCTTGACCTCTCTGAGCCTTGGTTTCCACCGTTGAGTGATGGTGCTGCTTTTCGATGGCTGAATTGGAGCATGCCTTATTGCTATCTGTTGCTATGAATGGCTCTCAGAACAGGTGGTAGGATGGCCATGTTGTGAGGTAAGTTTGGGGGCAGTATCATGAGGAACTGACTCCCAGGCTGCTATGGTTCCTTTATCAATGGTCACCATATCTTTTAAATGCTCTTGTGGAAAGTCTAACCCCCCATACTGTCCTAGATGGGGAAGGAGCCCAGAGAGGTTAAGTAACTTGCCCATGGTCACTCAGCCAGTTCCCGCAGGGTAAGCTTTGGGCCTGGGCATCTACTCTGGAATCTGTCCTACTTTCTACCCTGCCATGCCTTCTGTCCCCTCTGACCTCCAGCTGTGAAGGTGGCCCTTTCTATAGGGTCAATGGCTCTTCATTTGTGTATGAGCCATCCTACTCTTTTGCACTTCTCAGGGCCAGAGGCTCAGGAAGCACCCATGGGAGGAGGCCCTGTTGTCTCTGTCATTCCCCCATTCTTTTCTACCTGGCCAATAAAGGGGTACCTCTGCCTATACTCCCCCACATGGCCAGGTGTTGCTGGCTCCCATCGTCTGCTCCCATCTGTGGAAAGGTGCCTGCCCTGAGGCTGTCTTGTCCTCTCCCAGGCTGTGCTGTGGGAGCACAGGCTAACGAAGCCTGCCGTTTGGTACCCACTGTACCCCAGCCTGTTGCCAAGAGTCACCTGGCCAGAGCCCCCAAGCCTGGTTGTCACTGTGCTTCTCATCCGAGCACATCACAGGTCGGCAAAGTTCTGTCAGGGTGGCTGCACATCTGTCCCCTGCTTCTTGGCATGCTGCCATCACCAGCTTCCTGTTCCGCAGGGAGGCCCTGGCCATCACTGTTTGCCTCAGGCCCTCGGGATACCAGCTTAGGCTCTTTCTGGAAGGTGCCAGACAGTGCTGGCATCTTCTTCTTGGCAGCAGCTGGGCAGCTGGGCTGTGGGCCTCTGTGAACCCCGGTCCTTCCCCTTCCAAGGGGATGTCTGCGCTTCCTTGCCGGTGTGGGAGCCTTCTGCTCAGAAGAATAAATTTTCCAGATGCCTTGTGCTAACCCTGGAGTAGATTGGAGCCTACTGGGAAAGAGGAAGTGGAGGCAAAAGGTCTTAAAAACGGAGCCTCTCCTGGAAGCAGGGTGGGAAAGAGGGCAGGGCTGAAGGCCAGGCACGTGTGTAAGGCTGCAGGCCTCATGTCTGCTCAGCTCTCAGGAGCTTGCCCTGGTGAGGTTGGTGCTGCTGGGACAGTCCCTGGCAGACTTGGTGGTGGTAACTTTTCATGGCTGTGAGGAGCCACATCCTGGGCTCAGGTCCCTTTGTCCCTCACATGTGTGTCCTGGCTGGATGTGGAAAAGGACGAGATGTCTGCCCTCAGAGAAGAGCATTTTAGAACTTGCTTCTGGTTTCCTGTGTCGCCTAAATACAATACACATGGGGTGGGTGGAAGGACCCTCTCTACTCTGCCATGTGACTGTTACTCAGTTCCCCATCTGTCACAGCAGTAGGACTGGTGTCCAGGGCAGTCCTGTGTTAAGGAAGCTGAGGCCATGGCTTGTGGCATGTGGGCATCCTGCTGTGGGGCCAGGAATGAGAGTCTGCCTCTGAAGGGTCAGGTTTGAAGTTCACTGCACATGGCCAGCGATATGGCTCAGTAGGTAAGGCCTTTGCTACACAAGCCACAGAGTTCAATCCCCAGGACCCCAAAGCATGTAAAGTGGGACAAAACTCATTCCATCCACGAAGTTGTCCTCCAGGCTCCCACACCCATGTGATGAGCACTCAGAAGCCCCTTCCCCACACAACCTATGTATAAACATAATAATAAATTGGTTTCAATTTCTGTACAGTGCCACACCCCAGGACATTGGGATTCTGTCCCCTGGAGGATGACACCGTTGGCTTGGAACAGCTTGTATTGTAAGGCCACAGCTTGTGAATCATGTGTGACACTGCTATGCCAGGGACCTTCTGTCTATCCTTAGTCCCTGGCTTCACATAGATTCTACCCTCCAAGACACAAGCACTGGGAACTCTGGGATGGAGACCCAGCACTGTCAGTGCCTGCAGGCAGGACACCTGTCCACCTGGGTCTCGGTTTTTTCCCTCTGTAAAATGGGCATGTATAGTGAATGAATGTAGAGAAGGCTTCACCTTGAAATCAGTAATCTAGGAGTGCCACTTAGAAAAGCCCTGTTGTTCTCTGAATGAGGCATAGAAAAGGTCTACCTTGTATCATGCTCTAGGAGACATGGGTTGGAAATGGTGCAGTTGGTGGAGGAACCATGTGTCAGGCTGCCCTCTGATCTTCCCTGCCATCCTCCCTGATGTCCACTGTCTTTCTATCTGGTCTCCCTTTGCCATCTGCTGATGTGATAACTCTGTTCATTCCCCCACACACACACACACACACACACACACACACACACACACACACACACACACACACACACACACACACACTCACTGCCTGTCCCTCCTCTGGCCATACAGTGATGCTGTGGGTGACACGTTCTATGGCAGTGGGGTCTTTGCCACTTAGCAGGTTGGAGGACCAGGCTAAGGAACCCAATACATTTCAGGACTAATAGAGTAGGCAGGGCTGGAGTATGGTCATCAATGAGCCTATCCTGTATCTTGGAGACAGGTGGCACTTACAGGGGCCTGGTAGAAGCTGGGCCCTTCTTCTGCCTTCCCAGCCTGGGTTTAGAAAGCATCTATAGTCTACTAGCTTCTAGATCAGTAACTCTCACAACCTATGGGTCGGGACCCCTTTGGGGATTGAGTGACCCTTTTGAAAGGGTTTCCTAAGACTATCCTGCATATCGGGTATTTACATTATGATTCATAACAGTAGCAAAGTTAGTTATGACATAGCAATGAAATAATTTTATGGTTGGGGTCGTCTCAGCATGAGGAACTGTATTAAAGGGTCACAGATTTAGGAAGTTGAGAGCCACAGTTCCAAACAGAATAGCAGCAGGAGCGTCTCATTATGCTGACCCCTTAGGATGATCTGCTTGCTGACCCCATAGGGTGAGCTTCCCAAACCTGCCAGACCTGCCCTCTGTGGGGGGTTAGGGGATTGTACTCTTCAGACCTCCAATGTCACAGGACCTGGGCAGGGGACTTCAGGATTTTGGTTTTCATCCTAGCATTGAGCCCAGAGAGACCACAGAGACCCAAAGGGAGCCCAGGACAACTTGGGGCTTGACACCTCCAGGGTATCTTGTGGGTCACATCTGATTGGTTAAGGCTCCTGTACTAATATTCCTGCTATTTCCCCTCTTAACTGATCATGTGACATCCAGGGGTTTGCAACCTTCCTGATGCTGCGACCCTTTACTAATGCAGTCCCTCATGTTGCAGGGACCCCCCAACCATAAAACCACTTTTATTGCTACTTCATAAGTGTAATTTTACTACTGTTATTAATTGTCATTTAAACATCTGTGTTTCCCAGTGGTCTTAGGTGACCCCTGCAGAAGGGTCACTCAACACCAAAGGGATTGCAACCCACAGGTTGAGAACCACTGGCCTGGATCCTGCAGAGCACATCTGTACAGCTCCGTGTGGCTTCAAGCCAAAGGTGGCAGGGTGAAACCTGCTTTTGTAAGTAGGCCAGCAGGTGCCCATCCACCAGGACCCAGCAACCTAGTCATCTGGGCTCCCCTCTGGGAGGAGAGGACCTCTCTGAAGATAGACTCAACTACCCTCCTTCTTGTGGGAGCTGAGGGTACACTGATGTTTTTCCAGTGGCATGAAGTGGCTAATTGTGTACTGAGGCACTGGGCATTGCCTCAGATGCCCTCATATTGGGGCAGCACACTGGCCTCAGCCTCATGGCAAAACCCTTATGTATGGGAGACTAGGCTCTGCCATCCGCCATTCCTGCTCCCTGAGCCAGCTCTTTTCTTGGTTACGAATGTTGGGACAGATGTGGCTTTTGTTGGTGGCAGTGGTTCTAATTCTTTCATCTGGAGTAACAGTTTGGGCCACACTGGCCACTTACTTGGTCGGAGGATGGAGTCTTGGTGTTGGGAGGCCTGGGCCAACGTAGGTCAACAGAAGTAGGTGACAGCTTAACATTGTCTTATAACCTGAAGACGGAAGCTCTGGTGCCCAGACGGGGACTTTAGGCATGCTGGGCTGCGCAGGGTGTCTTCAGTGAAGCAACACAAGTGTTCAGGTAAAGATCCCAGTGTGTGGGTGTGGGTCGCTAACAGGACAGTGTCAGGGGCAAGCATCTTGGATGGGACAAGTTTATGAGGAAGCTGGTCCCTTCTTTCCACTGTCCCCTTTGGAATGACCTTGCTGTGACTGACAAGACCAAGTGCCATCAGGGCTGGGTCACTCTGAGGTTGATGCAGAGACTCTGCCAGGCCACACCTATGGGGAGCAACTTCTCTGTCACCTGCAGCTTTGCTGGGTGGCAGGAAGTGGCCCAGCTGGCTGGCTTGCTCTGTGGTCTGCAGGTACTCGGGGCTCTGAGCCCCAAGAGACATGACTGATCCCTCGTGATCCAGGCTGCCCTGTGCCAGGCCCTTAACCAGGACAGTAGAGTGCAGCATCAGCAGCTGTAGGCAGTGCATGGCCAAGGCTGGCTGACAGAGGATAGGAGCTGGGGTAGTGGCTCCCACCCCCTGATGAAGGTGGCTATAGGCTGGACCCAGGACCATAGAGGATCAGTTGAGGAGAGGGTTACAGGGTGCCCACTCTTGTCTCACACTTCCCTGTGAAAACCCTCCCAACTCCCTGTTACCTGACTTCATCATCACCCATCTGCATCACGATTGCTGTGAAGGGTGATGTAAGCATTTGATATTTGTGACCCAGAGGGGAAACCGAGGCTGCAGGAGGCGTGGTACCAGTTGCTATATACAGCCAGGGGCTGACACCCTGCTCCCTACTTTGTTTTTTAGCTTCTGGCTTCTCACTCCTTTACTAGGATGCTCACAGGACCCACCTTCTAGGACTGGGACATAAAGCAGGTGATGTTGTTGACAAAGGCAGGAGTGGCCAGCACAGAAGACATAACCATAGGAAGCATGGAGAGGAAGTCCATGACCCTGTTCTCAAGGAACAGGAGGCAGTTGGCTGCAGCCAGGGCACCTAGGACCAGAGCCTCTATTGTCCTGTCTCTGGGTTTCAGTGCCCATCTAAGGGATCAAGGAGCACTCAGGTACATGGCCTCTGCATGACAACTGGCTCCCAGGAAAGCTGATGTTGCATAGTGGTCAGCATGCCAATACACCTGCTGTCTGTCTGTCTGTATAGGACTTTGGACAGCGTGGATAGCCCAGTGCTCTACTATCCTCCTTTGCTCACTGTCTTAGTTAGGGTTACTATTGCTGTGATGAAACACCATGACCAGAGCAACTTGGGAAGGAAAGGGTTTATTTAGCTTACACTTCCACATCGTAGTCCATCACTGAAGGAAGTCAAGACAGGAACTCAAAACAGGGCAGGAGTCTAGAGGCAGGAGCTGCTGCAGAGGCCATGGAGGGTGCTGCCATGGAGGTTTGCTCTTCATAGCTTGCTTTCAACCTGCTTTCTTATAGAACCCAGAGCTACCCGCCCAAGGATGGCACAATCCACCATGAGCTGGACCCTCCCACATCGATCACTGATTAAGAAACTGCCCTATAGGTTTGTCTGCAGCTCAGTCTTATGGAGACATTTTCTTAATTGAGGCTCCTTCCTCTCCTATGACCCCAGCTTGTGTCAAGTTGGCATAACATTAGCCAGAACACTGTGTCCCTCCCTCCTGTCCTCAGGCCTCATTTGGAAGCTGTCATCCGGAAGCACAGGCTCTGTACCCTGCGATGATTCAAGGAGCCAGGAGGGGATTCTTGACTTTGAGGTCAAGAATTAGGAGTTCAGACCCTAGCTGGGTTTGACGGTTGACCTTCCCACAAAGAAGGAATGGGAAGGGGCGCAAAAAGAAGTGGGAGTTTGGGCGGGGAGTTGGCTCAGTGAAGAGCATTTGCTGCTCTTTCAGAGGATGCGGGTTCATGACCCAGCATCCACATTAGGCGGCTCACAACCACTTGTAACTCCAGTTCCAGGGGATCTGATGCCCTCTTTTGGCCTCTTCAGGTGCCCGCCCACCCACAAGTATATACATTCGCACAGACACACATAGATAATAAAGTAAATCTTAAAGAAAAAAAAAAGAATCAAGAATTTATAGAGAACCACAATTCTCAGCACTATGCTCATCCTCACACATGATTCTTTCTTTTTCTTTTTTCTCTTTTAATTGTGATAGTCTCCCTCAGTGATCCAGGTTGGACTTGATCATGGAAATCCTCCAGCCTCGGTATCTCCAGTGCTGGGATCACAGGTGAGAGCCACTATTCCCAGCTCTCATGTGCATTTCTAGCTCTCAGAACCCAGTGAGAGGTCTGGCGTGTAAACATGTTGATTTTTTTCAGTTAGTAGATGCTGTCAGATTTATGGAGGGTGGGGGATGGATAGACCCTATTTTGCACACACTTCAGGAGCTGACTCCTCTTATTCCTTGAGCTCTGGCTGTCCCCACTGTCACATTGCAACAACAGCTCTCTTCTGCCTGTTTTCCTGCTCTGGGAGTTTCTGCTAACCCCTCTAGCCCCTACCTGCAGATTGACCTTGACACGTGGCTATAAGCACAGTTTGGCGGTAACTTACCATTCGTTGGTGTCACAGTTGCCTGTGTGTGTCAGCTTGTTTGGCCAAGCACAGCTGAAGTGAAGTTGCCAGCACCCATCCTCTGTCGCCTTTCCTTCCGATTTCTTGGCAGCCTAGGAATGGCGTTCCTGAAAAGCGTTGCCGTTGGCAAAACCGCAATTAGCAAGATCAAAGTCTTAGAGAAGATGGGAGGGTAAGGGGAAAAAACAATAAAAATGGCATGAAGTGTGCCTTTACAACACACAGCAAATAGAAATTCTTCAAGGCACAACTGCCAAAACCTGCTCGCCCAGGCTCATGTTGAAGAACCAACCCTCTGCGGCCAGCATCAGTTCCTGCATCACAGATGGAGTTGCCAATTGTCATTGTCATTTGTCAATTGTCATTGTCAATGACAATTGTCAATTGTCATTGTAGAACATGGTGTGTGTGTGTGTGTGTGTGTGTGTGTGTGTGTGTGTGTGTGTCCCATTTTTGCTTTCTGAATGTGTGTGCTGTGTCTGTGTGGTCTGGTTATTTTGTTTTGTTTTGATATAATTCCTCTGCCCTACCATTACGGTCCTGTGCCATCTGTGGGTTCTGTAGTGATGGCTCCTCTCTCATTCTAGGCTTGTGACCAATGCTGCCTCTTCCTTTTTTTTTTTTTTTTTTTTTTTTTAAATCATTCCAGCTGTAGCTTTGTAAGTTTTAAGTTTTATTAATCTCTCAGGAAGTTTATATTTTAGAAATTGTGGCTCTCTGAAGTTTTTGAGCAGTCCTTTTTGGACATGGACCATATTTCCAAACTTCCTACAATGAGACTGTTCCTGCTCCGTCTTTATGAGCTAGGAAGAAAACAGTTGTGAGCACACTAAGCCTTTTCCAACCCTTCTACTGGCAGCCAACTGTCCACATCTGCCCTCCTCCTATGGTGTTGGGGAGGTGACAGATCTGTCTTAGACCTGGGAATGTGGCCCAATTGGGAAAAACTCAACTCATCTTGCACAAACCCCTGGGTTTGATCCTCAGGCATGCTGTCACAGACCTGTCACTCAAGTACTCCAGAGGTAGAGGCAAGAGCAGAAATTCAAAGTCATTGATGGCCTCATGACCACTGGGAAGGGAGGGTGCCATATCTTTTTATCTATTTTATCTATCACACTGTATCTATATAAGAAAGGTAGTAGATCTTACCATATGTGTGGTACAGAGGTCAGTTAGTGCCTTCCTCAATAAGACTTTGTGTTTTTCTTATTTAGTTTATGTTTGCAGTTTTTTTTTTCTTTTTTTTTTTTTTTTTTTTTTTTTTTTTTGAGACAGGGTTTCTCTATGGCTCTGGAGGCTGACCTGGAACTCACTCTGTAGACCAGGTTGGTCCCAAACTCACAGAGATCCACCTACGTCTGCCTCCCGAGTGCTGGGATTAAAGATGTGTGCTACCAATGCCCAGTTAGTTTTATTTATTTTATGTTGTGTGCACAAGTGTTTTCTCTTCTTGTATGTTTATGCCCACATGTCTGGTGCCCACAAAGGCCAGAGAGACATTAGGTTTCCCTAGAACTGGAGTTACAGATGGTATGAGCCACCAGTGTGGTTGCTGAGAATTAAACCCAGGTCCTCTGCAAGAGCAGTCAGTGCTCTTAACCTTTGAGCCATCCATCTCTCCAGCACCTCCCCCTCCCTTCTTTTTTTCTTTCTTTCTGAGACAGGGTCTCACTGTGTATCCCTGACTGGCCTGGAACTGGCTATATTGCCCAGGCTGGCCTTGAATTCACAATTAGCCTCCAAAGTGCTGGGATTAAAGAGATGCATGCTAGGTGGGGCTAGGTCTGTCATTGAATATGGATCACATCAATTTACCTAGACTGACAGGCCAGTGAGCCTCTGGATCCTCCTGTTTCTACCTCCCTGTGACCCACCATGTCTGGCTTTTCCGTGAGTCCTGGAGATCAAACTCAAGGCCTCAGGCTTGTGAAGAAGCATATTACCCATTGAGCCCCAGGCCCTGCATTCGTTTTGTTTTGTTTGAGACAGAGACTCAAACTCAGGTATATACTGGAGGGTAACCTCGAGTTCTTGGCCCTGCTGACCCATCTCATGAGTGCTGGCTTGCAGACCTGCACCAGCCTCTATGCCCAGATAGATTCATTCGTGTGTGTGTGTGTGTGTGTGTGTGTGTGTGTGTGTGTGTCTGTGTCTGTGTGTGTGTGTGTGTCTGTGTGTGTGTGTCTGTGTGTGTGTGTGTCTGTGTGTGTGTGTCTGTGTGTGTGTGTGTGTCTGTGTGTGTGTGTGTGTGTGTGTCTGTGTGTGTGCGTGTGTGAGTCTGTGTGTATGTGTGTCTGTGTGTGCGTGTGTGTGTCTGTGTGTGTGTGTGTGTGTGTGTGCGCGCGAATGCACGCATGCACATGGATGTGTATGTGTGAGTGTACTTAAGTCTGCATATGGAGGGCAGGGGGACAGTTTTCAGGAGTTGGTTCTCTCCTTCCACCAATCTGGAGATTGAACACAGGACCTTAAGCTTGACTGCAAGTGGCGTTAATTGTAGAGCCATCTCACTAACCCTAGATTTAAATATTTTTAAGTAATATTTTTGAGATTATAATTTAATCACACCATTTCCTCCTTCCCTAAATGCTTTTAAGAAGGTATTATTCCAGGACCATAGATTGAGAAGGTGCCTGCCTCCTTGTGGAGGTGCGGGACCATAGTTTGAGGATGGTCTACATACACTAACTTTAGCCTTTGCTCTATATACAAAGTATCCACCAATTACAATGTGTGGGGATTTCCATACTTTTCTCTTAAGTATTTTTATCCCCGTTTGTCTCTGTCCTGGCTTTTCCTGCCTATCACAAGCTGAGGTCTCTTTGGGGTCATGGAAGTGGGTGACAGATGAGTGTGTGAGCACTGGCATGCACACTCACACATACACACACACCCCACAGCTGTCAAGCCCCTGTGGGATCCTTAATCTCAGGACTCAGGGGGTGGGACTCCCCAGGGCAGGACTACCACCCTGGTCCCCCTGCACCTCTAGAGCAGCCTGGAGCCCAGCCAGAGCCCTAGCCACTTTCTTCTATGTGAGTTTCATTATTTAAAAAAGTTATTGGGTTTGGGGTGTAGCTTGGTGGTATGAGAAATTTGTTTTTTATTGCAGCTTTTCTGAGAAGCAATTCACATATAAAAGCTTTAAAACTGTAGACTGTAGTGATTTTTGGACACTCGTGGATTGTGCAACTATGAGCACTGTTTAATTTAGATCATTTCAGCACCCCCTGAAAGGGCCCCTTTCCCCTCCCCTGAGGCCCTGGAAACACAATGTATGGTCTCTCTCTGTGGGTTTTCTGTGGACGGTTCATACAGATGGGAATGGACACTGATGGTCTCGGGTTTTCACTTCAGAGTAGGCATCAAACTTCATTCTTTTTCATTACCAAATAATATTCCATTATACATCAATCACATTTAATTTATCTGCTCATCTAGGGGGGTGGATATTTACATTCATTTTGTTTGTATGGGGTTTTTTGTTTGTTTGTTTTTGTTTTCTGTTTTTGCTTTTTCAAGACACAGTTCCTCTGTATTGTTTTGGAGCCTGTCCTGGAACTAGCTCTATAGATCAGGCTGGCCTCGAACTCACAGAGATCCGCCTGCCTCTGCCTCCCCAGTGCTGGGACTAAAGGCGTGTGCTACCAACGCCTGGCTTGTTTGTATGCTTTAAAAGGTTTACCTTTTTTTTTTTTTTTTTTTTTTTTTATGTGCATGAGTGCTTGTATGTCTGTGCTCTCAGAGGCCAGAAGAGGAACTGGACCTCTAGTCATAGATGGTTGTGAGCTGCAAGGTGGTGCTGGGAACTGAACCTGGGTCCTCTGCAAGAGCAGTAGATGCTCTTAGCCATTAGACAGTCTCTCCAGTCCCATGAGAAGTCATATACAAGCTCTTATATGGCTATCTTCTCTGCTCTGCCTCCCTCTTCCATCGATCTCACTGTGTAGCTCAAGCTGCCTTTGACCTTGCAGTGATTCTCCTGCCTCAGCATCTAGAGTTCTGGGATTACAAGTGTGTGCTATTGCACCTGGCCAGGTGTATGGTTAGGAAGGAGGTAGTTGGGTCTGGTTACCACTCCTGGCTTCACCTCTTGAGGAATTGCTGTGCCAGACTGCTTTCCACAGAGGCTGCCCCACCCCCTTCTGCCAGCAGGCACGAGAGGCTGAGCAATCGCAGGTGGGACAGCAGGTTTTAAGGCATAGTGTAACATGCTGTGGTCCCCATGGCTAATGTTCTTTCTCACATTCAAGCCTGTCTGTCAACAGATAATCTGTGTATATGAGTGTGTATGCATGTGTATGTGTGTTTGAGTGTATGCATGTGTCTGTAGAGGCCATAGGTCATTTACTGTTGTCTTCCTCACTCTCCTGCCACCTTACTCTTTGAGATAGTCTCGCTGACCAGGGGTGGGGGTGGGGGGCTCACTGATGCAGCCACACGGGCTGGCCAGGGAGCCTCCTGTCTCTGCTTCCCTCCCAGCACTAAGTCAGCATATGCACTGTTGCCCTGGCTTTTACATGGACACTGGGGATCTGAACAAAAGGCCTGATGTTTGCATAGCAAGCACCTGCCATCTGCCCAGCTCCCAATGAAAACTTTGAAACCTCTTCATTTTTAAAGGTGACAAACAAGCTCCAGAAGTGGTTCAGAGCACTGGTTGCTTTTCCTTCCTAAGGACCCTGGTTTGGTTCTCATCAGCCACATATACAGCGGCTCACTTCCATCTGTGACTCCAATTACAGGGCATTCAGTGCCCTCTTCTGGTTTCCTGGAACACTGTACATTTATGGTGCGCATACATACATGGAAGCACAATACTCCTGTGTACAAAGTAAAAATAAATCTAATGCTACAGCGCTCCTTGGCTGAGGGGTAGTGGGTAAGCAGATTTTCTTCTTTGTGTCTTAGTTTCTTCATCTGTGAATGCCTCAGGAAGGGAATGAGTTAGTCATTGCTTGGACAGTACTTAGAATGGTTTCTGGCATCAGGAAGCCTCATGTCCAGTTAGTAACTGGCTGTGTTATTCTATTACTGCTGTAGGAATTTCCTAAAGGAACAGAGGAGGAATATGCAGGCCACCGTTCAGCCTCATAGCTTGGAGGCTGTGCTGGTCGCACCGTCCTATTCACACCACCCTGTTCACCCTGTCCTCAGTTTTCAGTTTCCCTCATAGCACCTTCAGAGCCTTTTCAGCCCTGCTGAAAGGGAATTTGGGTGCTGCCACCCTGAGCCCTGATTACTCAATGCCTGGTGACATAGGTAGCCTCTGATGTCGTGGGGACATGATTTTCTTGTCTGTGAGATACACATGTATGAGCTATCGCTTACCCCAAGGCCAGCATCTAGGGGTGCAAGCCATGGGGGAGTGTTACCAGCAACACAGGGAACTTTTGTCTTAGGATGGTTCCTTGCCATTGGCACAGACCTTAAATATGCAGGCTCTAGGCCAGGTGCAGAGTGGGGCATGGTCACTGAGGACAGGGATAGAGATATGGATGTGTTCACACTGAAAATAGAGACTAAGGAAAGAAAGACAATCAGAAAAATAACATGTCCCTCCCCCCAACCAGAACTTCCTCTAGCTGTGTTTTGGGTCCAGGTGTATCCATACACACATGCATACATGTGACTGTGGCAGTGGGATGGTGCTGGACATCATGTGCCCTAGCACTTTTTTCCTAAGTCACAACTGCCTTTCATAGGGGCTGAAGCTTTAGGCTGTAGAGCATGATGCATGGTTGGGTTCAAGTCTGAGCCTTGCTCCTTACTCACTGTGTATTCTTTGACCAGTTACTCACCTTCTCTGTGCTATAGTTTCTGAACTATAAAGCAGAGATAGTGGTGATGACCATGTCCTGAGGTTATGTTCAGGTCAGAAAGACAGACTTCATCAGAGGACTAACAGCTGGATTATGTGTTCCCAGGTACCCAGCGCTCTCATAGTGGTCCTGCTCACCAAGACACCCATGATGACGTCTGGCTTTCCAGATGTGATGGCTCTGCAGGATCCTGCCCTCTGCTGTAGCTCTGGCCAGCTGGCCTCGTAGGCACACTGACTGGCTCCTGTTTCTCAGGCAGTGGGAGCTAGGAGAGGTGGCCAGTGCCTATGGGGCCAGAAGGGCCTGGGTCTGGTGCTCAGCTGAGCATGGGGAGCCCTCTGGTTGCAGCATGCCCAGCACTGTGTTTCAGATGAGCTAAAGTGTTCAGGACTCACAGCAAAGTTAGAAAATCCCTGCTGGAGAGATGGCTCAATGGTTAAGAGCACTGGCTGCTCTTCCGGAGGACCCTGGTTTGACTCCCTGGACCCACACAATGGCTCATAGCTGTCTGTAACTCCAGTTCTGGGGGACCCAACACCCTTACCCAGGGATACATGAGGCAAAACAGCAGTGCACATAAAGAATAAACAAAATCAACAACAAAAAAGAAAGTCCCAAACCTGTCTTATAAAAATGTCCCTTAAAGGTAAGAGATTATTGAATGCTCATTGCCATTCCTCCATCCGCTCAGCTTTATGTTCCCATTCATTCTGTCCTGTGCAGGGGCATTTATCCTGGGGAGCAGCCACAGAGGCCAGCCGAGTCCTGGCAAACACTCCAGCTTCCTCCAAATCTTTCCATCTCACTTGGTCACCTATGAGAAAGATACAGAGAGACCTGTGACCCTGTCCCTCTTTCTCACCTGATTCTAGTGACCCCTCCTGTCACCCCTCCAGTGTACAGCTGGGTCATCAATACCAGTATAGTCTGCAGATGAAAATCAGGGCCCCCAGTTATACATGCAGTGATATATGAATGAGTGGATATGTGTAGTGTATGCATATGTCTCTGTACATGTGTCTGACCCTCTGCTGTATGCCTATGCATTTGTCTATTTCTGTGTGTGCATGTGTTTGCATATGTGTGTATGCATTTGTCTGTGTGCATGTGTTTACATGTGAGTGTGTTTGGGTCTATGCCCTACCTCACCTGACAAGGAAGAGACCACTTACCAAGAGTATGTTGCTGGCACCTAGTTCTGCTGCTCTCTGGCTCGTCCTGGATTTCTTGGCACATCAGTGGGAAGGCCTGCCTAGTGACAGCTAGGTACCATGTGGGCCTCTGTGTGTATATGGATGGGAAGAATACACTGATGGAATTTCTTATTTAGGCTTGTGAAATTTTACATCTGAAAGGTTTATTTTTATTTTAATTATGAGTGTATGCATATCTGTGTATGGGTATGTGCATGTGAGCGCAGTACCCATGGAGGCCAGAAGAGGGCATCAGATACTCCTGGAGCTGAGGTTGTGTGCTGTCTAATATGGGTGTTGGAAGCCAAACTCAGGTCCTCTGTAAGAGTAATCAACTGCTGAGCCATCCCTCTAGTCCCAGATGGTTTGTTTTTAACATACAGAGTTCCATTCACTTGAACAATAAGAAGCCAATTTTAAGAGGCCTCTGAGAGGCAGCAATAGGCCAGTTGACAGGAGAGGGGAGAAGCAAACAGGCCAAAATCTCACAGGAGATGTGGCCCGGGAAGAGTGAGAGCTGGGGTGTGTGTGTATGTGTGGGAGGGGTGCCCACAGATTCCCAGAGCAGCCAAGTCCCTTGTCTAAAGTCAAGCATCCGGCACATGAGCTGGCATACCCAGCACAGCTGGCACACTCCCTTCTGTTTGTTTGTTTGTGTGTGGGGCATGTGATAGGAAGCACCTTACAGAAGCCAGGAGGCAGAGTGTGCACAGTGTGAATGGCTTGTCCGCTGCTGCACTGCTCACAGTGGCCCAGGAGAACCTCCCCAGCCCCTCAACCAGGTGTCAGCCAAACCGCTCCAAGGCTCAGTGCCACTTTTCAGAAAGTTTCTCTGGCTCTTTTGCTCTCTTATTTTTTAAACTTGCTTGTTTCGTGTGCATTAGTGTTTTGCCTGTGTGTGTGTGTGTGTGTGTGTGTGTGTGTGTGTGTGTGTGTGTGTGTGTGTTCAGGATCCCCTGAAACTGGAATTACAGTTATGAACTCTATGTGGGTTCTAGGAATTGAACCTGGGTCCTCTGGAAGAGCAATCAGTGCTTTTAACCACTGAGCCATCTCTCCAGCCCCTATTTTTAAACTTTTAACAGCAATTTTGCTATAGGGTCTCATTATATAGCTCCCTGTGGCCTGAAATTGCACTGTAGCCCAGGCTGACCTTGAACCCTTCTAAGACCTTGCCCCCTCCCAGGTGCTGGCATTGCACATATGTGCCCCTGTGCCAGGCTGGCAGGTGTTTCTCAGCTGGCAGCTGTTTGTCTTATCCTGAGGTCCTTTGTTTTGTCTCTTTGGACACAATCTGGTTCACTTTAGATGACTCTGTCATACCAATGCTGGGTGTACGTAACGCCCTCCCCCATAAACCCAGGGATCTGTTGTGTCTGATAGCTGACAGAGTAGTGTTTCCGGCAAACACTGAATACTGTGCAGGGAGAACGGGGTGGGGAAGGGGGCCAAGGGGACCTCCAACATAGGATGGTCTCCTGGGCAGGAGGTCAGGGACTTGGTGGCTCAGATCTATCACTATAGCTAGCTATTCAACAGGCTGAGGTAGGGGGATTGCAAGACCCCTGGGCTAGATTGAGTTCAAGGCTAATCTGGGCTGTAGAGTCAATTTAAGGTTTGTCTGGCAAGTTAACAGGACCCTGTCTCCAAAACAAATAATCTGAAGAGGGCTGGGGCTATAGCTTATCCACAGAGCTCCTGCCTATGAATTGCCACTGAGAGGCTAAGAACTGGCTCAGGGGTAGAGCCCCTGCCTAGAATCCCCCGACAAGGGGAGAGTGTGGCTCAGCTACATACAGAAGGCCCAGGGTTCTATCTTCAGTATCGCCAAGGAAAAGAGCAAGCAGGGCGCCCTCACCTCTGGCAGGGACAGCAGGCCCTCTACTCTCTGCATGTCTGTGTTAGTCTGGATGTAGGGGACCCCGGGGGAAGGTCCTACATGGATTTTGTAAACACTGGCTTCCCTGGAGGAAAGGCAAGGGGACCTGTGGCCCTGGGCTCACGGCTTCCTTAGCTCTTGACTCACTGTGGTAACTGTCTCAGACTTGTTTAAACTCCAGAGAGAAAAGGAGCCGTGTCTGGGGGTGGCTGGCGCCTGTTTCCTTGTGCCCACAGGGATGGTGGAGAGTTCTGGATTCCAGAAGAGGCTTCCTGGAGCTGTTCCCTGGTGGGTGGACACAGCATGTACTTGCCTAGCTGCTGGTGGCCAGGTCTGAGGAGCCCTGAGCAGCGACCCTGAGCAGACACCTCTCAGTGCAGTGGCGGAGGCTCAGCTTTCTGTATCTCTCTTGGGCCTGCAAGACAGCCCCAGAGCCCAGGGTTAGGGCATGTTTAGACGGGGCGGGGCTGCCAGGAATCTGTTCCTTTATTCAGGAGCTAAATGGATCTTTTATTAGGATCAGCAAAATCCATTTTTAACTGAATTTGAAGGTCAGCCTGGCTTAGGTTCCTCCCAACCATGCAGGGGTGTGTCTATTGTGTCACAGATCTTGGAGTGGCATCCTATAGACAAGTCCTGGGTAAGGGAGTCCTCTGGGAGCCTCACGCAAGCCCTGGTGCCGCCTGTCTTTGATCTTGGGCCAGCCATTTAAATTCTGTGTTTTCTGACAGTTGGTCATTTATTGGGCACCTACTGCATACAGGAAAGCAAGGCCTAGGCTTAAGAGCCTAGTGGAAAAGCCAGATGGGAAAACAGTTCCAGATAGTGGGGCTGGAACTATGCTGGGGTCAGCCTTGGGGGACAGTGGGCACTGGGGGAAGACTTAAAGTTTGGAACCCTCCCCGCTTGGGAATTTCAAATGTCACCCCAGTTTAGGGCCCGCAATCCAACCTAAGTAGTTCTTCGAATTGCACTTTGGGAAGTAGGTGATAGTAGCCAGCAGTGTCAGCCTGACCCTAAGTAAGCTCCACACACCAGGCCACCGGGACAGACCCCACTCGTGGGTCCTTGTTCTTGAAGCAGGATCCCTAATCTACCGGCATGAGGGGTATTTTCTGAGGCTCTGGAGGAGGAGGTCACTGGAAGATGGGGCAGCCTGGTGGTGAGCAGATGGGGTCTCGCCCCAGCCTCCTGGTTGAGAGATCCAGCCTGTCGTCTGGTGTGAAGTGGCTGTCTCTGTGTGGTGCAGACAATTTCTTGATGCTGTTAGTGGCAGCTTGTTCTCTGAGCAGGCACAGGCTTCTGTTTCCGGCCCAGGATTCTTACTCCAGGGGAGAGAGGATGCATTCTCCTGGCTGTAAGGGAAGTCAACCCTCTGATGGCGGGGTGAATAGGGTTCTAAGTAGTCGGCAGCTGGCTGCCGGGTAAGCCATTGGGTACCACATCTCTGCTGCAGCTGGGCTCAACAATGGATGGGAGTGCTCAGAGCCTTGGAAACAGGACCCCCTCTCATCAGGGGCTGTAGTCTCATTGGGGAGGTGGGTGGCAAGGATGTGAACAAGCAGAACACAGATATATCTAACATAGTGGTCTGGATCCTGCTGGTCAGGCACCATGGGGAGACGCTGACAGCTCCTGGGTGGCTCCCCAGGGTCTTTGATCATGCTGCAATCTCCCTAGTGGTACCCACTTGCTCTGGACGGCTGACCTCTACAGATACAGTGGTGCCCCCCGTCGGTTGAGTAGTTCCTGGCCTGCACTGTGTAGCCTGGGCCGGCATCCAGGGCTGTCTCCTGTGGCTTCCCCTGTTGGGTGGAGCCTGGCTGGGACAAGCAGTCCTTCTGTTGGTGGCAGGGCTGTGTGGAGTGAGCAGGGACAGCTGGAGCTTTGACCAAAAGCCTGGCAGGAGGGAGGTGTTCATTTAGAAACATGAACACCCCCTTCAGGGTCACACAGCAGAGTGCCTGCTGTGTTTATTTGACTCCAGAGGATTGGCTGGCTGGAGGAAGGAGGGGTGCTTCCCGAGACACCCCCGCCCCCTTCTGCGTCTGTCAGTCTGCCTTGGGTGGGAACCAGAGTTTACGCCTCCATCTGTGTTTCTCTGTGAAGGCTAAGTTTGGGAGCTCTGCCTCCAAAAAGGACCAAAGTGGGACATTCTGTTCAGAGGGTGCACTGCATCCCCACAGGTTGAGAAGTGTTTGGGGGTTCCGGATGCCACCAGCAGGTAGGTGGCCTGGACAACAGGATGTAGCATACTGCAGTGGGCCCAGCACCAGCCAGGGTCTGCGTGGGTGGCCACTGCAGGCTGCCAGTTGAGGGCATCTGACTCCTGACCTAAAGCAAAGCCACCAAGTGACCCGGGCTTCACCTCTTCTTTCCACTCCCTAAGTAAGAATAGCAAGGGCCTGTCACCTCCCTGTCTTTCCTGTCAGCCTTTCTCCACTGTCTGAGGACAGCCCCCCCTTCTTCCTCACCCACTGCAGATACCTCTATCACCCTCAGTCCTACCTGCCTCCTTCAAATGGACCGGATCTCACTTTTACCCTGCAGTGGTACTGCCTCTGTGAAGCCGATGTTACATCTCCACGTGGCTCTCAGGGACCTCCCAGGAGCATCTTGGATGCTGTATCCATCTCTATCCCAGCAGGCTTCTCCAGCACTGCAGTACCACTGTTGTAAGCCAGCTGTTTTACTGCACATCTGAGGGCCTTGCTCTACTGCCTGGGTGGTGGCCCAGTACCCACCATCTCAGGACAGTGCTTGGAGGTGGTGTTTGGCATCACTCATGTCACACAGCAGTTCACAATGGGACAGAATTTAAGCTTGGACATCTGGGCTGTGGCCTGGTGGGGACAGGTAACTCTTGTACAGTGTGGTTTAGCCGGGGGGCCATGAGTGCTGGCTGACAAAGTGACAAAGGGTTATGTGGAGACAAAGGTGTGTTCTCTTTGTCCCACTTTGTGTGTGTGTGTGTGTGTGTGTGTGGGTGTGGGTGTGGGTGTGGGTGTCAGGGTTTCTCTGTGTAACAGCCCTACCTGTCCTAAAACTAGCTCTGTAGACCAGGCTGGCCTCAGATTCATAGAGATCCGCCTGCCCCTGCCTCCCAAGAGCTGGGATTAAAGGCAAGTGCCAATACTGCCTGACATTGTCCCACTTTTAATCTTACTACAGGAGACTCTCAGGCTGGCCTGTTGCCCAAACCTCAACATTTTGATTGTGATAAAACTCATGTAATGTGCCCTCAACAACTGGTCCAGCTACCTTGGTGGTCCAAGGTAGTAAGCATCCATGTTGCCCCATCCATCCCCAGCACTGGCCATCTTTCCCGGTGGATACTCTGTCCTCGTTAGGTCCTGGCTCCCAACCCCAGCACAGCCATGCAACTATGTTCAATGAATTTGATGTCTCTGGGTGCTAAGCAACATTTTAACAGATGCAGAGCCTTTGACAAACTCCAGTACCCAGAGAAACTTGAATATTGGTCTCTTTCTACCCAGTGGAGCTGTAATCTCTGACCCAGAACCCTCAGGCCCCCGAGTGTTTAGCCCAGCACCCACTGGGGCTTTGGTTAGCAGTATTGGGGTGAAGCCCTTGGTCTCTATGTTCTAGAGCCCCACAGTGGAGCTGGAGTCCTGGCCCTCCACTTTCTTTTTATTAAGAGACATGGTCTCACTAAATTTCCAGGCGAGTCTCTCAACTTGTAGTAACCCCCCTGCCTTGGCTTCCTAAGTGCTGGGATCGTAGCCCCACTACTAGGCCTGATTTGACAGCCCGTTTATACTTTCCCACTGTGCCCCCACCAGGGTCAGGCCCCCTGTGGTCTAAGCACTAGCTCCTGCATGTGATATGTGTGGTAAAGATCCGAGGTGGCGAGACACACATCTGTCTTCATGTGGTTTGATGCCACATACTCTGGAGGTTTGGTTTTGGTTTTGGTTTTCGGAGCCTTTATGTTGTAAGATTTCTAGATGAGGAAGGCAGAGCTCTGAGAACTCCATGGCAATAGGTGGTGAAGGCCGGAGGATCACAGGTTCATCATGCAGCCTGGGCCACAGAGTTCAAGTTCAAGGATAGCCTTCACAATTAGTGAGATCCAGCCCCAAAGTGAAAAGCCAAAGTCGAAGAATTCCCTAGATATATATTTTTCTTACTATCTGCAGGTGGGAAGGTTTTTTTTTTTTTTTTTTTTAAGTGATTTTTTTGTTTTGTTTTTAGCTTCTGAAAAGGGAACTTCTGGCAAATATGCTGGTGGGAAGAACAAAGCCACAACAAGCTCAGATGTGGTGTGTGGACGCCGCTGGTGGCTCTGTCGCCTGTTGAGTGAGGTGCCTCTTTGCCAGGGCTGTTTGGGGACCTGAGTCTTATCCTGGGTGGGGAGGGGCTGGTGCTGGCTGTCCCTCGCCTAAGACAGAGCCTCCCCTCTCAGTCCCCACTCTGGGACCACACTGTGGACCACACTGTGTGTCAGAGACCTCACTCTTTCTTGACAGCATCATCCATGGAGCCTCGCCCTGCTCTGTGCCCATTGGTGGCACTGGTCCCCAGGGGTCTGTCCCCAAGGCCAGGGAGCAGCTGCCTGGCTGCTGGTGAACCAAGGCCCGGGCACAGAGCCATAGCCAGTGCAGCTATGAGGATGAGGAGGGCTCTTGGCCAGCTCAAGAGAACATGGACCCTCTTATAATAACAGGGCCACCAGCATGTATGAGTGTCCTTTGATTCCCAGGACCAATGGATAAAAATTGTCCTCCTCTCTGGAAAGAGGCCCCAGATCCTGCAGGCCAAGCTGAGGCATAGATACCCATCTTTGCCCGCCTGCAGCAGGAGCCTGGCAAGTAATCTCAGGGCCTGTCACTTTCTTGCCAGGCACATCCCAGTCTAGACACTGGGCTCTGGGGCCCACAGTGGAACCAAGCTCTTCTGACAGGAGGCCAAGGCTAGGGCCTTCCTGCCTCCACCTCCTGGCTGCACCACAGCCCAATGAGGAAGCCTTGAAGGCCCTGTCCTGTACTCTCCCAGCCTCCTTCCTCCTCGCTCACTCCCTCCTCCCCTTCCCTCTCTCCCTTCTCATTCTTCCTCTTCCTCCCTTTCTAGTCCATCTGTATCCCAGAAGAGCATAGCCCTGGCCCTGGCCCATCTGCAGGGTCTGTCTCTCTTGGGAGGATGCCCTGGAAGCCACTGAGCCCCAAATTCTCACCTAGCTAAGGGTCTCACTGTCCATGCCCCCAAATGTCCTCTATGCCCTGTTCTGATGGCCCTGGGTGGAGCCCCCAGGCCTGGCTCTTGTTTGGGTACCCCACACACAGAAGTCTCTAGTGCACAGCCCACATGTGCCAAAGGGCATCTGCAGGTTGTTATGGACAAGGTCCCAGGCTGTGGCAGGAGCTGTCAGAGATCAGACTGGGGACAGGCAAGGTGCCATGGGGACTGTCAGAACCAAGATGAGGTGACTCAGGTGGCTTTATGGGCAGATGCTACTTTCTCATGGCATAGGCCCTAGCCCTGTGCACAGCTGGTGGGCTTCTGGGCCTCAGTCATAAGGCTGTGTCAGGGGACACAGGGAAGGAAGCATAGAGGGACCTGAGAGCCCCCTGCTTTGCAGATGAAGCAGCCCAGACCTCAGGGACAGAAGGGTTTCTGTTGAAGCTCTAGGATGAGGTTCAGACCAAGTCTGCAGTGTATGCCACTGCCTGTGGGCGTGTCCCAAGCATAGGTCCTGGGTTCATCATCAGCACCCCAAAACAGGCCCAAAGCAAACAGCGTTAGTCATATACCCTCAGAGCTGAGCTGCTTTCAGCACGATCTTTAACTCTCCACCAGGGCCCCACCCACGCTGGCTACCTGGGTGCCTCCTGGTGTGGGTGAATCAGGTGCTGCAGCCCTGGTGTCTTCTACTCACTGTGAGTGTGGCGCTCTCCTTGCTAAGTGCTGATGGACAGCCAGCCTGACAGGTCTCGCCCTGTGGCTGCATTCAGGCCCAGGTTTGACATTCATGTCTTCTCTGTTTTCTGTTTTCTGTTGTCTGCGCTCTCGCTCTCGCTCTCTCTCTCTCTCTCTCTCTCTCTCTCTCTCTCTCTCTCTCTCTCTCTCTCTCTCTCTCTCTCCCTTCCCTCCCTCCTTCCCTCTTCCCTCTCTACCCCCCTTTCCCTGCTACCTGGGCTTACTGCATCAAAGGCCATTTCAGTGGATCCTTCCCAGGATGCACCAGGCTGATGTGGATGACTCCTGATTCCTAGTTGCCTCAGCTGCACACAACCCACACATGTTGCTCCTGACTTTCTGGTCCCTGTATCCTGGGATGTCAAGTGGCCTCTTGGATTGAAGATCTCTGGTCTGCCAGCCCCACCCTTGAGAACAAGCCCTGTGCTGTCTTTTAAGGAGTTTGCAGTGAGCGGCTGACTTTCCTCATGTGCTCTAGTGTTCCCAGTCAGAAGGCTGAGCTTCTGGAGGGTGGATTTGTGCAGCTTCAGCTCTCCTGTGATGCTGATCAGGCCTGCCTGAGGGCAAACCCAGCCGGCCTCAGCCAGCCTGTTCCTACAGAGCACCAGGTGGGGTGGGGAACCCTATGGACCCAGAGATTTGCAATCCAGACAGTTGAAGCCCCTCCCCCCCAGCAGGAACACTCTGGAGAGATACCCCTGGGCCCCTCAGAGCATTCTGGAAAGATGGTTTGTTTGATTCATAAAACTTGCTGCTGGGCATGTGCCCATGTCTCTTCCAGCACCTCCTCTTGTGCATGGTTCATGAAGCTCAGGATGCTGTTGTCATCCCTCATCCATTCTGTATTACAGATGAGAGAGCTGAAGCACAGAGAAGCTAGAGTTCTGGCCCAGGGCTGCACAGCAGGAGTAAGTGCACTTGGGCTGCTACTCCCATCCCAGCCTCTTTTTTCCTTTCCTCCTTGGTATCCCTCTGGGCCCCCAAATGCTGCAGGGAGCTCCAGGGTCCAGAATTAAGACTGGGAAGTGGGAGGGGAGCTTTGGGACCATTCTCTAGTGACATGGTCATCTGAATAACTCATTTGTTTGCTCAACAAGTCTTTATCCAGTGGAAACACCTGCTGGGCAAAGGCAAGCCAGTCCTCACTCCCAGCAAGCCTCCAGAGGGAAAAGCAGATGTGAGGGACAAGGTTACGCACATGATACAAGCCTGCTGCCTGGGTATTTGCTTGCAAGGAGAGCAAGGCAGCACTGGAAACACAGGGAAAGGTCTCTGACACCCTGGGGGACCTCCTGCAGGAGGGGACCATCAACCCCAGGTATGAACAGTAGTGGATATGAGTAGGCAAAGGAGTGGGGAGAGGGAAGCATCCAAGGTGGCGGAGATAGCACATTCGAAGGTTCTAAGGCAGCTAAATGTGCAGTGGGGAGACCTAGAGAGGAGATGCTTGGGAGCACAGGCTGGGTACCATGACAGTTTTCGCTGGGGTTCTTGTGGCGTCTTTTACCTCCTGAGATGCCTGTGGCTTGGGAGCCAGACTTACACCAGAGGGTGGGTAGAAGGAGGCCTCTTGCTGTCACTGAATGTGGCCTCCTCAAGCCTGACATCCTCCACCAGGTCCCCAGCCTGTCTTAGATGCAGTTGGAAGCCTGGATAGGGCCAGGATGCTAATAAAAACTCCACTTCCATTGGTCAAGTGTGGGCCTGGAGAGGGGGCTTCCACCTCCCTGCCTTTCTCCTACCAGCTTTCCTGGCCCTCAACCCACAGACTCCTGGTTCCTTCTTGAGAAAGGAGGAGCTGCAGGCTGCTGAAATAGTCACTGGTTCTCCCGAGGCTGCCAGTGCCCCCCCCCCAGTGGGCCTGTGAGCCAGTAGCACATACTGTTTACTGCCCGAGGCAAGTGGTTCTTGGCTCCGGTGGCTGTGGCAGACTGGCCTCACTGTGACATGTTTACTGTCCAGGCTCTTGGCAGGCTGTGAAGGGTCTCCAATGTGGGAGCAGAATCCTTTCCCATGAGAGGCAGGAGATGGGGCTCCCTGTGGCCCTGTCCCCACTGACCCTCTTCTGCTCCTCTTTGCCAGAAGGACTGGTATTCCAAGGGGGATGAGCACACCAGGAGTTGGAAGCATGAGGTCTTTCAACCCACAGGCCTATGGCACTCAGCCCTCCTGTCCTGTCACTCAGTCCTTTGGCAACACCCTGCTAAGGCTGGGTATGTGCTGCCTGGGAGGGCAGTGACATAGCCGGATGCATCTGGGCTGGCAGCCTGGCTGAGGCTGTGTCCCTGTGTCCCCAGCTCTAGCTTAGAATACCTCCTATTCACAGAGTCTCATCTCTACTGTGTGTCCCCCCATGAGTGTCTGGAGGGAGGACCTCTGGGATCTGGATCAAACCCAGGCTGCTCAACAGCCAGTGGGGCAAGCCCTGTGAGCAGTCCAAGGCTCTGCTCTGTCCATAAAACGAGAGAAGCACACATACCTATCCTGCTTGCCCCTCCCGGCTACTCACTTGGCCATTTAATTGCCTACCAAAGCCCCCATGTGCTGTGTCACGTGTGTCTGTGATGGGCAGCCTGTGGAGGAGGCTGGGTCTGGGGCAATTGCCCACAGACACCTGTGTCAGATCCAGCTGTGAAGGACACAGTGCTTGGTGTCACTCTGGGGGAGCTGGGCTGGGTTTTCTGACCTGGTTCTTATCTGAGGTCTCACTCAGGGGCTACAGGACGGGTAATGAGTACCAAGGAAACCCAAGGTGGATGGTGTCCAGGTCATAGCTGGCATATGGCATGGGCTGGGCTGGAGGGGATCAGGTGGCTCACAACTGTCCTTGTGGGTTGCTGACTCTCGAGGAGCCCTGTGTCCTGTCCTTTATTTCCTTGATGGCTGGCCCCCATATCCCTGATAAGTGTGTTGCCATGAGGTCCCCAAGACTGCCAGGCACTGTATATCTCCTGGTGTCACTGTACAGACCTCAGGGCTCAGCAGTGTCACTTGTTACCAGGACCCTTGAGGTACACAGAGCTTCAGAACACAGCAGCCTGAACAACCCCACTTCTGCCACTTGCTCTCTAAACTTACCTCTGTCTTTTCTCCAGCCCAAGTTCCTTTTTAAGTGATCTCAAGGGACCTCAGGGTGGGCCACAGTCTTGGGGCCCCCTGTTCTGTTCCCTCCATTTTGAGCTCTATGACCTTTTCCATATGAATTTTTATTATATTTTATTTGTTTATTTTGGGGGTGTGTGTGTGTCAGAATACAACTTGTGGGAGTCTCTTCTCCTCTGTGGGGGCCGTAGGGGTCAGACTCAAGTTGTCAGACATGAGGACCGGCACTTTTACCTGTTGAGCCATTCTGTGCTCTACCATCCTCTAAAGCATGGCCATCTTCTCTGTGGACTGGAGTGAGATATACACTCCTTCTGTAGGACCCAGGTCCAAGTTCACGGGACGCCAGTCCCAGTGAGACCTGGAAAGCAGCACGTACACGGGCTTGAGTCATATGCCAACCCCATAACTTCGTTTTGTGGATGAAGAAACAAAGGCAGGAGGGAGCCACAGGTGGTCAGGGCACTGCTGGGGCCTGAGCCTAGGTCAGGGAGTCATTGCTCCTAGATACCGGGCACTGCTCACCACCACTCTGGTGACCACCATGTGGGAGAGACTTGGAGTGTGCCCTGCCTCTCTCTGCATCCCCCTCTTCCTGGCTAGTGCCTCTCTCCTCTCCCAGCCTCCGGCTGCACACTAGGCCCGAGCCCTCTGCAGCAATGTGGAGCTCCAGAGACAGCGCCTGGGCCACCGGGCTGGTGCACAGGCCACGCTAGGTAGGCCGTGTCCCACAGCTGCTCAGCCCACCTTCTGTAACTAACCCTAGATCTGAGGCTTAGCCTGTGTGTGTGATCTCCAGGTAAGGAGGCAAAGGCCCAGCAGTCAGCTTGATGGGAGCAGCTAGGTGTCAGGGTCGGCTGGGAGAGCCTGGCCCACCACTGATTAGGCAGACAGCAGGCCCAGAAAGTGACCAAGAGGTGTCCCCAAGCTGTGGCCACAGAGACTGGTGCCAAACTGCCAGCTTCAAGGCTACAATAAAATGAATTGAGTAGTTTTTATTTGGGTTCCCTAAAGGGACAGTCAATGGGATATCCGTGTTAAATTATAGATAGGACTTACTGGTTGGCTTACATGATTGGGCTGGGCAGTCCCACAACGACTATCTGCAGGCTGGAGATAGCCACTGAGTCCATGAACCTGGATGCCTGAGAACAATGAGGACTCGTGGTGTAACCCCAGCCTGGGACTTCAGGCTAGGAGGTCCCTGGAGAGTTCACATTGGGGGGCTGAGGAAGCAGAAGTCTGATGCCCGTGGGAAGCAGAAACAGGAGAGAAATCACCCAGACTCTTGCTTTGGCTGTGAAAGCAAGAGAAAGCTGTGTGATCCCAGAGACGTTGCTTTACCGCTCTGACCCCAGTCTCCTTAGGGTGACTGGACCGTGGGTAGGCGTTAGTGGTATTGGTCCGTGTGATTAAGGGCCGTTTATTGAGCACCTGCTATGTGTAGTCCCTGGCTTCAGTCACATTGTGGGGAGTTAGCCCTGACTCTGCGTGCAGTGATTTGGGACTTGAGGGTCTCAAGACCACAGGGGCTGACAGCTTCTCCATTTACCCTCAGTTTCAGTCACGTAGCTTCTATGTGGTGGATGACACCCTCTCTGGGTGGGATTGTGACCTCAAGTTTGAAGGTGATGTTCTAACCTTGTGCTTCAGAGTTTGGCTGTGGCGACCAGGCCTTCTAGAAGGTGACTGATTAAAAAAAGATAAAACCAGACATGCATGTGGCCTGCCCCATGCCGATCAGGTCTTTACAGGAAGGCATGGCCCTGCATGTGAGGAAGACAGGCACTCGGGAGCCAGGGGTGACACAGATGTAAGATGAGGAAAAAGACCCGAGAGGCATCAGATAAAGTCTGAAGGCGTGCCTGTCACTGTCAGAACCGCTGAGCTAGCGGGAGCAGCGCCCTGCCCGGCATGAGGGGCGGTGTGGATCATCTGCCTCTCACCGTGTTGCTGGTCACATGGTCCCTTATTCTAAATGCCTGCACAGAGTATGTGACATTTGCCAGGTACCTTCACAGCCTTGTCACTGTCCCAGACTGTGACTGTGCTTACCCTAAACTGCCAGCGTGTGCCTTCCTCAGCTAGGTGCTCACCCTGGAGGAGCCCACAGCCCTGAGAAGTACAGGCAGAGTCCTCGTCTTACAGGCTGGGCCCGTGTTACATGGCAGAGAGTAAGCATGCAATTGAAGATGACAGAGTCTCCTGCCAGGCTGAGAGCTTGTACTGGTGGTGTCCTGCTGGCACGTGATATCCCATAATATGTTTGTCTGTGTTGGGTTCACAGAGCCAGAGGAGGAGTGACAGATGGAAGCCCTTGGCCTGAAAAAGCATCTGCCTTCTATAAGGATTCAGGCATTATGCTGGTCAGCCCAGGGTTCCATGATTGCTTAGTCTGCATGCTTAGGTGCAAAGGACCCTTTAAAAGAGAGACCCCTGCCCACTTACGCTCTTTCTGCTCTCCTCTCTTCCCACTCTCTTTCCTACTGTTCCCCTGGAGCAGACAGGACTTTTCCTGTCTCCCTCTTCTCCTCTGTCCTCTCACTGTGTCTCTGTGTCTCTTTACCTCTCTTCTCTTTCCTTCCCCCTTTCCTCCCCTTTCTAATAAAAATTCTCACTTAAGCTCTGTCTGCCTGGCATGTTTGTTCCTGCGCCTCCATCACCCTCACCTGCCATGGAATCCATCAAGGTCCCCCACGCAAGGTCCCCCTCTCGCTTTATAACACCTTCCTTTCTCTACACTTGGCTTTTATTCCCTGCTTAGGTGCCAGCTGCAGAAGCTATCCAGGCTGGATGACATGTCCCCAGTCTGCCCTCCCTGGAGCTTATGAGCTGTTCTTAGGTGGAAATGGTTTCATTGCAGATGTCCTTGGGTTAAGACAAAGTCTGGGGCTGCTGTCTTATGCCAAGAGAGTGGTTTGGAGACCCAGGTCCACGTGGAGCCCTATGGAGCTGTGGCTGAGGCTGGAGGAGTACCGTTCCCATGGCTCTGGAAATGGCCTAGACAGGCACAGCCATGCCAGGGACTACCCTCCAGAGTGCATCTGTCATAAGACCTTGCTGATGGTCCTTTTCACAGGCTCTGTGGGGCCTCCCTTGTGTCTCTGAGTGGCCTGCATGTGCCCAAACTGGTCAGATGCACAGCATGGAACAGGCAGAGGCAGGAGCCTGGTGGAAAGACAGTGGACAGTGAAATGCAGCCCAGAGTAAGGCCAATCTTCCATGACCCCCCCTCCCCTTCCTCTGCCTCCTCCTCTTTTCTTTCTTTCTCCTTCCTCCCCTCTCTTCCCTTCCCTTTTCTGTCTCTTTTCTCCTTTTCCTTCCTCCTCTCTCTTCGCTACCCCCCTTCCTTTTCACCCTTCCCTCCTTGTGCTCGGAGGGGGGGGGCAGGAAGGGGACAGGTAGAGGCCTAGAGCCCCGTAAATGCCACAGAGGAAAAAGCTGCTGTCCGGAGCCTTGATGCTAGTGCAGAAACCACAGCAGTCCCTGCTGCAGGCAAGCAGTGCCCAGGCATGAACTGTTCAGCAAGCCGAATGGTTACTATTTCAGTTCTGCTGTCCCAGGCAGGGGTCAGTCAGGCTCCTGCTCCTCAGCTCTGAAACCCGTGTCCCTGGTGAAGACATCTGGCTGTTCCACACCTCATGGCTGTCAGCTGTAAAATGCTTACAAAATGGCCTCCACCCCCCAGGGTTGCATGAGGGTCACTCGGACACAAAGACTGACTGTTTTTTGAGTCACACGACAAACACCTGTTCCGTTCTGCACTCTATGCCTGCCCTCCTGGAGCAGGCATTCCCATGGCTGTTACTGTTCAGTGTTCATGCTGAGTTGGCTCAGGAAGGCTGGACACTCTCCACCCGGTCCCCACCCATCACCAGTGGTGTCAGTTCTGTTGGAGAACAAGAGCAGGCTGCTGGCTGTGACTCACACATGGGGCTCAGCCCCTTGGTCACTGGGGCTTAGCCTGCCTAGAGAGTCTCCTGGTGTAGAGTTGCTGGAGAAATCCTTGCCAGGAGACCAGAGATCCACAGGGAGGAGCCTGTGGGCCCGAGGGTCAGTCAGGAGCAGTGGAGAAACCACCACAGACCCTGGTCCCTGGAAGTTCCTGCCTGTCCCAGGGACCACCTAGACATCCTGATCCTCAGCCCTTCCTGTTCTTCCGTGGAGCCACCATCCCTACACAGGCTCCGCTCAGATGCAGCTGGATCACGGCTTCTGCACTCACATGGCTAGACATGGTGCTGATAAAAATGTCTGCCAAAGCGAGAAGTTAGAAGTCTGTTCATTAGACAGTCAATAAGTACAAACTGATTAGTCTCCTGCAGGTTGGACATGTGATCCTGCAACCTCCCTCTGACCCTAACCCCATGGCATGTTTGAGAAACCGAGGCACAGAGAGATAGAGTTTCCTTTCCATGGGTACACAGCTGATGTGAAGGCTCCTCCGACCCATCTGTGGCTGCTAAGGCCCCTGAAGAGCTAATACCCTGAAACCCAGCCTGCCTGGGGGACCCCAGTTTTCCTTG